>BMAW01015531.1:240328-273389 GCA_019974015.1 Nephila pilipes
TTTTTTTTTTTTTTTTTTTTTTTTTTTTTTTTTTTTTTTTGTTCCTTTAAGATGCCATGTTTACACGATCACAAAATAAAAATAGTTTTCATACTTAATAACGATATTAGACACCATTGCTTAGGAGGGCACGTGTGGTGTACAAATATGTAATAAGGAGAGATACAGCCATTATAAATCTCAAATGAACGCATAGATACATATTGAAACTTAAAATGGCATTATTAGACAGAAGTTTCAAGGGGCACCTGATACATTATTTGATTGAGTGGTTTTGAATTTACTTTGTTATGAAACTTGTGAAGCATATTATACGTGTTCCAAGAAAAAATTTCTTTTTTTCCAAATTACAATTAAAGGCGCTTCTATAATAATATTCTTACAAGTAAATTACCCGCCAAAAATGCGCCGTTGTTCAATGTATTTGTTTCAGACCTTTTACAGAGTTTTCTAAGACAAACAGTTAAGTTAAACTCCGCTTGGACCTGGAAACTTATCAGGCGGTGACCATCTCCGTTTCTGTAACCTTTTGGGGACTTGGGGCACTAATTGCAAGATAGTCTTTCCTTCCAGTGGCTAGCCCGACTTTGGATCCTCAGTTAACCTCCCAAGTGAACTTGGTTCTCATTTATCGACTCCGAGGGATGAAAGGCTGTGGTGTACCATGACAACCTTCACAAGCCGAAACCACCGAGAATTGAACATGGGTCGGCCGTGTTCGCAGTCCGAAACTCTAACCACTACATAACCTCGACTACTAACCAATAGTAGACCCTTCTAAGTACCTTGAAGTTCGTTAAAAAATTAATTACATTTTAAAATTATTATATCGTTGGGAATTCGCCACATTTATTAGCGTAATTTGTGTATATTGCGAGCTTTTTTTTTATAACATTATGTAAAGATACGTTTTGCAATAACAATGCTAACAGCAATTTATAATTTTTTTTCTTCCCTATGGTCGTAGTGATCAATCTGGCAACTGTTAAAATTTTATGTTGTAAAAGTTGCCAGATTAAATTTGAATTTATATGTAATATATTACAGAATGATTAACAATTGAAGCTCTGTTTAACTTTATTTTCTGTTATTAAATTTATATTTCTGTAGAACTACCCAACATTCTTGATTTTTATGAATTTCAATTTGCCAATTTCGACTTTAATAATCTTCAATATGATTTTCCCAATAAACATGGTACAGAAAATGCAAATAATGCATGCTTAAAATAAAATTTAATTTTTGATTTTGTAGAATTAATACTATATTGAAGAATATTGCTACAAGATGAACTCTCGGAAATAAAAATATAAATTCTCTAACATTTAAAATGGGTAAATTTAAAACAATGTTCGAATTAAGACTTCTGATAATAAATTCGATATTATAAATCTGGTTCTTCAGTCCTAGAACATACCTCTTATTGCTGATCGCGGTATTGGGGTGCATCCTTCAGTGGAGCCATGGCACCGATGGTGGAAAGCAGGACAATTACAGTCTCGAACACAGCAAAGAATTTGACAACTCTACTGCCCACAGAATCAAAAGAAGAACTCAGTCGCAGTCCGGATTCTTTTTTCCTATTGCTATGTACACAGTTCGGCACCACAAACCACGTAAGTCTCTTATTAAATTTTTAAATCATTGATGAAATGAATGATCACTCCGTGCATTCTAGAAATATGGAAAGGAAGATAGTTAAGCTGGTACTTCAACAACCGCATTGTTAATTATTTTGTCACTAATTTCCGGAAATAAAATCTAAGATTTTTCTTTAAAAGACCTGAAGAAACAAAATCTTGTTGCTCTTTGATGTTGATAATAACAAACACTTATATTCATTTAAAGCAGTTTTCGCCTAATGTCAAAGAATCCGATAGAAACTTGGAACACATTTCCAGAAAGAAAATCGTTCCAGTTTTTATGAAAGTTTTTACATCCACTTATGATGTAGCACTCTAAAAATTTAGAAACATTCCCAAAACGCTTTACTTTTTACTTGAACGTGCAAATTTCAATACACTTTTAGCATCACTGTATATACAGACGAAATATAGAACATATTTTGCACTCGTAAAAGGAAATTATTCAAATAGAAATGAGCAAGAGCTACTTTTAAGATCTCGTGGTCTGTGAGATTAATCGTACATTCAACCATTTCATATTAGTCAAATTTTATGATTTTAAGATATGTTTTTTTTATAAAGGATTTCCAATAATTAAAAATAGTTCTAAAAGTTTGCAAACCTAAAAAAATATTTACATGATCGAGAAAAAACTCCATATTATTGAACGAAATAGAAAAAAATAGTAATAAGGCAGGAATGGCTAGAGAACTTAATCTACCTGAGAGTGCTATGTTTAAAATGAAGATAAGCTTCATCAGATTGATGATAACATTTATAAAGATAAAGGAACAGCTAGTAAAAGGGCTAGAATGGTGGAAAACACCAATCTTGACAAATGTCTTTTTGATTTTTCGCTCAATTTTCATTAATACTATAACTCGTAGTTCACTTAATCTTCGGCTTAGTAACCATGTACCCTGAATACTATGTTTTAAAGGGGTTAAATGGTATCATTTTCCCCATGTGTATTAATAATTACCCCCCTTTTGCCAACGTTTTGCAGTTGCTGTGTGATTATGATGCAACTCATGTAAGTGTAGTACATTCTAATGCATTAAACAGCATACATTATGAAATAGAAGATAATCGTTTTAATTTTACAGAGAGAAAATATACTGAAGACAAACGTGCGAAATTTGTTTCTATTCAAAACTGATGTCTTCAGTTTTTCTTAGAAATATCCTGCTCCGAAATAAAAAATAAAAAAATTGGATTAGTTTAAATAAATATGAAATTAAAGCTAAACCCCACAGAAAAGTGTAAGGGGTGCCCAATAATCTGATCATTCCCTTTTTTAAAAGAAACATTTACTATCGTTTTCACTAAAGCGTGTAAATATTAAAAAACTTACCCGTCTCTGTGAGAAAAAAATGATGTTACATATCAGAATTTACATTGATTGTATTTCTTCTGAATGAAAAAAAAAAAAACTTTTTCAGAAAATGATTAAAATTTTCTACGAATTACTTGAGCGAGTTACGAGAAAATATCATAAAATTTCAATTATCACTAAAAAATAACCGAAGTATCTGAAAAAAATTTATTTTGCATATTAATTGACCTTTATGTGCATAATGTTGTAAATGACAGATATTCGTGTTGATTTGTTTGGTTTCAGGAAACCGTAGAGTGAAGTAGCTTACAATATCGTAAAGTTTAAATTATTGTCCCGGGCTATCGTAAAATGTTAATAATTAGTAAAACTAATCAAGATGGAAAGTTAATTTTTATTCAGTTTTCTTTTTTTATACAGTCACTCGTGCAGAGTTTTGCATTTCTCTCGGTCTTTTGATCTTTCGAGGGCCGTCATTGTAAAACTTAGAAGATTGAGCTTAATTCAATTTAAGGCTTTCTGAAACCAATAAAATAGCTGAAACTTAAGACATTATGTATACAGGGAACAATTAATATGTAGAATAAATTTTATTCATATATATTTTGACAATTCATCAGTAATAATTAAAACTTTATAATAACTCCCTATATGGCCCCATTGTAATAATGCTAAAAATTGTTTGTATATTTTTAGCAATTTTTATGATATATTATAAATAATTTGAATACAATCAGACTAAAAATGAAGAAGGGGGAAATAATATGATATCCAGAAAGTTAATTTTTCATTGTTAGATGTTTATTAACTTCGAACTTAGAATACGAGAGCTATTGGCAGCGGACCGCTTGCTTTTAAACCTTGGTCAAGTGAAAAAGAAGAAACCTGAACTGGCACCTCCTCTAAACTTCCACACTATGCCAACAGGAGGACTAGAGATCTGGAGCAGATTTAAAGTGCCTCAGATCGTGTTCGACAGTCCGCAACGCGGCGAGTCTTTGACAGCGTTGAGGATGAAACCCACAAATCGACAGAAAAAACTCCAGAAACGAGTTCTTGACCTTGACCGCTCAGGTTGCCACGGCCCCATGAAATTAGTTTTACAAATAAATTTTTAGTATTCATTTTGTTCACACTGATTTGATTGATTAATTTTATTAACGTCGCATTTAAAGTAACATGACGGCTATTGGCGACAGACCTAGAAATTTTGAGCCTCGGTCGAGTGAAGAAGACGACACCCGAGCTAACAAATCCCTCTTCTAACTTCCACACCACGCTAACGGGAAGACTTTAAGCCTCAACAGATTTAACGTGCATCAACCCCTGGCTACTCTGAGGGTCTTTAGAGGCCTCAAGGTTCGAACCCACGACTCGACGAAAAACACGGGCCGCTTGTCCGCGACCATGGCAACTAGGATACCGCGTCCCTTTTGTTAATATTTGAATTCCTTCATGAATCACCCTTTAAAAACGTAAAGTCTCTGTGGATTTTAATTCTGCAATTTTCATCTATAACCCTCCATGAAACAGACTCACAAGAATTCAGATAAAGAGCTTAACCGTTTTGATTTTTTTTTTTAAATTCAGCTAACGTATTTACCTCTCTCAGCTTAAGATAAAATTATAAAACCCGATACTTTTTCTCAAAATAAACAAGATGCTAATTACTTTTAAGAGATAGAAATGGCAAGTTGCAATTGTTGATGATTCTAAATATAATTCTACATTTTCGTTTTATTGCCATCAACTTCAACGATTACATGTCAAAACTGTATTGTTTCCAGAACAAGGCCTCTAATTAAATAATCTATCTCGTACTTTAATCTGTCATTTCTTTTATAGTTTCTCCTTCCATTCTAAGCTGCAATCTCTATTCCCGACTTCATAGTGATTTACCGTTTCAATAACGTCGCAGAAGCAACTATTGGGCTATTGGCGCCGAACCTCAATCAAGTGACGAGTACGACACTTGAGCTAGTATCCCAATCCCCAAACTTCCACACTATGCTTACGAGAGGATTTGGAGTTTCTACAGATTTAATGCATATCAGTCCTTCTATACGATGGGTCTTAAGTGGCATCAAGATCCGAACTCATTAAAGAAACTAGAGGAATCAGTTTTTTTTTTCCTCCAGTCAATACTATACAATTATTTACATAAACTTCAGAAATTATTTGTATAAACTTCGGAAAATGAACAAGCCTTGATAGAAGAAATAAAATCCATGAAACTGTATAAAATCAGGCAAAATGATGTAATAAAAACAAGAACGAACCTCACAAAACTACATATGTTAGTTAAAATAACATTAATGGTTCAAACAAAAGAAATTAAACTGAATGTTATTATATAAATCATTAATTAAAACTGGTAGAAGATACTCTCCAAATCAGCACTTAATATCACTTGGTATTCCTTTCACGTCTGAAAATCCCTTTATCTCAAAATAGATGTTTCTCGGTTCATTTTCTTCCTTCTTATCTTTCGCTCGTGGAGCAGTTTATCGCAAAAGAGGAGAAAATTGGTCTTTTATTCCTACCTTTGTTGAGGCAAGGCATTTAGTTGATAGTTCCAGGTGTCTATTTGACACATTCGTATGATTTCAAATAGTTAAAGAGTCATTACCTAAAATCGCTTCAATATAATATGTTGTTCAAATTATGGGCAAAGCCGAGAAATAAATATTTAAGCGAGTGTTGCAGAAACAAGCTGTAACTGATTCAATTATAATTTAACAAAATGCGATTTAACTTAATACATATTTCCTTTGTACGACTTACTTTCTAAAGAGCGTTCCAAGTTGGTGCTAAACATTTGGATATACTGCTCTTAGCGTGAAATGTTTATCTGAGCACATGCCAGAATGGATTACCCCTTCAATCATTCGGTAAATACCAGTAAGGGAAATTTAATACATGGTGTTTTTAAATACCGTACAATTTCATCAAGAAATCAATCACTTTCCCCAAAGGAATGTTTTATGTATACAATTTTTATAAAACACATCTAATATTATAATTTTTTAGCCACTCAAAGGACTATTGTTTTAGTTAAGCCAAAAATGTCGTATCTGACAACTTTTTAAAAATTTATCTTGTTTTTGCGTACATTTTTTATGTCTGATTTCATCACTAACGAACTCAATTTTCAAAAATATGTCACAATAAATTTCCCCCAATTTTTTATTGAAGTGAAACAAATATAAAAGTTAAGTATTCTATTTACTTATTATCCATGATTGTCCTTATATTTTATTTACTTATTATATATTGATTCCAGTTTACATATGATCTATGTATTACCTTAAATCATACGTAAACTGGAATCAAGATATGACTGTAAATAAATAACATTATTCAGAATTTTAAGACAGCTGTGAAGCACCAATTTTCTTTTCTACTCAAGGTTTTTTTTTGTTTTAGTTGGATTACTTTTGGCGTACCAGATCACTTTTCAATTATTTATCGTTTGTTTCAATTTCAATTGCATTTAGCTTAAATATATTCAATTTAATTATTTATCGTTTGCTTTAATTTTAATAACATCTAACTTAAATATGGTCAATTTAATAATTTGTCATTTGCTTTAATTTTAATTACATTTAGGTCAAATATATTCAATTTAATAATTTATCGTTTCCTTTAATTTTAATATTGGAAAAGTCCATTTCTCGATACTTCATCGTTTACTTTAACTCTTATATTTAATTTAGTAATTTAATAATAATTATTTAAGAAAAGAGCACATTGGATGACTAAATCTGTTGTTTATAAAACTTTGCATAGAATTTTTTAAATTTTTTTATTTTACCTTTGTTTCATAACTTTGCTTAGGAAAAAAACGCAAATCATTCAAAAAAATCTGTAGTAAAAACCATCGGTGGTAAAATCCTTTCTTACTACAGATGGCATTACTAGGGCAAGTTGGAGTTAACATTTTGTTCTGCCATCAATTAAACGACACTAAAAGAAATTTGACACTGATTCACAGTTTATTTTTGATTTGTATCATGACGAGTTACCATCAGCATTTTACATCGGGTTATCATTGTCCATAAAATATAGATTTATCCCTACCTCGAAAAATAAGAAACAGTCAATAGGTTGCTCTGGGTGATACCTTGCCTCCTCCACCTCTAAATCGAGTTTGAGCCCGTATAAAAGAGTGCTATATATCTATATAAAGGGTGAGAAATCCAAGAACCAATACCTTACGAGCTTTTGAAAACTAACGAAAAGCTCAATTCAGAGAGAACTCTTAGCAAATGGATCATTTAATCAAAACAAGGGCCCGACAATGATCTGTAGAAATCACATTGTACTGCATCACGATAAGGCCAGACCTCATGCTGCTCTTGTGACGCGTCAGAAAATCACAGAGCTAGGTTGGGAAGTTCTGTCGCATCCACCATACTCTCCAGACTTAGCACCCTCCGATTATTACCTTTTTCTCTCCATACAAAATTTGTTGAATGAAAAAAAAATTCACAACTTTAATTTGTTTCAAAAAAGCATTATCTGAGCTCTTCATCTCCAAAGACAAGGCGACGGTATTTACAAATTAGCCTTATGTTGGCAAGAGATCAAAAGTTCGACTGAAATTATGTTACACAAAAATACTAAAAAAGTATGAAAAAATTTATTATTTCCTTTCAAAATTCAAGGAACATATAACATATTTTGAAAAAGTAAAAACATATTTTGAAAAAGTAAAAACATATTTTGAATAAGTAAAAATATTTTCAATCACATTTAATTAAAGTAGTGTTTTCATATATTAATAAGTAGTAAAATAATATAATAAAAATTTTGAGCTTTGCAAGCATTATTAGTTTTGTTTTATGCCTTTACAAACTTTAAATGCATTTTTCCCAGACTTTTATTTTTGAAGATGTGTTTTCTAATCCCTAAGGCTTTTTTTCTGTTCAAGATAGAGTCTTGAAATTTTTTATAGATACTTAGATATATATGTTCTATAAAAAGTAGTTTCCATTTAGTTCTGAGATCTCTAGTTATTTCTTAAAAAATTGTTAAAGTTAATATTTTTAAAAAATTTGTGTTTTTTCCGGGTTTAGCTAGAAAAATAACTATTAAAAATCAACAAGGAAACAGATTTTCAAATTCATACTAACTTTTGTTTGCAATAATATAAGAAATATAAATTACTCAAAATAATTAAAAAAATTTAAAAATTGTGTATTTTATAAGAGTTTAAAAAAACTTAAATTTTTTTTTAAATTTTAAAATCAGGGCTTGTTAAATTGTCTTTTTATTTTCAGAATCAGTTTAATAATATAGTCTGAAAATAATACATAAATTACTTTTAATACTACTGATTCCAATTTTTTTAATCTTTGAAAAGGGTACCGTGTAGCCTTCAACGAGGAGAATCACTTTACGATCCCAAAAGACAACAGTTTGCACATCAATTTTGATTCTCTTTTTTCTGTCACTTTCGACTCACCTCGTCCCTTGTTGAAATTAGTGCGGTGCATGACACCCTCTTTGTATAAGTTTTTATTTCTTCAAAGATCTTGAATGGCGCGTTCCCCTTCGTGAGAAGAAACAGGGTTACGCTCCTCAACTCGCAGCCTTCGAGATTCGGAATCAAGACCTGCACCCCGATACGACCCTACAACAAAAGTGTTCAACTAAATGGAACCAATGAGCTCTTATTCTACCCCCAAGATTTTGATCATGAACACACTGCAGCCAAATTTGTTGAAAAATATTCTTGATATATATGAATATCTTGATATATATGGTTGATATGAAAAATATTCTGACGTTCAAATTTTCTTTGAAACGTCAAAGGCTCAGTACTGTTACTTTCTGAACAACGCTCGCATTATTATTATTTATCTGATGCTGCATTACAGTTATGAAGTAGACTTTCGATGAATAACACAGAATGGATCCAATTAAAATATTTGTAAATAATTTCATCAATAGGGTTATTTATAAAATAATTCATCCGATTTCAAAATACTATATTTTCATAAATGAACTACACGTTCGAATAATGATAAGTAATACATGAATGCAGAGGGAAATACAGAAGTTTTTTTTTTTTACAAGTGTTCGATACTACTTCATTTAGTTACACGTCAGTGGTAATTGATAGTACAGCAGCAAAAATCCATTGTTTAAATTCACATAAATTTGTGAGTAATGGTGGACCATACAATTTATATTTTACAAACCAATCGCATGGGACTCTATCAGGTGAGTTAGGTGATATGCTGTGTAACATTGAGTCCAACCTATTACCGATGCAATTGCAAGGTAACTCCGTGAAAACTTCTAAAACTACTTTCGTGAAATAGTAAGACGAAGAACACACGAACATCATCCGTTGTTCACAATGTGAAACTTCCACGGTTTTCCTTTGTATTCATGTATTATTGAGTCAGTTATTTCTGAAAATATGGAATTTTAAAATCGGATGATTTATTTCGAATAACCCTGTATAATTTTTTTCTTAATTTCTGTTTCACACGTCATCCCATTTATCTTGTGTGCTAATGGAAGTGTTTTACTGGAATAGCGCATGGATTTTACACAACCAACAACTAAGTTTTGTTTTTTGTTAAATACACATTCAATGGTTATAAGAGTTGACTAATTTTGGAGTTCAGGTATGCTTTATAAGTAATTCAGTCCCGTGTTTGATACTTATCTATTATGTGTATGAATGTTTCTCTAACCAGAATTTTAGATCCAAGTGGCTTCTTTAGACATTATGCTCTATAAAATCCTGAATGAAAATTTGATTCATGATGGATTGATTCCATTACCTTTGAATTCGATAAAAGTCAGTTCCGCCATTTGTTCGAATGTTCTATGAGCTTTATGTTCTTTATCACTCTGACCGATCGCAGCTAATTTCTCGGCTTTGAGATCGATCGAGGCGAAATCAAAAATTGATGGAAAGAAAGTAAAATTCCAGAGAGATTCTGAGGTACTCAGGTTTTATGAGCGCAAAAGAAAAATAAACTAAAAAAAATGAACTTAAAAGAGCTGTTGTGTGACCTTGAAAGAATGAGTTCTCTCAAAAATGTACAATAAAACTCTAAACATATGGGATTGATCTTCAAAGTGGTTCTTCTATTTGATTGATTATTTAAAGACAATAAAACTAATAGTATTGAATTTAAAAAGTGATATAACTGCCCAAACTGCCAGTTCTAGTGTTGTTATGTCTCGAATACTTTATTTAAATGATTCATAACGCATTACGACAAATATATTATAATTATAGATATGAGTGACTATCAGTTGAGCCTCATTTCGAAAAGTGGAAAAATATAATTGTGTTCTAAATTTTGTACCACTAAAATTATTACTTTAATTTTTCGTTTGCATAAATTCTCCATAAAATTTTGCCCTTAGTTATAAGGAGATTGAAAATCATTTCAAATTTTAAATACTTGTCTGACTTATCATAGTAAGTGGTAATACGTCTCACATGCAACTTTGAATGGGGTAACAATTTTAGTTCCTTGGGCCAAAACTAAGATTAAAAAATTAGAACACTAAAGTAAAATTTTACTTTTTATAAAATTGTTGGAATATACATTTTTTTTAAAAATTATATATAATGAAATAAAACTAAATAAAATTTCTTAATAATATAAAAACCATGATACAAAATGAAATATAACATTTATAAATTTTAGATCTGACTTTGCGACAGATTTGTAGGTTTCAGCATGTTTTACATGCTCAACATTCACCTCCAGAAAACTGTTTTATAAGAATATGAAAATTTCATAGAATTCAAAATTTAAAAAACACTAAAAGATTTATATATATATATATATATATATATATATATATATATATAAACATAGTTCAAAATATAGACAATAGACGTTGTTGTTACTTCTGAGAGAATGGGGAAAGAACAAAAGAGATGAAATGATTATGAAATGCGAGGCATTGTATTTAGCATGAATTACAGCCACAAATGCTCATTATGTCCACCCATCACTTTTCAATATTGAATGGAATCGTGGTATTACACCTTAATATGGCTCATTGCACAGAATATCAATTGGAATAGCTTCTTCTTGCCGTATGGAGTCTCTGAATGCTAATAAGGCCTAGGAATTTCTTCTATAGATCCGGTGATTTGTGCGCTTGATTCAAGTTGTGGCGACTCTCTTCGACAACAATGTTAGAAGTTAAAATGCCTTTCTCAACCAGCCAGAAAAGATGTCTTTTCAGCCTGGTTGGTAGGAGCGTCAACTATGGACCCGCTGGTCAAGGGTTCGAAACAGCAGCCGCATCAAGATCATCAACTCTCTCCCCCTCCAAGGAGTCAGACAATGCATATGCCCCCGACGCAAAACACTTGCCTCTGTGTGTCTAAGATAAATGCACTCAAAATCACGACTAGTGATATTACGGCTCTGGAGCACGTGTCGACGAGACCCGCCATTCAACATGAGATAGCCGATAACTCAAATGGAAACTGTCCCAAGCAAAACTCAATTCAACAGGGAGGGGATGCATATCAATTGCAATGATAGCTAAAAAAAGCAACTTTCTGTACAAACCAATATGTATCTTCGTATCATGATGATGATACTAGAGAGGAAGTAAGCGGCGACTCTCTTCTACAACAATGTTAGAAGTCAAAACGCATAACTGAACCAGCCAGAAAAAGATGACTTTTCAGCCTGGTTGGTAGGAGCGCATTCTTCGGCCCCACTGGCCCAGGGTTTCAAACAGCAGTGGCAATCTAGGTCATCAACTTACACTCTCTCCCCCTCCTCGGGGTCAGGAAAACCACCGGTCACCGAAAAGTCACGTGACGCCAGATAATGAATTTGCATACGATATGAATAGCGCATTTTGTGCATATACATTTTGCAGTCACAATAACTTCAGGTACCATTCTTATTTTTGCGCATTGAAAATGTGTTTGAAATGTTCAATAATGTTTTTAAATCCTATTTTTGCCTTGCCACTTCCATGCAATCATTGACTCTAATATTACCTTTATTGCCGAAATTTTGAACATTTTTTTTTTTCATATGATACTAAATATCCTACTACGGTGAATATAAAGGGGCAAATTACGTGTATCTCCGACCTATCTATCTTCTTTTTTGTCTTTTTTTAAAAAAAAAAAAATGAGAAAGAGCGTTAACAAAAGTATTTTTTACGTCATTCGATGTATCAATTTAATACACTCTTCCGTTTAAGGAGTGTATTGTTTTCATTCTAATGGTTTTTTTTTTTTTCACATTTCTTATTTCGGTTTTACTTTTTTAAAAAACAATTTATTCTTACCTAAATATAATGATGATTCAATACAAATTTACAAAATTAAAATACAGCAAAATTCAAGTTAACTTATTCCCGACTTCCGTAATATAAATTTTGTCCTTTTCGTTAGTACACTAGAGCTTAATTTCGGCATGCTTGACTTAAAAGCCAAACTTCTAAAAAAGTTGAATATTTTGGGGGGGAAAACAAGTCTGATTCTGAGCAGATATTAATACACTTTTATTTCTACAATTTCCCAGAAAATGAAATTTTCCAGTTTAAATTATTTTTTCAGCAAGGGTTTATTTTCCGGATCTAGCGGTCTGCGATAGTTGTACGTACAAACATTTTGAATTGGTCAAATTTTTTGAGGTATAAAGATTTTTTTATTGTATAAGTGCTCTCAATAATAATTAAAAATAATTTCGAAAGAGTGTAACCGTAATGTAACGTAGTACCCCCAGAATGTGTAGAATAAATCGGTAGCGTGAAGGGATCACACAGCTTAAGTAAAAATACTTCTTTATTTCACAATTTTATGAATTATATTCTAGTTAACTAGACGTTTTCGCCTGTTTTCTACTCGTACAAAGTCACAAACAATAATAGCTAAATAAACCACTAATAGCTTAATATCAATATGCAGATCGATTTTAGTCCCAAAATCACAAGAGCAGGAAAGGGCCTCTAACTTCTTGCGAGATCGCCTCTTTCGCTCCAAGTCCGAATCCCCTCTACTCTACTCTTTTTCTCCCTTTTAAATCCTCTGGTAGGGCTATCCTTTGATTTATTTTCATTTTTGAATGGGCTATCCAATCAGAGACAAACTCCATTTTTGTCCCCCAACACCATTCGCTCTTATCGGCCAATATCAGTTTAACCCACGTGTACGCAGATGCTGGACGTCAAACAGCTAGGCCCTAAATTTTCCTATATATCAATGTCATGGGTCACAACACCTTACAAACAGGAATCAACCTGCCACACCTACGTAGCTGAGTCAGGTGTTCATGAATGTAGTTGACCAAAGCTGCTGACCCCAGATTTGGCTCATTTATTGCTTTGGGGTAGTAAACTTATTATTATGAGTTTGAATGGGAAGTTGGGAACAAAAACGGGAGTTCAATGCAAAAATCTCTGATGGGGATTATCTATAGCCAACGTTACAGTAAGCAAAAAATTCTTCGGTAGAGGAGAAATTCACTGAGATCGAGCGAATCCGAAAAAGGGTAAGAAAAGCAGAACTTAAATCTACCTGAGTTTATACTATGTAGATAGTTAAGAAATGAAGATAAACTCCACCACAATTTGTTGATAACAATGATAATAGAAAAGAAATGGCCAAGAAAAATGCTAAGACAGCGAGAAAAACCAATCTAGAAAAATAACTTTTATTTGATTTTTTTTTCTTAATTTAAAAAAATTTCTCCTCGTTTATTGTATTAAGGCCCCCTCTACTGGTCATTTTGATTTCGTGGACGTAATGTTAATTCTATGGAATTTCGCCTTTCGTTTTCACATATTTAGTATAATCCAATAAAGGGTATCTGAAAAAGCAAAAAATAATCAATGCTTCTGTGGAATTATTTTTTCCTCCGATTTTTAAAAGTATTTTTACCCTTATTTTAATGATCGTTTGTGAGTTTCGGGCTTTAAAAAATATTTTAAAATGCTTTTAAAAATTGGTTGAAAAAAGTAATTCCACAGAAGCCTTCATTATTCTTTTCTTTTTCAGATGCACTTTATTGCATTCAAATAAATCAAATCGTAAAGATGAGGGAACGAAAGTCTAAATTTCATAGGATTAACATTACTTCCATGAAATCAAAATGGCCTGCCGACGGGAACCTTAAAACCATAATTTGTAATTCACCATGGACATTGATGATCGAATGTTAACGGGTTTAGTCATTTAATACATTTTGCGCATTTCGTTTTATCACTACTATCCCTATGATGACTAGATTTAGCTTAGCTCATAAATGAAAAAAAAAAAAAAAAATAATGAATTCCTAAAACATCACATGACAGATTTAGTCTATAACTTGGCACTTCAATAAACCTATATTGATTAATTCTAATATATATATATATATATATATATACCTTAGACATATCAGCTTTTCCCTTTCTAAGATTGGAATTTTAGGCTCCTTTACATACAATTTTCTTCCTTATGTATAGTTATTTAATTTCTTGTTATGCTTGTCCAATGAGTACGAAAATACCATCTATATATCTTACTACAACCATATTTTGTCTGTATACAGCAAACGACAGAGGCAGAGCCGTTCGACCTGAGACATGGGAATATAGAGGACAATATTTCTACGGGTATCGCCCCAAGCCTAACAGCGGCCGTAGAAGGGCCGCTCGATTATTGGCAGCAGGGCTTCCCCTCCTTCTTGCTCCCTTGCTTAGTATCATTTTCTCCTTTCCTGTGGTTGTTCCAGTGGCTCAAATGACAGCAGTCACAACAGGGGCAGCTTTACAAGGTCCATTGGGAGCGCCCATTTTTGGGCGACGAAGAAGACGGAGAAGGGTGGACCCACCTCCTTATTCACCTGAGAGGAAAGCTAGACTAAAAGAGTTAGAAGTAGTATCTGACTATCTGCATCAGGTGAGATCTGTGAATATTATTATATCGAATAATAAATACACCAATATGAAATAATTTTATTTATGATTTTTTCCCCTGAACATTTTATTCAAAAATTGGATGCATTAACGTTTTCTTTAATAAATGTATCTCTGAAGCAGTGGTTCTTAAAGTTTTTAGTCCTGCGTCCCACCCCCCTCCCACGCTTAAGAATTTCTAGCAACCCCTCCTCAACTCAACATCTACCCTCCAAAACATAAATGTCAACGGAAAAATTTTGTCGTTCAATTTATAGTTTAATTTAAATTTAATAATTAATAATTTCAAATTCTAATAATTTAGTTTTTTAAGAAATTCTTTTGTCAAAATAAAATGAAATACTCATAAATTCTATTATTAACAAGCATATTTTTGTGTCAAAATTATACTTTATAATAAAAATTAATTTAACCAATTTTTGAAGCATATTTTAGCAAATTGTATGCTTAAAATAAAAAGATTTATAAGGAAATGTGTAATTAAAATACATATACACAGAAAATAAAAAATGAAAAAAGTACTCTTAAAATTCATTCCCAGTGTACAAAAATTAGTGAAAGAAAATCAGGTTCTAATTATAAGAATGTGTTTATAAATAATATATCCCGTAATCTTGTTTGACGGGATATATTATTTTGCTGCATAACAAATTAAATACTGATTTGACCTTGCTGGACATAAGCACCTACAACATTTTTTCAGTTCGATATTTGGATTTATTAAGCATTAAAGCTAAGAATGTCGTTTTTTCTTAAATATATGGTTCTGAAGGCAAAAGAGTGTTTAATGCTATTTCATAAATTGTGGGAATTAATCAATATATATATATAAATATATATATATATATATATATATATATATATATATATATATATATATATATATATATATATATATTAAAGGTAGTGAAATGATTGCGAGCTATGTTTCTATGTTTCTTTAAGCTTCTATTTCTTAATTAAATTTTTACCACCCTTTGGGGGTCACCACCCTCAGTATAAAAAGAGTTACTTTTGAGATATATAATACCAATTGTGTGTGTGTTCCAAATATATTCACAAGTTCTTGCAAGAGGAACAGTCAATTTTAAATGGACCTTTAGCTGGTGCAGCGAATATCGATAGGAAATCTCTGTTATTTAGGAATATGATAAAAGTAATTTTTAAAAGACGTCAAGACTTTACAAAAGGAACCACCTGAGCTGATACCGGAATTTTCAAATTTCGATCCACTCACAGTTTTGGTTAAATTGTATGAAATAATCTAAGCAGCTAGTTTCAATACGTATATTATTTCATAAAATAGTCTTAGATGTATTTGGGATATGAACTGGTTGGTTGTTGTGTGCCGTATTTTTAACACCCAACTCATATATCACCTTAATAAAATTAATCTTATCGAAGTTCAACTTAATTCCAAACACAGATAAAGTAATTAAAAAAAATCACACAAAAACAGTTTAAGAAAGTAGAGAAGGAATTCTCCAAGCCTTATTTACTGTTAATCTATAAAGGAAAATGTTTTAAACTAACTCACTGTCCCGTATACTAACTCCTATAAAGATTACTCTTACCGGGATACGATGCGAGCTAATCCTCAGTGGAGAAACTTCGACCAGACAGGGTTGGATCCTAGTCCTAAAAAAATCACAAAAATAGGCAAATAACTTCTACGCACTAATCAAAGCCTTCACACTTTCGCTAACTTTCAACTACCGCAATATTTATATTACCATAGCCATTTTATCTCTCAAATTCAATTATCTGTCTCTTTTATGCAACTTGTTCATACCTACACTTCTAAAATTTACCTAATTTGCATACCCAATTTTCATTTAGTCGGAAATGAGCTGGAGACTTAAATATAAATCTAGAAAGAAACACCTGATTTTAATGAAAGGTAAGTAAGGGAATAGACCATGTCACAGTTGTGTAGAATTTAAGGCATTGAATCATCATGCAATATATTGTGCCAAACACATGATGGGTAATTTCCATTTAATTAACAGACAATTTAAAGTAACTGAGAAGGATACGACAAGAAAAAAATAAGCTCATTGCACATCACGTTTAAATAATCCTTTTTAAAATCAAAAACAAAGGGAGTCGTATTTTAACATTGAGATATTTGTTTACTTATATATCTGTTCATTTGAAGAAAATCTCATTTATACGCATAAACAGCTATGTGTGAATGATTAATAACCAGTAGTTGTGTTTACGTTTGCAGGTCATGAACGTACCTTTGCATACGTCTTGCATGAAATAAACCGATATCATGCAAGAATTTGATGAAGTTTGGTAGGAGATTTTTAAAAACCAAGTCAATAAATGTATTTCGTGTATGATTTTAAATATTTAAAGCGAACTAAGTTAAAAGCAGAACGTTCAGTCAAAATGTGTCTGGTTTAATTGTATATGTCTCCTGAATTTCCAGTTGACAGAAACCGATTGTTACTCATCGAGGAATTTCTGCCAGATTGTGGTGTTTATGAGTAGATTTGATTTCTAGTATCCAATTCGCAGGCGTATTAAAACGACGTCTTCTATTTTATAATGAATTCCAATGAGACAAAATAGATTTTACATGATAAATATAACCATTATGAGTAAACTTGATAAATATCAGCACATTTCTGAACATCCTCCTGGTACTCAAAAATAGCCTGATTCGACAAGCGTAGTTATAAAAAATACTTTAAAAGTAACAAAGAGAAAGTTTATTATGAATTTCAAGATTCTTTTGCTTTTGCCAGTGATCGTGGATAGCAGATTTAATGCATTTTGAGATATTGCAGCGTGGAATGTGGGAGAGATTATACTAGATGAAGATTAAGCAAAATTGCCGACTGTTTCATTGTCCTTGAATTCTTGCGGATGGGTATCTAACAAGAAAGCAGTTTTGTTGGATGCAAAACTGCTGTTTTGAATTATATTTCTGAATATAAATTAGGAATATCTTTACGTGATTTTTAACTTATTTTTAGCAGTAGAAATAGGAAATGTTAAAATCTGCGCCTTTAAATGGGTTTTGCTTCAAGCAAGCTCTGAAACATATTTATCTGAATGTAATTTAAATTCTGATACAGACTTTTATTTACATATATCTTTAAATAAAAAAAAATTCCAGTAACATCCCTCCAGTAATTCTAATCATTTTCCCATCCTAACGCGTGTAATAGAAAAAAAAACTCATGACATTAATAATAATATTTATATCAGTAAGGGAATAAAAAAAATATTTCAATTTTAATCTTACTAACAAGTGATTTAACTACAGTTTAAAAAAATACATATAACACAGCACAAAAAAGGATATAGGTAACTCAAGTTCCAGCATTAACTGAGCTAAACATTATAGCGATTTTCAATAAAAAAAAAAAATCTAAAATCGCAAACGATTTCGTTTTCGCATCCCCCGAAGGTAGAAAAAATGCTTGATTCGCCGGTTTTTATTTTTACAATCCTTCTTCCCTGGAGCCTTAATCCTCTTTTGCAGATTGTCCTTTCCGATCCAATAACTCCATCGATCTACCCGAGATAAAGATCCATATGGTCAAAACGCTTAGCTCAGGGCAAGTCTCTGGAAATGCGACTAGTCCTTTTGGAGCAGAAGATGGACAGGTAACAGTTAATAAAGAGGAAAAAAAGAGATAAACACCTAAAATAAGATCAAGTATATCCAATTTCCCTGTAGCCCTTCAAAGAAAGTTATCGGAAAAGGTTTCATATTCAAGGACGAAATATAGCGGTTTGGGTTAGAATGAGTTAATATTTTAAAGTATATCGCTATTTTTGGAAGTACTACTTTCAATTTTTTTAATACAGAAGGTATGCATCATATAGATTACATAATTTATAAATTCTGTTAGATTTTAAACACATTTGAAATACTAACAAAAGAGAATCTTTTTATTCTGTTTTTGTATCCTTATATTAGGGTATCCAACTCATTTTAAAACCCATCCATTTATTATTTTTTATTTTATTATTTTAAATTTTCACGTGGGACGGGTATCATTAAATTTTAATTACAGTTAATCAAAAACTGAGATTTATCGCTAAAATTTATTCTGCATATGAATCGATCCTTATGTACATAATGTTGTAAATTATAGCTATATTTATGTCGTTAGGTTTGTTTTCAGGAAGCTGTAATTAGAAATAGCTGCATTATAGAATGCAGATTACTTCAAATTACAGAATAATAGTGAGTATTTGATTATTAAACCGGTGTGTTGTAAAATTTATTTGTTAAGAAATAATCGAGATGGAAACTTATTTTTTTTTTCTATTATTCTTCTCTGCATAATCACCATCCAGAGTTACATGTGTTTTCCAGCACTTCGTGACCTTTAGAAGACTGCCATCGTAGAACTCAATCGATTGAATTATACGAGGAACATTCAATAATTAAACAAACATTTTTAAGGAAGGAAACTCTTGATCCACGCCATTGAAACTTTTGTTAAAAAAAAGTTTCACATGAGGTGTTGTGTGTGTAATAATAATAATAATTCGGTATTTTTGTACTAATGAATTTAAAACATATTTTTATACATAAGTTGTGGTATAATAATAAAACTTTTTAATACACACATATATATATACACATATATATATATATAAAGTTTTATTATTATAATGTGGTATAATAATAAAACTTTTTAACATATATATATATATGTGTGTGTGTGTTTGCGTGCGTGCGTGCGTGCGTGCGTGTGTGTTTCAAAACGCAAGAAAATGCTTTACCTGTAGTACTGATAATGTACAACTACCATAGTACTACTATATCAATTGCTAACTGAACGTTGGAAATAATCTACTGATAGAAAAATAACGTTTCCGCTAGTAAAAAGAATGTTTCATATTGTAATTCACTAAAGAATGATTATTTATTTCTAAATCTAAACATACCACGCAATTACAAAAAAGATTTGTAACTTTGGAATAAAGAAGTCTTCATAAGTAATAAATTATAAGAGACTGTTTGTGGGTCACAGACAGTTCGGTATACCTTAATTTAATGAAATATTTCATTTTGAAAAGGTAATTGGTTTATGTTATATTATGCAAAATGTTGCCCACCTAAACACAATTGCAACGGTCGGATAATTGCCGCTGACGTCAGTTCCTTCAGTCGTGGGTTCGTAACCTAATTCCAATACAGATATTACATCTAGTAGGGATGGTTCACATTAAATATGTTGAGGCTCCAAGTTATCTAGTTGATGCGACACGGAAGTTTGGAAAGGGGAGTGCCAACTCAGGTGTCGTCACTTGATCGAAGCTTAAAATATTAATACTGTTACTAATAACTCTCGTGTTATTTTATAAGTGTGATGTCAATAAACGATCAATCTTTACATAACTGTTAGTTGCCAACTTTCACTTAAGCATTTGTTTTAATTAATTTAAACTCTTCAGTCAAAAGAATAAATTAAAGTGCTAGGTTTAAAAAATGAGAGCGAATATAAACGTAAAATTTCACTTTTGGTACATGCTGTTATAGAATTTAACATTTACTACTTTTCTAAAATCTTAAGAAATACCATTTCAAAATTTCTGAGTAAGACTTTGTAACGTAAGATGTGGAAATAGTCGCTGTAACCTAGTGGTCATGATCGATAGTTTGCGACCGGCGTTGCTTTATCAAGGTGGGGGCTTGAGTTCTGATGCTGCTTATTTGGTTGGTTGGTTTTGGTTGGTTCTATGAGCAACACCGGCTTTTGGTGATATGCCTCTTAATTTTGAACCTCGGTCAAGTAACGAGAACGATACCTAAGCTAGCATACAATCCCCAACTTCCACATCAAGCCAACGGGAGGACTTTAAGCCACGACAGATTTAACGTGCATCCGCCCTGGTTACAAGGGAGTCTTTTGTGGCATCAAGGCTTGAACCTGCGACTCGACGAAAACCACCGACCACGAGTCCGCCGCCTTATCCATCAAGCTATTGTGATGCTACTATAAAGGTGATGCCGACTTATAAAGGTTCTTATGCACATTACATCTCTCAAGGCTCCGAGTCCTTCCATTGGCGTTGTATGGAAGTTTGCAGACTGGAGAGTTAACTCATCACTTGACAGAGGTTCAAAATTACGAGATCCACAGCCAATAGCTATCATTTTGCTTCGAAGTGGGACGGTAATAATCAATAAAAAATTAAGATATTGAATCAAGCTTGACCATTATGAACTAATAATACCGGGAAATATCAAAGTTGGCCCTAATAGTCCTATTTGAGAGTTAGAAAGTTGTTGTTGAAAACTCTCTTTAGTAGTTGTAAAGCTGTTATTGAAAATTCTATTCAATATTTGTAAATGTGTTACTGAAAATAGTTATTCGAATTTATGATGTTTATAATTTTCAAATGCCACATATTTGATATTGACCATCATTAGTGCACTGAAAATTCAATGCAATGCCCTAAATGCGTTTCGACTTTTGTCCTTCCCATAAATGGTCCTAATGCTTCTTCCGGAGAAGTTCCTTTGAAATCCTTTGATCTATGGAAATTACGAATATACGCTTATTATTTCACATCGGAAGCAAAGTTCGAAGTAATGAATTATCTACAAACAGTATAAATTTTAACTGTGTAAGCAGTTGTTCCATAAAAATACAATTTTCATCTGAAGCCTTTGGATAATATAATATCCACATATAATGGGTATAAATCCACATTAATTTATTTTTATAAGAGCGTTTTTGTTCTTTATAAGCATTCATTTAATTGAATTAAAAATTATAAATTATATTTAAATCCGTTATATTAATTTTAAATTCGCAATAAATAAACTAAATACATTAACTGCTAATTTTATATTCTAACAACTCTTTATTCGAAATTTTGTCCTATAATCAATCTTTAGAATATAGTTCTTACTTTCTAATTAAACTGTAGTTAAAAAAAAGTTTAAACTTTTTCGAATGATGTTTTACTAAAAAAAAAATGAATTCATTATGAAAACATTTCATAAGTAATTTATTTTGCTGATAATTCGAACAAGTGTTGTAGCTTAAATGATTTAACTCGAAAGCGAAATTTATTTCAGCTTTAACGGCCGATATCGAATTATAGAGTCTCTTTTAACTGGACAGGGAACAGATGTCAAAGTCAAATTTTCTACATTCTTTGCTAGTAGATATATCAATAGTTAGCATAGCAAAACAACTGTGATAGTTTCTTAAAAAATATTCATAATAAAGTGTGAAAAAAACGTTTTCATAATACCTCTGAGAGTCTACAGAAAACACTTACATATATTTAAAAAGACTTCTAAGAATTAAAAATTCTATTTACATCAAATCTGGTAATTTAATAATACAACTAACAACTATAATCTAGCATTTTCAAATCTTAAAAGTTGCTATACTTCTTAAGGCTCCCGTCTAATGGCCGTTTTGCTTTCGTGAACGAAATATTTTTAATCCAATAGAATTCCTTTTTGAATGAAAAAAAAAAAAGGTGCATCCGAAAAAGCAAGAAAATAATGAAGATTTCTGTAGAATCACATTTTCTCTCCGAATTTTAAAGCAGAATATTATAGAATAATCTTTAAGACCGGAAAACTGACAAACGAATCATTAAAAAGAAGTAACAATATTTTTAAAATTTAGATGGAAAATGGTAATTCCGCAAAACCCTGCCTTATTTTTGTTCTTTCAAATGGTAATTGTTTACTTTCAAACAGATAAAATAGTGAATATCTGAGGAGGAAAGCAGAAATTACATTCACGAAAGCAAAATAGTCGGTAGATGAACCCCTTTTTTTTAATTCTTAATCCTTGAATCTTAACAATGATTTCAAATCAAAGCCAGCCACATTTTTAAATAAATACCGTGACGAAAGCTTTCAAAGGATTAATTTTGTTTTACTTCCACTAGGTGAATTACGACGAGAATCAGCAATCTCGTGTCATGGTCAACTATTTGCAATGTAATGGACTTCTTAGCCCCGATGATCATTGTTTGGAGAGACTTTCCTGCGAATTTGGGGATCCAGCCAATGAAAAGGCGCCACAACTTGAGAGGACGGTCACTTCAATGTAAGAGTAATGAGAAAAAAAAAATCGCTAAAATGTCTCCTGTTTAAAATAATACAAAAACTTTGCAACAATAAAATAATAAATACTCATACATATCCTCTGCACCTGAAAGAAATAGCCATGTTAGCCTAGTGGTCATGGTCACGGACTCACGGCCTGCTTTGTTTTCATCGAGTCGTGAGTTCGAGTCCTGATGCCGCTAAAGACCTTTCATGTCGCGGGACTGATGCATGTCAAATCTGATTTCCAAATTCTTCCTCTGGCGTCGTGTGAAATTTTGGAGAGGGAGATGCCAGCTCAGATGTCATCCTTATCACTTGACCGAGGTTCAGAATTACGAAGTCCATCACCAACAGCCCTAGAGTTGTTTTTCAGTTCGACGTCAATAAAATAAAACAAAGCAAAACATTGAAAAAAAGTTCATTACAGATTTTATAGTATTACAAAATGTTAACAATCCTACTTTTAGAATAAATATTATTTTGATTCATGAATATTGCAGTAAAACTATAATGGAATTTTAATATTTCATACGATTTTAAAAACAACTTCTGCAACATTTATATTACTTCTTAAGCATTATGGTGTATAATTTGATTAAATGAAACGAGAACTAGGCGATAGTTTATCGGTGATGTTTTTATGGTAATGAATTAGGAATAAAATTTAATACGGCCATTGTCAAAAAAATTTTGCACCCAACAATCTCCAATCCTTTCAAATAAATAATGTAACTTTTTTTTGTATATAAGCTTTAAGAATATCAAAAAGAATGAGTAATATTCTATATTTTCCATAAATAATATTAAATGTAACATATTGTAGGACTTTGGTTAATGTGCTACTTGTATGCTCCCATGTTCAAGTTGGTATTTACGTATGTCTTCGTTTGAATAGTCAGATTAGAAAGAAAGAGTATTTAATGTACGTCATTTAAATAAAACTGAAAAATTAACGTGAACCGCATATAAAATATTAAAAATAATATTCTAAATTTATTTATTGAATTAGAGAGCCTTATTTCTCGTGGTTTTTATGTAATCAAAATCCTACATCAGTAATCTAATCGCTTATCATATAGATGTGGCCGTGGGGGTGTAGTAGTTAGTTTGTCTGACTGCAAGTACTATCGACCCTGGTTCGACTCTCGGTGGTTTCGGCTTAGGAAGGTGGTTATGGGTCAAGTTAGCCCTTCATCCTTCCGGGTCGATAAATGAGTATCAAGTTTGCTTGGGAAGTTAACTGGGAGTCCTAATAAGTCGTGCAAGCCACTCGGCCTGCACACTAGCTAATACATAGAACACCTTGCACTAAGATTATAGAAACAGAGATGGGCTTCACCTGATGAGACATCTTAAGTTAGGCAAACTCTATTTTAACTAATTTATGTAGATTATTCTACACAAGCTCTTTTTCCTAATTTAAATAAAAACAGTTTTTCTGAAAAATTGTTACCTTTTTTTATTTCTATAATTATATAAAAGAATATAGTTTTTTTTGTCATTTGCATATGTGCTGGTTTAAAAATTATGGAACATTATTTAAGAATTTCAGTACGATTATAAATAATTTAAAACATTACAGTTCGTTCTCTTTTTATGACATATTTCAACGAAAAAATGCTTTTGCATGAGAATTCGGACGATTAGTTTCAACTGAAAATTGTTTTTTACTTTTTGAACTTCTTATTTAGTGAATCCAGAAATTTTTAGTTTTTTTTAAACACAAAACATGCACAAAGTATATTAAAGAGGAATCGAAAAGTTTTAATTACTTCTTAGAAATAATGGAGAAATCTAGGTAAAAAAATTGCATATTCATTTTTCTTTATATGCGTAATAGCATAAATTATGACTATTTTAATGTAAGCTTGGTTTCAGTAAACCATATATTGAAATACTCCGCTGTGAGAAGATAAGAGTTCAATCTACTGAGTTATTCAATGAAGACTTACAAAAATTTAAGAAAGGCTGGGACAAGTGTTAAACTCAGGATAGTGACTATATAGAGAAGTTTTAAGAATAAATTAAATACTTTACGATACAGCGGATTACTTTATTCTACTGCTTCCTGAACCAAGCAAATCAACAGTAATGGTTATAAAATAGAAAAGGATGAACCAACACACGCAGAATAAATTTTATCTAGATATCTCGGTCATTTTTTAGTAATAACTAAAACTTTACCATATCCCCTCGTTCATCCGATATTTCTTTTTAAAAAAAACTCCTCTATGATAAGCCTTTTATATCAAACTACTAGTTCTTGTTAACTTATGAAATTTATATTTAGATATTATCCTCAATAAGCAAATTTCTTTCTTTTCATGTTTCCGAAGTCTTCTGGGCCACATGTTGAACAACGAATTCATTCCAAAGCCATTCAAGAAACGTCTGAAAGCTGCAGCGACGCACGGAAGGCACAACACAGGCCAGTGTAACAAATTTTTCTGTAACTACGTCGACAATAATTGGGACTTTACCTCAACCTATCCTCATTCGCAAGAGAAACCCGCTGAATTTTCCAGTGGACCTCAAGCAATTCCAGCTCATCCTTCAATACAAGGTTGATTGACTTCATTTGATTGTGTGTGAGGATTTCATAAATTGGCAAAAACGCACTTTTCGGTTATGTTAACTGTATTGTTCCATCGTTTCCAAAGGCGAAGTTGTTGGCGTGTAGTTTTGCCATCCGAACAAATTTCACGGAAAATGAAAACTTAACATTATTAATTCAATCTTGAGGATGAATTCGTTCTTTATTTAATGTTCAGTTACACGCTCTAAGTACAGTAGAACCTCTGGGCATTAACCATTTCTTTTTATTGACTATTTCCTAATTTTATTCGATCTTTCGTATTTCTGACAAACGTACCTTCCAAATCTATATTCTTCAGATATTGACAATTTGGACTGTGAAACTCAGTATTAAATTATAGTATTTTTTTTTCTTTGAAGTTGTACTACTTAGCATTTTTTCTTGTTTCATTTAGGAATATTTCCTCGATAATAGAATTCTCTAGTTTGATTCAGCTTCTTTCCGCGCAATAATTATTTTTATAACCAATCACTTGTACGTGCAACAATGATTTTTCTCTTATTATTACTTAAAAACGCCAAATCATTCTAATGTAGAGTCCAAAATATATATGGTATGGCTTAATAACCTCAAACCTATATCAATTACTATAAATCTAACATCTGTAAGCTGATTAGTTTAGGTAATTTTTATGTACTGAGAGCCTTGACTTGATATATCTTAATTATATTGGTTTTTCTCTAATAAGTACTTTCTTTTTTTTTCTGTTGTAAGATGACAGATTAAATCTAATATATAGTGTTTACGCAAGTGTTTTTCAACGTTGCGACTTCATCTAAATTTAAGAAAAGTGTCAAGTTATTGAAAAGAAGTACAGATAAAGAAAGGAGGAAAGGAAAATTGCAATTTTATTAATATCTAAATGAGTATTAAGGTTTCAGATTCAGTTCCAATGTACAGACACTGATAATAAAGTTAAATACATAGTTAAGTTAAAGTTAAATATAATTGTCAAAAAAAGTTCAAAAATGTCAATCAGTAAAAACAAAGTTGAGACAACTTTTCCCACTAATGTTTATAACAAAAATAAGAAATGCTTCAAGATTGATTTTTCGCTTATTTTCAAGGTAAAAAAATATATCAGTCAATAATATGCAAGGAATATCGTGTATGTGTTTTCATCATAATTTGTCAGAGTAAATTTATATATAGTAGTCCTTTGTTAGTTTTGAACACCTCACATACACAGTTTTTTTTCCTATTCCAATCCTTTCAAAGTCAACTTGAAGTGATTATACTAATATGTTTTTAATTAAATAACTTAAATTAAAAATTATTAATTATCTTTCGTGGACAAGCGTTTTTTATGCTCTTTGAGTTGCTGAAATGATTTGTTATTTACCAGGTTATACTCAGGGAATTTAGGCTAATAAGTTATTTATTTGCTGGTGATGAAATAGAGTAACGTATTTTATATCTGATATATATTTATTTATTTTTATTTCCCTAAATATTAAATCTATTTTTATTATAAATATATTAATAATTAAACTTATAATTAATTCTATAACTGTTGCAAATGGTTAGAACTATTATAAAACTCTACGGGCCTATATCGTTAGTATAGTAAATGTGAAACAAATCACACACTTGAATTCTCATCAACTCTTCATTATGCACACTATTTATCAACATTTTAAGTAGTTCACTAAGACAAAGCAAAATTTATAAACACTAGTGAAGTATACTTACATTTATAGCGAAAGATGTGTATTAACGGAACTTCGTTTAATTACTTCGATATTTTTATATATTATATTGCATAGTATTTCAATTTTTCAGACTAACATGAAATCCTACGCGATTATTTTAATTTCAGACACTTTTCTGTTTAAAAACATAAGCTTTTAAAAATTCCAAAACGAGGCATGAATAAAAAAAATTATCTCTCATATTATATATATATATATATGTTCCATAAAAAAAATTTTAAGATGCTTATAAAATCATACAGAATTACAAATTATTACTAATAAAAACCAAAATTAAAATACAAATTATTAGATCTTAAACTGCAAATATTACAGAATTAGTTAAAACAATTAGTAAAAAATCAAAAAAAACACAAGCCATTAAAGTTAAAAAAAATTACCAAAATTTAAAACATACGAAATAATGTAATGTAAAAAAGCTATAAAATTACAATGCAATATAACAGAAATTCAGAAATATATATGTAAAGTCATAATTTTTATTTAAAAAAAAAATTAAAACTAACAATTTTAAAAATCACAACCAGGCTAAATGAACATAAAAAATTACCAAGAAATACGAAGTTTATCTCAAAAGAAAAAAAAATTATTCAAAGATTGAGATGATGTAATCCATATATATATATATATATATATATATATATATATATATATATATATAATAAGAATTAAATTTCTAAATTCTCATTAAAGTCAAAATATATGAAATCGAATTATCTTATTAATTTCCACTTAAGATACCTGGTATTTACATGTAATAGCAAACATTAACTTCTGTTTTATACAATGAATCATTTGTAAAATGCCAAGTATTTTTCTGAACAATTTATATAAAATTATTCAGTAAAATTAGTAATCCTTTTTAAACAATGCATTTTGAAGTTCGTATATTTTTACATTTTTGTATATGAATAATATCTATAATATATATGCTTGATTTTTATTACATGTAATGTATTTTAAATCGAGATATAATATTATTATTGGTAACGTAATTTATTTATTTACTATACCTGAATGAAATTTTAGATAAATGTATAAAAAAAATTAAATTGTCATAAAAATCTTGTAGTTTTCATTCATTTCTTTTTTATTTTCTTTTGATATAAGATCCCAAGTTAAATCGTGTTCAGATACGGTCATTAAAATCCCACACAACACATATTTACTAATAGATATCCATGGTGAAGAAGTGAAGTCCATTTTGCACTTTGTAGCTGAATGAAATATCTACTGGAAATTTGTGATCCAGGAGGAAGGGGGGGGGGGGCTCGTAATGATTATCATAAGTTTTTATATAATGCACTAATATTTTTAGGCTTTTGAGTGAATTAACTGAATCCAAACTCGAAAGATTTATCGGTTGTAAAGTATTTAAAAATAAAAAAGTTTAACATGTTCTTAAATATTATTCGATGATTATGAGTATTTTATGTCTATAATTATATACACAAAATATCAAAGTATACTTAAAATGCTATAGATTTTTTTAGTTAAAACACATTATTATATATTTTATATTTCTTACTAAATTTACATTAGTATATTTTTTTAATTTCTTATATATACGAGCTTCTTGAAATTGCTTTAGTTCAGTGGTTCCCAATCATTTTCCACTTGACCGGCTCTTCTAAAATCCGAAAGAAATTGGTGACCCCTTGTGTATTCATTAATTACAGGTAAAAAAACAATATAAAAATTGATAATACACTTATTTTCCATGTTACACAATAGTTCATAAAAGGAAACGAAAACATAACCATAAAACATTTGATTACAAATATAAATAACAAATAAAATGGTAGTTACAAAAAAAGTGAATGCAAAATTAGTTCAACAAACCCAGACTGATTCGTAGTCAAGCATTTGTTAAATTTGGAAAAAAGAAAAAAAAACTCTTAATGAGTATCTGTGGCTGTTTGATGGAACAAATAAATTCAAAGCTTGATTCAATGTCTGACAGTCTCAGTCTTAAATAAAGTTCTGCATTTTATCTATTTCTGTATTTAATTTTAACATTACACGATGAAAATGCTTTCTCACATAGATATGTTATGCATGAGAGTATTAAAACTTTAATGGCGTTTTTGGACAAAACTGTATATTCCTTTGTACACTGAATCAGAAGTCAATTAAAAAGCGATCTTTAAAAATAGTTTTTAGAACTGTGTCATAAATTAATTCAATACGTTTTTCTTTTTCCAGTACAGTCAGAGAGATCTCTAAACTTATATCTCCTTGAAAAGAATTGCTCATCTAGTCGTGTGATAGAGATTATTTTGCATCTATTCGGAAATAAGTTATTCAAAATTAATTGAAGGGTGTTTTAGATGTTTATAAAATATTCTTTTGAATATTTTCTTCAAGTTTAGTTGAATTTTCTGATAAAAAGCTACTGAGAGAGCCAAAACATTCCTACTCATTCATCAGATGACATAAGATACAAAAGTTGATTTTTTGGCATAGTATCAATTTTATCATGAACATTGAAAATGGTGACAGGTGCGCCTTGTAAAAACAAATTTAATTCACTTAATTTACAAAAGATGTTACATAAGTAAGCGAGCTTTTCAGTAGAAGAGTATCAATTATACAAGAGGACAAATTAAATGAGTGACCAATGAAAAATACTTGAATTTCAGACTTCAAACAAGCGTGTCAAAATCTTGACACGGAAAATCTATCTAACTTATGTGTGCAGTAGTTAAGAACCTTGAAAAGTCCTAACAAAGCACATGGAATAGATGGTACTTCGTAGCACGCAATTCTTTTTCTTAAATTTACAATTTTTACAGCATCACTATAAGTAGTGGATGACTCTGCAGGTGTGGCCGTGGAAGCCTAGTGGTCAATTGAACATGTGCTTTGTTTAAATTGTAAGAAATCAGATGAATTGAATAAGAGAATTAATAAAAAGTTTACCATGCATTATGAGCAACACCCGAGAAAAAACGATGGCAAGACATAATTATCAGAATTATTACGATTGCTCAATATTTAGCAGGACAATTTAGCTATAAGATGCAAATATGATTTATTATTTGAAAAGAAAAATAGGAATTTTCCAAAAGCCATAGTAAAGTTAGGAAAATTCGATCAAATTATTTAAAATCATATTAATAATACAAAGTAGTAAAACAAAGTAGTCACATGCCTTATTTATTACCTTGGTATCTGTTACCAAACCGAAATTGTTACTTTATTGGCTAACTCAATAAAAGCGAAACTTTAAGGCGCTGGGTTTAGTTATTTTATACTCTACGTCAAATTCAAGTCATGTAGAACAAATTTCAATGCTAATTAGAATCCTTAATATAAATACATTTCCTACTGAAATTCAAGAATTTTTTCTGAGTTAACCAGAAACTAGAGAATTAGAGTTTCCTGAACTAGCGAAGTATTGTATAACTATTTTACCAACTAATTGTTAGTAAGCTATCATTAAGTTATACAAAACTTACCTAGCAGTAGGAGGGAAAAGAGAGAAAATTAATGTGCAAAATAAGATTAAGAATGTTAATCTATGTATATACTTCGTGTATCTCATTCATTAAAACTGGTGGTGAATGATGCGGCCAAGATGGAACATTTTAAGAACAAATGTAAATAAACTAACTTTACAACCTATACCCGAGCCCAGGTGGGAAAGTAGAGTGGGAGCGTTAAGACCTTTAAAATCACTTTAAAGGAGGTAATAAGAAGTTTAAATATGCTCACTCCAGACTCCAGAGATATAAAAATTAAAATTGTGTCAAATTCTTTACTGAGCAAAGTATCCACTTTTAAGTTTATATGTTCAGTTTTGGTATGGGATGATAATTTTACAAATGTCACCGTCATTACTAAATTATTACAATCACCTAAGTCTCTAATTAATGAGTCCGTTAAAATAATCAGTAAAATTTTCCAATTCCTAAGTTTATCTAGATCTGATGAAATATTTAATAAATATATTAATGACTCACCAACAATAGAGACAAATCTTGATATTAACTTGGAATTTCAAATTAAATGGCACAGAAAGAAAGTTCGAATTTTCAATTGTGATTACATATTGAACCGAAATTGATTATATATTGAGAACACCGAAAATTCCTCCAAAATTATTATTTGAAGATTAATTTTACTTAACAATAATGGATACTTCTCTGAATTCTATTCAAGCGAGATTTATTTCTTTAAACGTAACAGATTACTTAAATTTCTAACTGAATTCCGGAATAAGTGAGTAGATGACTTTAAAAATCTTGCGCAGATTTCGATATTTCCTTGCAAATTTCTAATGGAGATTCAATTAAATGTATATCGGAACTCTTGGAAAAAATTTAAGGGCTGACCGAAAGAATCAAGACAAGCAATTTTCATCATACAGTGCATAGGTGGAGGGCAAGCGGGGAACAGCAAGACAGCTCTATCATGGAAAGCATTAAGTACGAGTTTTCTTACACATCAACATTTCTAATATGAGTTTCAGGAGGCAAGGAGACGTAGAGTAATCAGGACAAGGCTATGCTGTTTCACTGTAGACTGAAAATTGCTGGAATAGATGTTTTCTAGCACCTCTTAAATTTTTGTCCATGAGTTCCGAAACACTCTGTTTCTTGAAATGTTAACTGGGATGAATTGTACAATGAATTAATGATGTAAAAAATAAGGAATGATGATATTACCCATCCCTTAAGAAATTTGGTATTTATTGAAGAAAATAATTTAATATCATCATTTCCCATTTCTTGTGTAATCTTAAGAATATTTTAACCCTGCCAGTCACAGTTGAAACATCTAAAAGTTGTCAAAACTAACCTAATGTCATCTAGGTGCCAAGATAGATTGAGCAATTTAGGTTTAATTCAAATAGAGAAAATTTTGAAAGACGAAATCAAGTTATATGATATTGTACACGAACTTTCAAGAAAGTTGACATTTTAATTTAATATTTTATTTCGTGGAATATATAATTTTAATGCAAGTAATTAGCTAACTATTAACTATTTGGTATTAAAATGGAGTGCTTAAACCTTTTGCAAAAGTCCTTTCCTTCTCCCAAAATATAAGCCAAATATAAAAAAAGAGAATAAGTTGAATCTTGTATGCTTTCTTAATTTCCTTCAGTAGTGTTAGTATGAGTTCCAACAATATGATTTATAAAGCATGTAGAATAGTTAGTACTGTAATTGTAAAACCATTCGTTTAGCTCATTATAAGCTCACCAGCAATCAGAATGAATAGATGATTCTTCATGAACACATTTCTTTCACAACTGTTTCAATGTCTCCTGATTTCTTCGGTCAACAGGCAAATCCTCCTTGACAATGTTATCTCCACAAGATCAAAAACGAAGAAACTATCTAAAATTATTATGGCCCCAAAGATATTTTTAAACTCAAGTTTTGACTCGTCAATTTCAACTATGTCTTCACCTGCAATTTTACTAAAGCATTTTAAGAGGAAGTCAAAACTAATTGTTAGCTACGTATTACATTTCTAATCTTCATTGGATTAACTTCAGTAATCTTTTCAATAGATAGAGATCAAACATTTTCAAACCATAAATATATATTTTAAGTATCAAATCATAAGGGGATTCTGGAGTAATAGAAAGGAGAATTTCTAAATGTGCATTGTCGAAACCTGCAATGCATCAAGTGGTTTGAGTATGTTTCATTAAATATCTTATCAAGTGTTTCTTTCCCGAAATTCGTCTGAGGAGAATTTTCGCAAAAACTTTTCAGGACCATCATTTCAGTAATAAATAGCTAATATTACTCCCATGTGATTTAATAATAAACGCTTACTTTTCAAAATGTTTTATTATAT
>BMAW01015531.1:273399-386107 GCA_019974015.1 Nephila pilipes
TCAGCCCCGCTACACGGGCGGGTCTTCAGTGACAGCAGGATTCGAACCCACGATTCGTTGGAAACAACGCCGGATGCGGGTTCACAACCATGAACACTGGGCAACCGTGGCCATATTGTTGCTTTAGATTGAAGTTAAATGAAATAAAATGAAACCTGTCTTTTACATGAATTAATATTTTGAAGGTTAACTGAATTACGGGTATAACTTTAAACACATAAGGACACAAAATAAAAACATTCAATATATTATTTGTGCTTTTGAAATTGACACCAACTTGTTTATTTTCTACCACACCATTATTTCTACCTTTACCTAATTAAGAATTAATATCATGTAAAATTAATTTCAGGTCGATTATATTTATATTACGACCACACAAAATTACACAAAACAAATCCACATAAAATTAGGTATGGATATATTCTACTTATTTTTCGCGCAGTTTTTGACAGAATTTTTTTTTGTAAAACTATAAATAACACTTGTACAATTAAACCCATACACAAAATTGGGTGGAATACTTCTAAGAATTTGAGAAAAAAAATTAAATATTACAATTTGTAAAAATACAAGTTATTTTAAGAAATTGAAACATTTTCAAAGAAAACAATAATTTAATGTTACGTAATTCTTTGTTAGAAAATAATTCTTTTTCTGAAATGCATACTTTAAGAGTGTCGATATGATATCAGTTTCATTTGAACGAAATCATTTTCACCTTCGATCTCGAAAATTCCTGAGACTAAGTAAGTTTTTTTTTTATTTTGCTTATCTAAAGAGGCAACTTTGATTACTCTAAAATATAATGTCAAATCGCGTGTTATCGTGGAATGATGATTACAGAGCTTATTACTTTCAGGAATTCGATACAGTTTATACGAAGAAAAAAAAGGGTCACTATTCTCTCTCTCTGTTTAGTTTTCTGTCACGCATCAATATCTTTCTGTATTTATATATTGACTCTGTCCGTAACTAATGTCTTTTGTCACGAAGTGCTGTCTTTGTCACAGACTTATAGATCAACCTGAACAAAAGTGCTTTTGTTATGTTGATGATCACCGTTATTATCTCTAGTTGCACAACAATAGAGTTCAACATCGCAAACACTACAAGAGGGCATGTTCAATATGAGCAAAGAAAATAAACTTCTCCGTTAATTTGGCCTGACTTTATTATTCTGAACTCTAGAATCACAATGTGTTCGGATAAAATTTTTGTACAAGTTTATTTCTGTTTAAAATATATACATACACAAGACTGTAAAAAGTATTTTCGGGTTCTGGATACGGTATTTTGGTGTGGAAACTTAAGAATGTAGTATTAAAAATAGTAAAATTAATTTGATGAATAATTACTATATTAAAAAGTATTATGAATTTGGCATTATTTTACTTGAAATTAATATATATATATATATATATATATATATATATATATATATATACTGAACTTTAAGAAGCTTGTTTGGAAACAATTGATTGATTGATTGCTTATTAACGTCGCACTTCATGACGTAACTACATGACGACCGTTGTAGCCTAATGGTCATGATCATCGTCGAGTCTTCGGTGTTCAAGCTTTGATGCCATTAAAGAACCGCTTGCAGCCGTGGCTGATGTGCGTTAAATATGTCAAGGCTTAAAGTCTTCTCGTTGGTGTGGTATGAGAGTTAGGAGAGAGAGGTATCAACTTAGGTGTTGTCCTCGTTATTTGACCGAGGTTCAAAAATGACGAGATCTGTATCTATTAGCCCTCATGTTGCTTCTAGTGCGAAGTTATTATGATCAATCAATCGAAACAACACGTGAACTATTGGCGATGGAACTCGAAATTTTAAGCACTCGGTCAAATAATGAGGACGATTTCTGAGCTGGTACCTCCTATTCCAAAATTCTACACCAAGATAATGGCATTACTTGGGACCTCCACAGATGTAACATGGCCCCGCTATACAACTGGTCTTCAGTTGAATCAGGCAAGAATCGACGACCCAACGGGGAAAAAAAAACGGTCGTGAGCCTGGATCATGACCACTACGCTATAACGGCCATTAATTGAAATGAAAAGGAGGCATTAGAAGCTATAGTATGGCTTCTTTCGCATTTAAGTGCAACATGAGGGCTTTTGGTGACGAAGCTCGTAATCTCCAACCTTGGTCAAGTGACAATGACGATAATTGATCTGGCACTTCTCCCTTTAAAATTCTACATCGCGCCACGGGAGGGAAACTCGACAAAATTAACGTGCACCCACTACACATCGGATCTTGAATAGTATAAAGAATCGAACCCAAAACTCCACTGAAACAACGTCGGCCGAGAGTTTGATACCATGACTTCCAGGCTATCATGACAAAAGGACTTCAAAGGAATTTGGTGGGATTGAATATCTTTCCAACGAATGAAATATAAATTATGTAAATTGGATTGTGGAATAAATGAAGTGAAGTAAATATATTTGATGAATTGAGTTTATATAAGCAGCGAATATAATGTGTGTGTGTGAGAGTGTGAGAGAGTGTGTGAGAGAGTGTGTGAGAGAGTGTGTGTGTGAGTGAGTGAGTGAGTGTGAGTGAGTGTGAGTGAGTGAGTGTGAGTGTGTGAGTGTGAGTGTGTGAGAGTGTGTGAGAGAGAGTAAACAAACGAAGGAATAGTGACCCTCTTGCCAAGTGTGAAAAGTTATCGAATCATTGTCAAGAAAGACCTACTTTGGGTCCAGTACTTGAACTCTCAATTTTAAATCTTCAAAGGACTTGAGCCTAATTGGCTTGATAAAAACTTTGGTTGATTTTAACTACAAAAGTTAAAAAGAAAAACATTTTGAATGTAATAAAATACAGAAAACTGGACTAGTCAGTCAAAGATATAGATATCAATGAATTTCATTCAGCTTGTAGCTGCCACCCAATATCTTTCGTTCCTCACCTCCGAAACATGAAAAGACTTTATTCAGAAAATAACTTCATGAAAAATTACTAACAAAGACTTCACTGTCTGAACCTTTCAAAACTGGAAATGTATTCAAAATGTCTTTTACTAAGTCAAGTTTATTTTTGGCCATAATTTTCTCTATATATTTTTACCAACAAAAGATTAATACGATATTTTTGCAGAATATTGATGTTGAATGGATCATCCTCTTCTAACTTAGAAAATTTATATATTATTTAGCAAAAATTGTGTTACGATCTATATCATGTTCTACTGTAACTGCGGGCCGCGGTAGCCTAGTGGTCAAGGTCAGGGACTCGCTGCCTGTGGTTTTCGTTCAGTCGCGAGTTCGATCCTTGGCCACCAAAGACCCGCTGTGTAGCCGGGGCTGATGCACGTTAAATCTGTTTGGGGCCCAAAGTCCTCCTGTTGGCGTGATGGGGGATGTTAGGAGAGGAGGTGCTAGCTCAGGTGTCGTCCTCGTCATTTGACCGTGGTTCAAAATTACGAGGTCCGTCGCTAGTAACCCTCGTGTTGCTTCTAGTGCGACGTTAATAAAAAAAAAACCTAAACCAAAAATCTACTGTAACTGCTGCTGCCATAATGTTTTGGTGTTTTTAGTGTTTGCACGTGTTGCTTAAAGCAGAGTACATTTTCGACCTGAATGAATCTAATAGTATGACCTATCAGGTATCTAAGTAAATTACATAACACTAATCTTTTTTAAATAATCCGCCAAAATAAGGTAAGCATTTATCACATTCACCATATCATTAAATTGGTCGTAAATCATATATAGAGTATAATTAACAATTTTACCAACATATTAAACTTATGTCATATTAAAAACAAAGCACCTGCCTTTGAAGTGTGACAAATATTCTGGCACCACGTCAAAATCACGTGATGTCTACAAAAACAAACCCCGCCGGTTTGTTTTTGTAGACATCACGTGATTCACGTCATTTTGTTTGTTTGCGTTAAGATCGGATTTCTCTATGGCTTAGTTGTTTACATCTTGTACATCCACTTTATTACGATTAATATATTTAATAGTATCATATTTCTTACATTATTCAGTTATTAATATTCAGTAGGAAATAATCTGAAAATATTTTTATGTATCTAATGTGATATTTTCGCTTAATTGTGTTGTTGAAATGTCTCTCGGTAAGCTACAGTAAACCTATTTCAACTTGCTTCTGGTGTTTGTTTGTATACTTCCGAGAAAAAGCTTTAAATTATTTTCTGCTGAAAACGGATGCATTTTTGAACTGTTAACGGCCATTTCAGCCTTTTGTTTTGATTATGCTTATTTGTATTTGATATTATTTCATATATAAATATTGTTACAGATCATGGGTTGATTCTAATGTGTTAAAAATAAATGCCCTAATATTTATCCTAGCATTGTAATTATTTCAAACCATCTGAAAAATAAATGTGAATTAGTTAAAGTGTTATTATATATAAGCTCTTCTGAATTATAGTATCTCTTATATATTACTTTATTTTTATGTATTACTTCATATATCTTTTATTACTTATATTTATCAGGCTGATTCTGTTTCAAAAATGAAGCACCCTTAGATTAAACTGTTTTCTCTTTTAATTAAGATACATAATTAAGCTGTAATAGTTATATCACGATTTATGATTTAAATAGGTGCAATTTTGTACCTTGAATTAAATTTTTTTAAATATGTTTCGCAAATATAATTAATTAATTTAATTATAAGTTGATTATAATTTTTTAAAAAGGAATCAACAGTATTTAAGAAAAACATATGTAATTATGTAAATTTTATAAATAATTTCAAATTTAATAATGATTTGCTAGCATTACATTTTTTTTCTTTTTCTCAAATTAATATTTATTAATCAAACACAATTTTCACTTCTATATTTTAATGTAAAATGAAGTGAAGAAATCAAAATTCTGACTATTGTGAATAACAAGACGTATACCAAAACTTATATTAGTGATATTCAATCTGATTTTTAAAAGTATGTACAAAATGTTACTTTTTAAAATTGTACTTAAATAGAAATGATACAGTCGGAGGTTAAAAACAGAATTTCAGAAATAGAAAATTTTACATTTTATAAATCTTGAATACTGCTTAACAATCCTGTAGTGCAAATGTGATTCTTGATTCTTCCAGTCAACACCAGAGCCTCGGTTTTACTTTGCAATTCCTCTCGACACAAGCATATTTTTTAAAAACATTAATTATCTTTAAGAAGTACATGAATAAAGAGGTTAAATTGAGTAAATAAATATGTAAACATCAAGTCTTTTTAATAATATCAGAATTATCTTACAAAGTCCTTTGAAAAATAAATATTTAGCTCAGTACTTTTATGAATGAATGTGATTGGTTTGTATATAAAAATGTTGAGCATGTCAAATAAAAGGACTAGATAATATGCTCCGCCTTATCCTATGGTGAACATGTATAAGCGTTTTTACAATTAAATGAATTATAAACTGCTGTTTGTAGAAAATGCAACACCATGAAGGAATCATCAGAATCAAATGAAATTCGCAGCAAATGTCAATTATAGGATATTATGCAAATTAATAAAGTTTCAGAGCCATCGCGCGTGCGCGGCGCGCGCAGCGCCCTCTGAATTGATGCTGAAAGCGTATAAATAAAGTGCTGTAGCGGGACGTTGAAAAAAGTCTATGATTATTTGTTAGTGGCAAACGTTTAGTGAGACCTGAGTATGCCTCCACGACGGAAGAATAAGAAATTCAAGCAACTTACGGAGTTTGAACGAGGGAGGATAATCGGCCTTCGAGAAGGAGGATTTTCCTATCGCGCAATAGCAGCTCGTATGCAGCGGAACAGTTCCACAGTGATGCGAGTTTGGAAGCAGTGGACCGACGAGCACCGAACAACTCGAAAAACAGGTACTGGACGACAGAAGGTGACGTCAGAGCGCGATGATCGACACCTGCTCCGCATGGCGGTGAATGATCGCACAGCTTCCTCCAGGCAGCTGGCAGCACGTTGGTCTACTGCTACAGGTGTACAATTGTCGGCTTCGTCAATTCGTCGTCGTCTGCTGCGCCGTGGATTGCGTGCAAGGGTGCCTTTATACAGGATTCCCATCACGGCGAATCATCGACGGCTGCGTCGGCAGTGGGCTCTTGAGCACAGAGACAGGCGAGCTGATTGGCACCAAGTTGTCTTTTCAGATGAATCACGCTTCAATTTGTGGACCCATGATGGCCGTGTTCGTGTTAGACGTTATGCCGGTCAACGCTGCCTTCCTGAGTGTATTATTGAACGACATAGTGGTCGAACACCCGGAGTTATGGTCTGGGGTGCGATTTCGTATCATGGACGATCCAATTTGATACGAATTGAGGGTAATCTCAATAGCAACAGGTACGTCCGTGAAGTGCTACAGTCGGAAGTCGTTCCTTTCCTTCAAGGCATCCCTGGAGCTATCTTTCAGCAGGATAATGCACGCCCACATGTTGCGCGGACTGTTCGAGACTTCTGTTCAGCACAACGCATGCAACTTCTTCCTTGGCCTGCTTATTCACCGGATATGTCGCCTATTGAGCACGTGTGGGATATGGTTGGTCGGCGTCTCGCTCGTGATCCGCGTCCTGCAGTTTCCAAAGACGAACTTTGGTTGCGCATACAAGCGATATGGAATTCTCTTCCTCAAGCAGATATTCAACATCTGTTTGACTCCATGCCACGTCGTATAGCAGCACTTATTGCAGCGCATGGTGGCTGCACCAAATACTGATTTCGGACGCTTAATTTGTTTCTTTTGTTTTGAAAATTTCATCATTTATTTGTATCAGTACAAGTGGTTTCTGCATTAAATTTCATTTGATTCTGATGATTCTTTCATGGTGTTGCATTTTCTACAAACAGCAGTATATATAACTATAGTCTTTGTGTCATGTATCGAATAAAAATGAAATTATTTTATTTATTCTGTGAGAATGAATGTTGAAGTTCGTGCATAGAATAAAATCTGAATATACAACACCAAATATTTATTTAAATTTTTGCAGCATTTTTTTCGCCACATTTTTAAAAAAAACCAAAATATGAAATGTCTGTGTTAAAACCTTATTTATATAAAAATCAAATTTTGAGTTATAACACAAATACGTTGTGGATCCCCCCCCCTAGTCATGTGAGTTTTAAACAGATAACTTAAGAAATGTGAGACGATAGTAATGAAGCACCCGAAAATCACTTATAATATGATGACCAGTATTTGGGACATAACAGGAAGGATGCCTAATTAGACTGTGAAAATTTGTTTCCAAAATACACGTCAAATATGAGTTTAAATTGAAACCTTGATCTTTAAGAATATCTATATTCTGAAATATCTTACTCCTGTCATAAAGCATTTGAAATTTACTTCAATTCATTAAAGAATAATCTCGAATAAAAGCTATTTTTATCAACATTTTATTCTGTGTGTATAATTTCTTTTACTTTATAGTTGCCACACAGTATTATTGAAACGAAAAACTGACGTACAATTCTTCGAAAATGGTAAAACCTTAATATCTTAGATACAAATACGTGTCTTAAAACAAGAAATAAAAAAAAAATGTATAATAATTTCTCCGTCAATTAAAAAGACATTTTAAGTTACATTACACATTTATGAAGATCCGGAGATTTAGCGGGCCAGTCCATACGAAGAATATTCTCTAACTTCAAGAAAATCATCAGTAGAGATTGCACAGTCCTCCATTATCGTCTATAAAAAGGAAGTCTAAGCTTGGGGCACCTCGGAAAAACCTCAACTAAGCTTCAAGGACCTCAGACCTACAGCGCTGTGAGATGACACTTAACGCATCAAAGACGAGCAATAGTGTAGAACTACAGAACATGATGCTATCGCACACAAGGTTTCCTCCACCACTGAATTGGACGGTTTCCCTGCGTTGGAGTTATGATCGTGGCCGCGGTAGTCTTGTGGTCAAGGTCACGGTCTCGCTGCCGGTGGTTTTCGTCGATTCGCGGGTTCGAGCCATGATGCCTCTAAAAACCCACCGTGTAGCTGGTGCTGATGCACGTTAAATCAGTGGGGGCCAAAGTCCTCCCAGGGACGTGGTGTGGAAGTTAGGAAAAAAGGGTGTCAGTTCAGTTGTCGTCCTCGTCTCTTAACCGAGGCTCAAAATCACGATATCCGTCACAAATAGTCCTCGTGTTGCTACTAGTGCGACGTTAATTTGACCAACCAATGAACCTGGAGTTAGGATAGCGAGTTCCACCTTCTCTCCAGATGAAACCTCGCCAAGAATCACTGTGGGATGAATCTCAATTCATCAATGAATAGAACACGCATCCCTTCTTGATGTGTTCACCTCCTCGACAAAAAAGGTCTCCAGGGAAACACACCACTGGACGCCCGGCGTAAAGAACTCTCTAAGCTAGGCGTCTTTATTCTGTTTGCCTGGAAATTCTTGTTCCAGACGCAACAGCATGGTCACAAGAAAGCTATGTAGCCGTTGTCTAACCATGTCGTCGAGTACTTAAAGCCAAGTAGCAATCCTGTACATGTGACTTCGTTCTTTGGTGGTCTTAACCCCGTGCTCTTAGTGATAGTTACAACTTGTTTGGAATTGATTCCACAAGCTGGATACCCTTTTTGGTGACACTTGTGAACTTTGAGCCATTTCCGCTTAAGACTTCCCAGCTTCAAACCTACCGACGGTACTCCATCTCATTGAATCATCTAAGTGATTATGAGAGTTCAACCTCACTGCAATCAGTCAAACTTGTGGGTTTTAACTCAACATTCACAACTTTGCAGGCAAAGTTCCCAGATGCTTAAATGGACAAATTTCACGTTGTGCTACATAACTAACGCTAAACACCATTTGTTCCAAACTAGATGCAAACATTGTGGTACCCATTCTTCAAAATGTGTTTACTAAATAAATTTTATCAATTTTACTGGTTGCAATTTTGAATTATTTAAAAAACGTGTTTGTGACCTTAATTTTGGATACCAATATACGTATTGGAAAATTTTTATAATGAACATTTGCCCATTCATTTCGAATTTTTTTATTCTGTCCTCATTTTAAAAGTTTTATTGCAGTTTCACCGTTTTTTACATTTCTTATGAACATAAAGCTACAAAACATATCATCATATTGATAAAAGTATTCGTCATATTAATTTATATGATAAAATTATTTTTCATATATTCTGTTGTACTTCGTTCTTTCATTGATTGCTCCATACATTCAAATAATTGATTAAGAAAAATATCATGCAATATTTATAATCCCAATTCAATATATTATCAATCGAATTCATCCTATAAGGAATTGAATTCATTTTCCCCCTACTATTTTTAGATTATCGTCTGTTTGTTTCTGAAATAATATTGAGAAAATTAAAAAGGGGCACAAAATTGTACTTTTATTAAAATTATCCATGGTAAAAGAAAAAGGATTAATAGAGAAAATCTTTATAGGAGTGTGGACGCCTTCATGTTTTTCCAGTTACATATAGTTTTACAGAAATCTCTCTTTTCCTAGATATTATAACAATAGTTTCTCTCTAGAATTGTTGCTATTAAAATAGCCAACCAAGCATAAACTCGTTGCATCGGGAATCATTCTGCATGTACGATAAAAACATAGAATTGATTAGTTTATTGTTATATTAATGCAGTTTAATATTTTCTCGGTAAAAATTATAACCAGAACACAGTTTGATACATTTTAATTTTTGAGAAAATGGCAAAAATTACATACTTTAATGAACTCGAATTGGAAAAGTTTTTTGGGAAAGAAAATTACTCTCACATTTATACAAAATTTGATTTCGACTTGACCTTGAGTTTAAAGCTAAAACTATGAATAAATTTTAGACATATTTATGAAGTAATAATAATCTATGTCACAAAGTTACTTTCAGTTAATCAATATTCCTGAAATAAATAATTAACAATCTGATTTACTTGATTTCAAATTCAGACAAATAATTTTATATGAACTGAAACTAAGCCTTCCAAAATTTCTCTCTGTTAAGCTTTACAATTTGGGATAGTCTATACATCAGACTGACTTAAGACATTGAAAATTGTACTATTTCTAAAGAACTACCTACTTCTATAATTCGAAAATAGAATTAAATTAAAATACTGCTTTAGATTTCAACCTTTTTTTCCGTATATGGCAACAGTTCCCAGGCTCCTTTAGTCAGCGTATCACCGACCAAGAATCCTTCAAGTATCTTCCCCCCCCCACACACACAAAATTCGTTTCGTAAATTACAGATTCCAAAAAATTCTCAAAAGAAAGAGTATGTTGAACTGAATTAAATGATCTATTTTTTCATTGTAAACCTTTTTTTTTTTTAATGCAAGCGAACAAATTAATGCAAAGATTGGGGAGAAGGAAAAAAAATTAATGGGATGTTTGAGACTGCATTTTAAATAAAAAAAAAAAATTTGAAAATCAGGATTAGTAGAAGATAAATACAGCAATCTCAAACCTGGAGCTATGTTTAATTTTCTTCTACGTTTATTTGTTATAAATTAAATTTATTTGTTATATATTAAAAGGATACAGGGGAACAAAACAACCGTTCTGCGAAAGGAAACGACATCAAATATATTATGAAATTCTTAAAAATTTTATTACATTTGTCAAAGCAATGTGCTCATAACCTTCTAGCTTCACTATTCTGCTGTTAAAGAACTTCTTCAGAGCGGTATCTGATGCATTTTTTTTCAAGAATCGACAGAGTTAAGACTGACAATCTTAATAGAAACCATTACCCACTTTTTAAAACTCTTTTTAATGTTTTAATGTATATTAACACGTTGTTGTTTTGAGAAAATGGCGTCAACAAAAATGCGTGAGCGTAAAATAAAGATTTTATGGGTTTAAGTTCAAAAAGGATTGACATTTTAATACATTATAATCATTGGGTTTTAGTTTGATTAAGATACATTTACAATGCCGAGATATGTTCAATTTAATATTTTATCGTACGCTTTTATTTTAATATCCAAACACACAGATTGTTATTCTCCACTTTAATAATGTATTGTTTTAATATTTAATTCAGCAATTGATTTTGATGGCAGAATCGTCTGTTTTTATTCTTTTTGTTGTTAACTTTGACAATGTTTTTGTACATGAAATATTTTACTTGTGAAACTAAAAATGCATTAAGAATTTTAGATATTTTCTTTTTTTATATAATAATTGCTTCTATGGATCCTAGGGCTGGGAAGTACGCTTACTTTATGTTAATTAATGTTAATTTTGAATTAGTTCCCCCCTTTCGAAAACTTAACAGAAAAAAAGAAGGCTAAGAAATGTTAGCTCACATGAAAAAATGAAATAAGCAAAGCCAATTTCATTTTATTTTGTTTGTGATAAAATTATAACGGAACATTACGAACAACATGGTAAATTGATATTTTAAAATTATTTTGTTCTTTTCTTAGCTATGTGACCGGCATAACCATAACCGTACTCCTCAAAAGTCTCTCACGTGCTCCTTAGAGTACGCATACCACCAGATCAGAACCGTTGTCACACGGGATCAAAATTCACCGAACTCTATTTATATTTCATCTTTGCAAAGACATTGATAGCAAAATTACTAATAATTAATTACAAACTTTGCGCACGAATAATTTATAGACGTATATATATTTTTTTAAAATAAGTAATTGTTTATTTTAACTATCGATTAGCAAATTAAATAATAATTAAACATAGATTAGATAATAATTAAATAAGTGGATCAATTTTCGTAATCATAGTCCTAATAATAACTAGAACGATAAGTTAAAACTTGATGTTCCCAAATTTACTTTCTGGTTATTTTTCTTCCAATGTTATGATTGTAAAACACTTCAGGACTGAGAGATTCCTTTGTTCATAACGATATCAAACTTAAGACTCCCGTCTACCCGCCATTTTGATTTCGTGAACGCAATGTTAATCCTATGGAATTTCTACTACACTCCTCAAATCCTCCAATTTTAAGTATTTGAATACAAAAAGTTCATTCGGAATAATAAGAAATAATGAAGGTTTCTGCGGAATTATATACGTCGTCCGAATTTGATATAAAAACATTTTAACCCCTATTTTAATTATTCGTTTCTGCGATTTCCTAACTTTAAAAAATATTTTAAAGACTCTGGAGTATTACATTTTGCTCTTTTGGATACACTTTTTTGAATTCAAATAGATAAAATAATAAAGATTTGAGGACGGAATTAGAAATTCCATATAACTAACATCAAGCTCTCGAAATCAAATTGTCTGGTAAGCGGAAGTCTTAAGCAATCTCAGTTGAATTAAACAACTAATTTACACTAATGAAAAGTGGAAATTAACTGCATAATTCAATACATAACGACATATTTCCATGCGTCTAGACACCGAATTTCCAATCCACTGTCGCAGTTGTCAATAACTGTTTTTTGAGACGATAAATAAAATTGTCGATTTTTAGAATCATAAAAAATATCTCTTTCAATCGTTCAATGAAAAAGTGTTATTCCTAAAGGAAAATGAACTCTTCCATAATTCACAATGTTTGCCCATTTCCTAAATTTTCTTCCGTCAAACAAAAACTTTCATTATGTCTCTTTATTGTCTCTGGTCTGAATTATTCAGAGATCGATTATTTTTGTTTTGCCTTTTGTAAAACATGTAACATGAAATATTGTAAGCAATCTCTGGTATTTTGTAATTTTTGGAGCTTATCGATTATTTATTCTGAAAACTTTTAACTAGTATTTTTAAGCCCATCGATAGCCTTTATCGATCTATTCATTAAAATAGAAGAAAATTGCTTTAAAAAATTAATATCATGACAGAATTCGTTCTTGTTTTAGCAGAACTCTCTAAATTGATGATCAATTTTATTAACACATTGAAGAAGTAACAATACGAAATATAATCGAGTGAAGAAGTATTTAATCCAGCGAGTTTTTCTATATTTGATATGCCTTATATATGTCTTAATTTGCCCTTGACCTATTTCTAACTTACGTTTACCTATTTACCTATGATGGGAAAATAAATAGGAAAAATAATTTTGAATTTGATTCTTCCGATTCCAAATTATGTTTATAACATTTTCTTTATATTGGAACTAAATTTTTGAATTTTTAAATTTTTAATGAAATACCCTCATGGACAAAAAAATTAGCGCACCGAAAAGGAGTTGTCAAAATGAAAAAAAATTTTACCTACGTATTAACTACTTACATATAAATAAATGATTAGAAAATCAAAGATAAAGGATCATTTATTTCAGAGAAAAAGGTAAAACAACGGGGGATTTAATACCCTGTTAAACCCCCTGTAGCGCGAATGCACGATGCGATACGATCGGGCATTGAATCATACAAGTTCTGTATGATGTCATGAGACATTTCGTTCCATATTTGCTGTAACCTTGCCTCTAGTTCGATCGAACTCGTGGGATGCCCAACTCGCTGTCCCAAATGATCCCAGATATGTTCTATTGGACACAAATCTGGGTATCAGGCAGGCCAGGGAAGGGTAGTAACAGTGCGGAGACAGTCTTGTGACACCCTTGCCTTGTGAGGCCGAGCATTGTCTTGTTGAAAAATGGTTCCTGGGAGCCGTTGCATGAGTGCCAACACATGTGGTTGCAGGATGTCATCGACATACCGCTGAACTGTCATGGTGCCACGGATCAATACTAGGGGTGACCGTGTATTGTAGGCAATGGTACCCCATATCACCACACCAGCTGTGGGAGCGGTGTGTCGCTGTAAAGCAAAGGCAGGATTGAGGCGTTCACCACGGGGTCTCCACACACGAACGCGATTGTCATCACTGCTGAGATTGAATCCGAATTCGTCGCTAAAGACGATCTGGTTCCATTCCGCTGCAGTCTAGTTTCCTCGTGCGCGGCACCACTCCAAACGGAGGCGTCGATGGATGGGCGTTAAGGGCAGCACACGTAATGGGCACCGCGATCCCAAATGTCCTTCAGCCAGGCCCCAACACCTCCTCACAATTCAACCACAGTGACCTAATTGACGAGCTACTCGCCTAGCTGACCACCCAGCTTCCATCATGCCGATGATTCTCCCCTTCTCAAACTGCGACAGTTGCTCATATTGTCTTCGAAAACGGCGTAATGGCATGTCTACCTCAGCTCTTCCTTTGTAAACGATTCAACACACTCAAACAAGCTTTGGTTACCTGTTTTATACTCCACGGAGAATGACGTTAAACGCCCTCTACTGGGTATACGTAATGCGTAATCACGCTGTATTTCCAATCATTTGTATATCTTCCCGACATGTATCTTCATGCCAAGTTTCGTTACGATTCCGCAATTATTTCTTGGTGAGCTAATTTTTTTGTCCATGAGTGTATGTTGTCACCTAACACATATTTCAATAATTTTATGTGTTCTAAAAAATTAAAAATAATAATAAACTTTACGTCACACATACACTATGAATTCAACTAACAAAGTCTTAGATTACATTCATTTCATGCTACTGATTTATTTCATGCATTATATTTATATTTGCATTTGAAACAGAGATAAAAAACTCCTTATATTATGACAAATAAAGCTAAATTGGAACATTTAAAAGACTATTTTAAAATTAACCGTTAATAAGGATTGATTGGTTGCTTTATTAACGTCACACGAGATGCAAAACTATGACTACTGGCGACGGACCTCGTAATTTCTAACTTCAGTCAAGTGGCGAGAACGAAACCTAAGGTGGCACACTCTCTCCTAACTTCCACATGGAGCCGAAAGGAGGGAGCGTGGTGTGGAAGTTATGACAAGCATTGGAAGTATATGAGTATCGATAAATTCTCAACGTGCATTTATTCCGCTATACGGCAAGTCTTTAGTGGAATCGAGATACGAACTCACGACTCGACGGAAGAATACCAGCCGAAAGTTCGCAACCATAATGACTAGATTACCGCGTCCGCTAAATGTTAAGAACAGGAGATTTTCAAATAGTAAAGAATTCCAAAATTAATACATATTGTTACGAATTTTGTATATATTTCTATTGAAATTAAAGTAAATATATTCACATTCAAACTGGCATTAAAATATAAAGCTTTCGATGTGGGAAGACTTTTCATGAAGATGGTAACTACGGCTGAATTTAATTTTATACTTTAGAACGGATATCTATTGCAAAATAGTCAAACTAGTTGAACATCATTAAAGTTGACAGTGTTTTGGCGATTAATGTTTGTCACCAAATTAGACCTTATTTTGTTAACAAATGTTAACAAGTTAACAAATGCTATGATGATATGGAGAAGATTAGTGACTACAATTGGCTCTTTTGCTCCCGTGATAATAATTCTAGAACTCGCGGAAAATTTAACACATGACGAATAAAGAGTAGGCAAGGCGTGAATTAAAGTCAAAGTCAATCAACATATTTTGAATTCTAAACAATCAAGCATCCAAGTGATCTAGATGTTAACCTTAACCTGATTGTCAGTGCGAGCTGTACTGGAAATAGTCATGATGCTGTTATAAACTCCTGTTGTCTTATAAATATTATTTTGTGCCTTGTGAAGGAGACGGGGATTGTTTTTATTAACCTTAACTAAACCGCCGTAACAATATTTTAACTGTTCTTCTTATTTATTTCCATTTGACTGCTTATTTGTGTTTAAATCCATTAATTTTCGTCTTTTTATAATATTGTTTTGAAGAAAGTTTGTACTTTATCTTTGTTATGCGGAATAGGCAGGGGTGACCTTAGCGAACAAATTTCTTCACCAAAGTTATTAGATTGCTAAATTTTGCGATTAAGTTAGATGTCCCTAGACAAGTCCAGAAATCTCTAGAAGAATTTTCGACTGTGTATATTCTATACGAGCCACGGTGTTTATCGGTTAGTGTATGTACAGTATTTATGTCTCTCTTTTGCGATATTATGAATTCGTATTTTTAAGTGTTGTTTCGATTGTATTAACTAAATTCAGCTATTACCGATTTCTGTGTTTTCTTATGTTAACTGCTTCCCTTAAACGAAATTTTTTTTTTAGAGAATTTCAGAGGGAAGATTTGAATTTATCCCCAAAGAACTTGCTTGTCACACAATTACAGCGACATTTCCTACATTACGAAATCTGATCCACCACTTAACATGTTCGATGTTTCGCTTTTATTGCTTGATCACAAAGAGAACTCTAAACTTGTGCCTTAAAGTTTAAAAAAACTCATGTTTGTTTAATGCTTCTAAATTTTAGAGACGTAGCATGATATTAATTGGTAAAATAATCATATGAACAATTTGTTACGTTGGAGCTAATTTCTATCTGAAAATGTGTTTCGAGTTTAGGTCCTCTTTCTAAACATTAAGAACATAAAAGCTTTAGTCTTAAGCTATAGAGGATTATAACTCAGAATATTTGAGGGCCAATGAGCAAAAATTAACATTGAATATAGCTCCGTAATAAGTACTTAAATTGGTATGATGATTTTATCGTGTTTGGGTACTGGTTATTTCATGCAATTTAATAATTTCATGTAACTTAATTATACTTTTAAAATTAATAAAATAAAACTGTATTAATCATGGAAAATTTGTAAGAACATAGTTGTATGACTCAGTGTAAAACAGTTACACATATCACGTTTTCAGTAATTATTCCATGTGCACTGAAGTACTAAAAGTCATGTTGATCAGTATGCAACTATCCAGATGGCAATAATAGTATCGCGTAAGAAAATACATAAAAGAGCATCGCTTTCCCAGGGCTATAATTCGTACTCAAGTGATTTATGTTAAAAGTTTTCTGTGTGTGTGTGAAGAGATCATGACCGCACGATATGAGTTAACTGACTTTCAACGGAATATGCATTCTCGTTGGAGCTAAAAGTTTGGTATATTCCATTTCGGAAATTGTTAAGTAATTCTGTACTATTCGATCCTTAGTAAAATATAATTAGAAAGAGGCAGAGAAAATACAATTTAGGGCATTACCTCTGTCTATGGACAAATCAGTGGCAGGTCATTTCTATTTACAACAGCAAAGTCTACGTAATATAATCAGTTTTACCAGACAAACAGGGCATCAAATAACAACAACCAACAACGTGGAACGTAAGTGACACGTCTCCGTGAGAGCGATGCAGCGAAATTTGGTGTTGATGGGATACGGCAGCAGAAGACTGACTCGATAAGTGTTTTTAGTAACAACACTCAATCACGTACAGCACCTCTACTGTGTTTGTAGACTCTAGATTACTAAAAACGTTGATTGGTTAGATAAGTCACGATTACTGTTGGTAAGAGTTAGTGGTAAGGTTTGTGTGCTGCTCAGTCCTAGATATAAGTTGTCAACAAGGCACTGTATAAACCTGTGGTGGCTCCATTATTGGTGTGGCTGTTTCTACATGACATGAACTAGGTTCTCTGGCCAAAGTGAACCCAATCACTGACTGACAATATTATTCAGGTGTTTAAAAATCATTCGCAAACATTCAGACTTCATGTATCTAAACAACGATGGAATTTCTTAGAAGGATGTACCATGTCAATTGACCAGAATCTTTTTCGTTTGTTTTGAGGAACAATCTGGGGGATTTCAGTGAACGATTCGGCCTCTTAAATCTCCCGACTGAGAATCTTATTAATTATATACAGGGAAAAGGAAAAAGAAAGGAAATTCCACACTATAATAGGAGGTATCCCGTGACTTTTGGTACTTCAACATGTGACTTTAGGCTATTCGCGCGATTTTCTCTTCAGAACTTTTATTGAGATTGATTGCATAAAATAACAATTTCTTCCCAACAAAAATGAAACATGATTAGGTTAATTAAATGCAGGTCGAAATAAAGTGAAGTGATTCAGATATGATAATATATAAGTAAGGGGAAATTTAGAAGCGATATAGAGGGTAAACAAATATTACTATCTGGCGTGAGTGACAACTAGGATGATACTGGACTGTCAGGTGATTTCAAGTGAGAGGTCTCGGTAAGATAACTTAACTTCAATTAGAATTAGATCGGTTTACTAAGACTGAGACCCGATGAGAGGGTATTTATTGCTAGTAATTTGTAATAAATAGTTTCGCTTGATTCGTCTTGAATTTTTTTTTGACTGATTCCTGTCTCTTAAGGTTTAAAATATCATTTAGAATTAGGGTACAAGAGCCAGATCATAGTGGAGTAGCGTTACAAGAGTATATTAATTTATTTAAAGTATATGAACATTTTAAAGTGGTTTCAGTCTTCTTTAGAAAACAAAAACAAACAGAAACAGAACGAAGCATTATAAAGCAATATTATTCTAGCAATTCACAGATAAAAGGAAGTTCAGTAGAAAATTAAAGTGATATTATACATTATGTTTCAAAGATTAGAGTTTGGTTCTATCTAGGTATTAATAAGAGGTTTACTTCAGCAATATCTTACCTTTTCTAGTCATCGTTCTCGCTGGACATTATTGTCTGCGTTTAAATCATCATCCAGCACATTTCTATTCCGTTACCACGACGACTGTAGGAATGTTCCAATCAATTACTATCTGCGTCTCATATTATATACTAGCAACAAATCCGAAGAAATTACTTGGAGTTATTCCTTGATCAATATTAATTTCATTGAGATCAATATTTACAACAACTAATATTTCGGTCTAGTAATCTTTTTTCAAGTCTGACATCAGATAAAAGATCTTGTAAAAAGGAATAACATTTAACAAATCGACTATAAGGAAATTTGCATAAAGTTATTCTGATGATCAACCATTAGGAGTTGTTTCTTGATTAGTTTTAATTTCATTAAAGCCGAAATTTATTGCTATCCATATTTCAGTCAAATAATCTCTTTTCAAATCTGCAATCTCCTTAGAGATTGTGCAAAAATGATAACACTTTATAAATAGATTATAAGGAAATTTTAATAAGGTTATTTTGATGGCATTAAAGACTGACGATAAATAAATTCAATCTTATTAAAAGATGATAGTTTTAATTCATAATTTATTAATTTTATCCCGAATGGAGGAAATACATTCTTCAAACCTTTTGTTTACGCCTTTGAGAAAATATAGAATATTTTGTCGAATTTTTCAGCAGCCGATTGTCATGTCTCCCGCATAACCTACCCTAAGCTCTTCGTCTATTTTAGAATGCAGAATTTGAGAATAGTTTTCCTATTTTCTTTCAAAATGAGCATTTTTATCTACTTTTAATATTCTCTAGATGTCTTTGGCGGACCTTCAGTGCATAGATATTCTATGTCTCTTATTTCTATCTTTCAATGGATCTCTCCGCAGATATTTCTCGGATGAAAAAGCTTAAACATGAATTTTATACAACACCTGATCCCATTCCAACAATTTCTTGCTTATTCTATAGCTTCACCAATCAATACCAAGGAATGAATCAAAATTACATATGATGAATTATTGATACCCTTCTGTTCTTTTTTATATCAAATGATAATTAAAATAAAATTCTTAGATTATTATTGGGAAGGTACTTAAAATTTTGCGTATTTAATTCTCAAGAATTCAATAAATAGTCGTATATGAAATTCGTATCACTGTTATAAAAAAAGATGACATTTTATACATATGATAAGTATTCATTTGAATCGTCAATAAAAATCATTTTTTTTAGTTTCCTTTTGAGTTAAAAGTAATATTATAGAATATTTTACAGGAATAAAATCTTTTAAACTGCTATATTTTTAACTGTGCTAAACTCTGGTTGAAGTGACTTCAAAGGAAGTATAGAACAAGTGAAATCAAAAAACTAAACTGTTTCATAAAACTAATAAGTTTGTTTCATAAATATGAAATATTTCATTTAATTTTCTTCTTTTCGGGAAAAGAGCGTTAACATGTTTTAAAAGCAACAAGAGGGCCATTGGCGACAGACCTCGTAATTTTGAACCACGGTCAAGTGAGGAGGACGACACCTGAGCTGGCAGCATCCTCTCCAAATTTCCACACCACGCCATTGGAAGAACTTTGAGCCTCGGCAGATTTAACGTGCATCAGCCCCAACTGCACGGCTAGTTAAAAATGGCATCAAGGTTCAAGCCCATAACTAGTCAAAAGCCGCCGGCCGCGAGTCCACGACCATGATCTCTAGGCTGTCGTGGCAACGTTAATGTCTGAGTAGAATCAAGTAAAAATGTAGTTAATGCTATTTCTCGAATATTAGTTGCTTGACTTGAGGTTTTTGAAACTCGAAGTGGTGCTTTAATTTTCTTTACATGTACCTGTTTTTTATTCAATTTAATAATTTATCGCTTACTTCAGTTTTAATTACATTCAACTTAAATATATTCAATTTAATAACATAATTTATCGCTTGCTTTAATTTTAATTACATGTAGTTTAATTGATTAACATTATGCTTAATTCAGCTAAAAAAAATGTGACATGTATTTATTTTAGAAGATAAATTTAATAAGCGTCAAATAAAAAAAATTAATAAAACTAATTATTGAATGAATTCAATTTGACTCAATGTTCTCTTTTACTCTTAAAATTTCGTCACTTGACCGTGGTTCAAAATTACGAGGTCCGTCGCCAATAGCCCTCGTGTTGCTTCTAGTGCGACGTTAATAAAAACTAAACTAAACTACTCTTAAAATTTAAGGTATAAAAAATTATGTTACGCAAAATGTGAAGTTTGGAAGGAAACCTATGTTCAAAAAAACTCGTTCTTTACAGGTATTATTTTATATTTCTTTTGTGGAAAAATATTTATATGTAATCAATTAGAAAATAAAATACATCATTTCGCAACTAATCAACATTTGTTAAGCTCATACGGTGTTGCAATTCATAACCAAAAAAGCAGCTCCATTTCATTATTCTGAAATCTTTCATGTACTAAATTGATTGCGCGAGTTTTATTTCATTTTTTTTATCCTTCTTTAATAATGGTACATTTTTAAATTTAGTCAATTTTAAAATAAAATTTATAATTTAAAAATTAAATACACTCAGTAAAATTGAAAAAAGTCTACCAAGATGAGAGATTCGGATTTGAAATTTCATACAAAATGATGATGTAGATGAGCGATTCATTTGATTACAAAATCAAGATAATTAAACAAACACAGTACATATACAACAAATACATATAAACTTCAATAGCGCATCGGACCACCAGCTGCTGCAATACATGCCGCTACACGGCCTGGCATTGAGATGATTAGGCTAGGATGTTGCCTTCAGACAGATGAGCATACAAATCTTGAACAACCGTCTCCGAATCATGTAAAGAGTGACAAAGCGGATTCTGGGTTTTCAAATGGTCCCACAAATGCTCTAAAGGAAACTAATTCAAGGAGCGGGCCGGCCATGAAAGAATCTGAACTTGATGCTGAAAGTCTTAAGCTACATGAGCTGTGAGCGAACTAGCATTATCTTACCAAAAAATTGCCCTTGGAAGACCAATTATAGAAAGTCCCACGTTGGGTCGAAATATGTCACCATCATAACGCTGGCCCATTAAGGTTCCAAGTTAGAGAGGACCGGCAATCATATGTTATGGCACTTAAGACCATTACGGCTGCTATGCGAGCAGTGCATTGCATGACACCATGGGTGGAATTAAAAGGTAAACCAGAGATCCTCCAGACCAGTACGCGGTTATCATCCGATTCGTTACCGAAACGAATCGGAATTCATTACAAAACATCATGTTTTGCCATTCTGGCATTCCGCGTCGCTCTGGTTTGGCACCATTGTAAACGAAGATGCCAATGTTTGGTGTTAAAGACAGTACATGAAATGAATGCATATTCGCTCTTGCAAGGCGACTGGAAATGGTTGGCGAATAATTGGTAGCCTTACATTTAGTTGTATGTGGAAGAAGTCCGTGTGGAATTCACGCTGGCTTGCCGAACGATTCTTCCATTCTCTCACCTCGTCGTCTTCCTGGTCGCTCTAGATCCGGTTTTCCGCATGTGGATACCATGTCTCGTTCACTGTTCTTAATATGTTCAGACGGCACACTCCGAATGATCGACCTGGCGAGTAACAAGGCACGCCCATCAGCCTACAATTATCATTCCGTTGATCAAACTTCTTTCAAAATCCTGAACTGTGTGAGATATCTTCTCACAAGTCTACCTGGCATTTTTCGCTTGCTAAAGTCCTCCTTAGAACGGTATCTGATCTTTATGTTTATGACTCTTCCACTATGCAATGGTTTATATAAGACCCACTTTCTGATTGCAGCGCCGCTGCAGGGTGTGTGGTCATGCGCATTGGTGCCAAAATTGGATTATTTTCATATCGGAGTTCATTCAAATATTTTGCAAAGTTTCGCGATTGCAATTCGTTTCCTACTTGTTGGGTCATTTTCAATATCCCTGAGTGTATACTGGAAAAAAGCTCTTCAAAATTATCACATGAATTGTGGTGAATGAGAATTTCCTATAAGAGTTTTGTAAAGATTAATTTTCACTACAACTCTTTAATTATGAGGGAAGCATATTATAAGTCTTCTAAGAAGGAAATAAACTGAAATCTCTAAAAATGATTAACGCATATTATTAATAATTATCTAACTGTTCCTTAAAAATTTGAAAATTCATTTTCAAAAACTCTTGAAATTATATGCCAATTTCAACAGATAAATTTTCTGTAAATTTACAAATATGGGTTCAGATTTTCTCTAAAATCATATTTGCAGTAAACATGTTTATTGTTTAAAGGTTAGATAAGTGAGTCTTTTCCGTTCACGTACCAATTTGTCACTTGATAGTAGTTTAAATTTTTGAGGTCAATCAGCACTAGATTGCAGAATTCTATTGAACAATGTTAAATAAAATCAACCAATTATCCAATATTGCCATTTTAATTTAGTGGCAGTGGGGTTTCTTATGTGTGTCTGTGGAAAAATAAATTTTTATTCCATTTTAGCAGCCCTGAAACTAGGAATTATAAACAAAGCATTGGTTATAAAAGCTATTGTTGTATCCCATATAATTATATTTCCTTTTAACTTCTTTAACTATTTAAAAATTTACATCGAAGAAATATGCACAAAATGCAATACCATGCATCGCAGTATGGTTGTTAAATTCTTACATCGCGACTAATTAAGGTCCTCAAAATTCAATGTTGGGATTTTAGCACATTATAATTTTTTGATAATTATTTTGAACAAGTTATAATTTTTTGGTTAAATAAAATCATCACGGATCATTTTTGAAGTGTCAAAATACTTCCATTCAATTGTAGTACAGATATAACGTCGTTCTCTTGTTTAAGGGTATATTGTATAGCATTAATCCAAAAATGATTTTTTTTTTAAAATTACTCTACAGCTTTAGTATGAAAACTTTTCCTCTGTGAAACTAGTATAAACTTTCAAAATCTATTTCTCTGTCAGCATTCTCTCAAAAAGCATGAAAAATTTGCAGCTAAATTTTTAAATTGTGTGTGTGGAGTTCCTCTGCCCCTTTATACTCTACCCGTTATATTTTATTGTCTATAAATTTTTTGTCATTCTGCTTCTAATTCCTAATTACCACCACTGTTTTTAATTACTTAAATCTGACAACCTATCCTACCTATTGTAACTCATTCATATTCACTGCACCTTCAAAAAGTGTCAGGGAATTATATAGATACAATGTATATTTACAAGAAGTGTGTATTTTTTTAAGTTCAAGCAATGTAAAATTTAAAAAAAATATATTGTTGAGATGAAAGTATCGATTAAAATTACTCAAAATTCAATTACATGTACAAACAATGATATTGTTAATAATATCATTTTCTCAAATTACATTTGAAATATAGGCCAAAAATTCATATTTAGAACTATATTAACATTTTACCCTTTATCAAATCCGTCAGATGGCGCCAGAAAGAAACGGAAGTTGTAGTAAATTCGAAACGATTTCTGAGCACAAAATTGTGCTGCCATCTCTTCTAAAAGAATAGAAACTTTTTTTTTTACCTGCAAGAAAGAAGGGGGGGGGGGATAAACAATAAAGTTACCCCTTTCCTAAATAGAATTCATTAAGTTATTTTTTGAAACGTAAAGTGCCCTGACAAAAAAAAAAATATTAATTGAAATAATATATTTTTTCAAAGTGATTTGTATAAAATACAGAAAGAGAAAAAAAAAATCCATCATATATCTGATCACTAAAGAAATTATTATCTATCATTTTTGCATTCTGAGCAAATTTCTATTAATTTTATAGATTTTTTTTAAAAATCTCTTAACAAACTTCATTTCCCAAAACTATTCCTTGTACATTTTTATTTGGAAAATGTCTTAATGTGATGTTTATAACATTCAACATTTTCTTCATGAACATAACAAGAGTAAAAGGAAAATTTTCTAATGTCTATCAATGCTTCATTATAATAATAACATTTTTTTTTTTTTCTCTTTTCATCAAAATTTTTTTTAATTTTATTCTTGACAAGAATGGCTAATGTAAATGTTGGAAAGCATTTAATTTTGAAACATCTTATAATTTATATAATGTACTATTTTTTAATTTATATAGAAATTTTACAGTATGTATGAAAAATTGCTTTATGTTAAGTTAATGTATTTATAAAAAATAGTTTTGATTTTAAAAACATTAAAAATAACATACAAAAAGTAGTCACATTATTACTCTTATTACTAAGAAGTTCTTAAAAATGATTTATACTGTATTCTCTTGTAATTGATTAATGATTATATACCTTGAAAATAATATGGGGATGCATATGATCATGGCTATGATAGCTATTTTTGTAGTTTAGAAATACTACTCGGTAAAAAATAAATAATACGCTACATCTATCTTATTTCACCTATTTAAAACTGTTCAAATACTGACATAACTTGAACAAACGATAAAAACTTAAGAAGTAAAAATCATTTAAGAAAAGCAATTCAGGTACTATAAGAATGAAATTTGCATTTTTGAGAGGTGCCTTTTGTTTGTGATGGACAACTCCCCTCCTTCATCTACTAACACTGAACCAGGGGTACTCTTTCGGAGAAAGAGTTTTCTATTCTTTTCTCAGGTATCGACTTAGTTCAAATCTTTTTTTTTCTTCTTAGTGATGAAAAAAATGCAAGCCTGAGGAGAGAAAAAAGGTTCTTATATTTAAAATTTAGAATAACTGTAATGGTGTAACAAAAGAATTATCTTGAAATGTTTAAATTTCAAGAAAAAGTCTTGGGGTTCATTCGAGAAAAAAAATCTTGTATGTGTCTCTTTGCCCCCCCTAGGTACTCTACTTTACATACATACATACATACTACACACACACACACATATTATATCGGGTACTCCGGGGTACTTGCCTCCCTTATCATAATTTCACGCATAAACAAAATAACATATCCTAACAAGAAATCTCAACCAAGTTTAAAAGTATTTATTTTATTGATTCTCTTAGAAGTTATTTATTGTGTCCAAGCACAGGACTGAGCTATCTATCGCACTGTTAAAGTTTTCAGTTCTCAAGTTTAACTCGATTCCTGAGTTAATATTCGGTTTTTTTTTTTATTTTTATTTATTTATTTAAATAAAGGACTAAATTAGCACTAATAATTATCGAAATAATAAACAGAGTTACGAACTTGTTAAAAGAGGAAAAACAATTTTACCCTCCCCTCACCACCCAATTACTGTGGATTTTTTTCTGGTCACGCCACTGTATATATGTTAAATATTCGAAAAATCTGAGTTGCATTGGTCAAAAAACATTTACATTACAGTAATAAACGGTTATGTTGCAAAGAAACGTAATTGTTGACGGATTTCAAAAGTCGATGAGAACGGCAGACAGTTGTCAATCGAAAACATTATCTTCTTATTACATGTTTTTACTGCGATTTTTTGAGCGTCTATACAAAATTAAAATATTATATATACTTCCAAGAAAAAAATGTGTATACATAACAATTTTTTTGCCAGATATTTTTATAAAGTCATTAAAAATCTTAAGCATTTGCAGTAATCAAAATATAAACCAATACTAGATTAATTATACATATAAATGAAATTACCAGATAAAATAGAAATTCATAATTTACATTATTCTGGAAATAAATTTTGAAAATTAAATGTTTCCCAACACATTTACATTAATCTTTCTTTTCAAAGATAAAACGAAGAAATCTTAACAAACTTCCTTTAAATGTCAACACACGAGTATATTTTTTGTGAGCTTTATTGTTCATTAACATCGCACTGAGATGCAACACGCCAAATTATTGTCAACGAACCTCGCAATTTAAAATCGTGGTCAAGAAACGAGAACAACACCTGAGCTCCCACGGCTTTCTCCAAACTTCTATGCCACGCTAACAGAAGGATTTGGAGCTCCGCTACTCGGCTGGTATTTAGCGGTATTAGGACCCGAATCCACGGCTCAAAGGAAACAACACTGGGATCGAGTTCGCTATCATGGCCAATCTACTACCATGTCCGTGTTGTTTGAGCCAAAGAGGAGGGAATTTAATTTTTCTCTTATTTTTTTTTTTTTTATTTTTATTGTTGCTATTTATTTATGTGGTTTTTCAATGTGTTAAATTTATCTACATTATTCAATTGCGAACGCGTTTTAAATGTTTCACTTTTTTTTAAATTTTTAATTCTTAAAAACTTAAGTTTCATAAAGAATTAAAATTCCTCTGAATTTGCTTTACTTATTGCTTATAATTATTTCTTTCTTTCATAAAAGAACTTGAAATTCGAATCAAGTTAATTAAGTTGTAGTTTTATGAGGCCATTATAATTATTATTATGTTTAAAGTATGTATATGCATAACAAAAATCCACACAATGTTATTGAAAAATACAATACATTAATTTATCACATATGAAATAATTTTAAAATAATTGTTTTAAGGAAATTAATTTAATTAATTATTATTTCGCTAACTGATTATCAAGCCCTTAAATAGAGTATTTTAATAAATAAAAATAATAATAATTAAATTAGTCTGCTTGATTTATGTTCGTAATTATGAAAATTGTTTCGTAAATTTAATTTGAACACTCTCCTCCCCCCCCCAAAAAAAAATCATATTTTTGTTGTGTCCTGCAAAGAATATTAATTCATAAGAATTTTCCTAGACCCTCCCGAAGAATACATCCCTTGTGAATATTATTGCTTGCGTATACGTTCGGGGTGTACATGTTAAATTTTGAGGGGGGGGATTGGTTTTATTAACATCACACTAGAAGCAACACGAGGGCTAATGGCGATAGACCTCGTAATTTTGAATTTCTGTCAAATGACGAGGACCACACCTGAGTTGACACCCCCTCTCCTAACTTCTACACCACGCCAACAGGAAGACTTTGGGCCTCGACAGATTTAACGTGCATCAACCCCGGCTACACGGCAGGTCCATAGAAGCAACAAGGCTCGAACCAGCAACTCGACGAAAACTGCCTGCCACGAGTCCGCAACCGTGGCCACTTTGAGGGTGAAATTTGTTGTATTCTTTCAAATTAGATTTTTATCTACAACTAATTTCATTATCTGCCAAGAAACCACATTCATTGAAGTCGGTTAAGAAGATACCTGCTGATCATTCAAATATCTAATTGATATTAATTATTGCACAGTTTATACGAGTATTAAGCCACCTGTTCTTAACTCACTTTCACTACGAATTCAATTCCTTCCTGGCAGAGAAAGTGGTTCCCACGGCAAGGAAAAAAGAGAAATAATCATAAATCCCATTAAAAATTTCAAAACCGCAAAATTATTCCCCCCCCCCCCCCTCTTCTCCTTTCTATCACCCACGAGTCCTTGCAGAAACTTGACAGAAATGCGAAAAGAACAAATAAAAGTGACAATTGAGCGAAATTTCTTCGAAAGGCGCTCCATATTAGTCGAAAACCTCGGTTGAGCGGAAGACCTCTTCAATAGACAAATAGATCGGGAGGATCTTTTTTAATAAATCAACGAGGGGGAAAAAAATGCGCGACCCGCCGAAAACTGATACCCGAGAGTAGGATGCTCTTTCTGATCGCGCCGTTGAGGCGGACGTGGGTCAGGAGTTTTTGCGCCAACGTGGCAGGGTTGCAACTTTCTGATGTATAATCGCTCTTTTTGGCTTCTAGAATCTTCGGGAAATTGGGTAAAACAATCATGTCGAACTCGGGCCCGCAACAAATTTTTCTGCTGGCCAGTCAGCATAACAACACCCATTACAAATTTCTACTAAAAATAATGCAGCATAATTTCTAATATTTTTAATTACACTTTATATTTTTTATGAATTACAAGCTTCGCTGAAAACCACAATTAGTCTTGTAGAATCGACGCACTATTTCTATACCAATAGCTCCGAATATCTTAGGAATGTATTAAAATAACTCCTACTGTGCCATTACTCTTCTATTTCCCTGATGGCTGCGGCAACCTAGTGGTTATGATCGTGGATTCACGGCAGGCGTTGTTTTCATCGTGTCGTGGACTCAGCCTTGATTCACTAAGGATCCGCAGTGTAGTGGGACTGAGGCACCTTAAATCTGATCGAGGTCCCAAGTCCTCCCATTGACGAGGAGTGGAAGTTTGGGGAGAGAGGTACCAGCTCAGGTGTCATCCTCTTCACACTTGGCTGAGGCTCAAAATTACGAGATTCGTTGCCAATTGCTTTCGTGTTGCTTCTCAGTGCGTCGTTAATAAACAATCATTTCACATCTACTTCCCAGCTTGGTGTGCGTAATATTAAATATTCCGTTTTCAAAGAACAAGAAAAATAAGTTTGTTTATGTTACGCTAGTTAATTTGGGGAGTTATTCCGTGTCAGGCAGAAACGTAGTGTAAAAGTTTCGTGAAGGAAGTGTCAACTAAAGTGTCATCCTCGTCATTTGAATGAAGTTCAAAATTATGAGATCGTCCTCAATAGCCCTCGTGATGCTTCTAAGCACCACGATAATAAACAATCGTGATCATCATACTAGGTAGATTGATATTTAAGTGGGGGGGGGGAGAGAGAAATTTATTCTATTTTCCGTTAACGATTTCTCATCTAAGTTAAGCTCTTGATCTACATATGTCTTCATCAAAGGTGGGTGGTAGGGAAACTAAACGAAACACGGCTGACGAAAATCGCATTTTTCTAGAAATGTGGGAATCAGATTATTTTGCTCTGACATGAAAGATAAAATAACCTGCTGAATATATAATAATGCTATTAGTCTGCCAAAGTTATTCAATATACTAAATCATAATGAGAAACTTGAGTGGTATGATTCAAATCACACAAGCAACAGTACTCCTATAAGGAAATACATTAAAAAAAAACAGTATAGTGGCTACGTAGGGTGCGGCCCTGCGCGACTTTTATTTGTTAGAAACAGGCACGAAGTTGGATATCAGCTTCACACCCTTGGTTTAAAATAACCCCATGGGAAATAGTTTCAAACAATGCTTATTACTAAGAAGTTTTTTACATGACCTGGTATTTAATTCCTTTTTCGTTGCTAATTTCTTCATTAAAAATAATAAGCAATTAATAACATTTTAAAAGTAACCCTGGAACATTTGAACACAATAATATATTGCTGTTTTTATTAAATGATGCATTAGAAAAAAAAGTATTTTATTTAATATTTTTTTTAAGAATAAATTCATATAGAAGCAAAAACAGAATATAAAACAATTTGTACATAAAGCGGTTCATGTAAGTGGATTTGTAGCTCAAGATCATTTATCCGACATTACAAATTTACGAATGAAAAAATGTGCATTTAAAAATTATGAGAATCTTGATAATTCAAAAACAAAACCTTATACAAAAATTTGGTAGCAAAATTTGATTATAAAACGGAAATATATTGCAAACACGAAACATGCAAAAAAATAATGATGTTTTGTTAGGCATTACATTTCTGTCTAGAAAAAAAATTCAGTTCTTGTGTAATTAAGAGTACTCGTTTTTTACATACAAGAAATTTTAAGCCTTAAGTATCTATCATAGCATATATTAACTTCCTTAAATCGAAGTTTTAACAAGTATTGTTCAAAGAGGGTTTTTAGCAAAAAGAAATATCAACTACTTCATGTTCTAAAATTAATACATGAATATAAATTACATTTCCTTGGGAATCCCTTATGATTCTATTGGTAAGTTAAATACCATGTATTTATATTTAAAATCACCAATATTCAACTCTTACCTCTGGCTCAAAATTGTCTTTTTTTTTTTTCTCGAGCTGTCATCTTGAATTTCGACTTGCCGTAAAATGAACTGTTGGCGAGGTCTTGGCGAAATGCTACTTGTTGGATGCGCTGATAACCCTGGGAGAAAAATCGTCCCAGAGCGGGAGTTCTCGAAAAAGTTTTTCCACTATCGCATATGTCACGTGCTTCTGTCTTAGAACGTCAACTGTTGCCGTAATAAGAATGCATCATTAAGAACTTTTTAAACCAGTGAAAATATTTTAGTTCGATGTAATTTAATTTGTTTTAAAAAATTGTTTTAGTAGCGGATTTTTCTTTTTTCCTTTTTTTTCTTTTTTTTAATTTTCAAAAGTATTCCTTTAAAAAAGTTATTGAATTTTATTTGAAGAATATCATTTATAATTCGTTTGCCTATGAAGATCGTATTTTAAACCAGTAATTATATTAGTCAACTTAAAACAGGAATAAAAAATTATAATTTAAACAATAATAATTTAAACCGAGAACTATAAATCCATGTATCTAGATTATTTGATTGAAAAATATTTTTCAAAAAAGATGTTGCGATAAGAATTTTTATTCTTCTTCAGTAACTCGTGTTGCCACTACAGAAAGAAAGTGATAAATAAATGCTAAATATGACTATTCTACTTAAAGAAGCAAACAAAAAATAAATCTTTTTTTTCCTCCGCACTAAACGACCAAAGTCAATATGAAAAAGTTAACGTAATTCCCTTTTCCTTTTATTCATTCAATTAATATTAGAAAATTATCTTTGTTTCCCATAATCGTTTGCGGATTTTGCTTAAAAATGAAAAGAACGATGGATTCTCGATTATTTTACAATGTTTGTGTTTGTGGTTCCTTCGAATTATTTAAACTGAATTACAGGACGTTTTGGATATCCGTAGCTCTTCTCATGATTTCAACTTTTAGAACTTTATTAGCATTCAATGTGGATACAAGGACAGCATTAGTGCACCAAGGTATCAATGGATCTATGTTTGGATTTTCTATTGCCATGCACAGAGATAGAGATTTCAGCTGGTAAGTAGTTTCGTTTTCGTTTGACTATTTTCTTTGCTGTAGATGCTATATTGTTTTGTTGCTTATGTCGTTATGATTATTTTCTCAGGACATGGTAGCGTTTCTCAATAAAAAAAAATCACGCAATATTAAAATGGCTTTAAGTTCTTTAAATAAAAGTTAAGTTTTTTAAGCTTTAAGTTCTTTTGCCAGTTGATAGAAACACGCAAAGTGCGATGATGAAAATGTAAAGAAAAAAAATGCTTCTAACCTCAAAATTATGCTTTCCTTTAAAATTTTTTGAAAGTTAATTATTCATGATTAAATAAAAGTTATAAGCATTATAATTTTATGCAAATATCATTTGAAAAGATAAACATTAATAAATTATATTCTAAAAATGCTATTTAAATTAAGAAAAAAAAAAGGTGAACTTTTATTTTAAAAAGGAGTTCTTGTATAATTTGAAATGTTTTTATTTCCTTCAAAATATGTGAGATTTTTTTTTTTACTTAAAAGTAATATTTAATTCAATGAAAAATTAAAAATTTGATTTAATAATTCTATGACCGAAAAATTTTCATTTCGTACATAGAATTAATAACAATGAGGTTACGATAGTTCCCTTAAAATTATATAATATTACGTTTTTTCTTACCGTACTTTGAGGTATTTAAATACATATTATCATATTCTTCAGTTTTCTAAACATGGAAAAAAGCATTACAAAAACTCATTGGTAAGAAAATATACCCTATTTTTTTCATATTTGCTCTCAAATATTTTCTGCTTTGATGGATTCTGCGAAAATTTGATGTTTTATGCATTGTTTAAAATGCGAAATTTTTGCTTCGTTATTTTCAGTTCATTTAAAAACAAAGAAATAAGTAACAGTCACGCACAAAACTATTTTTCTGTCCTTTGGAAACTATTACTGAAGTATTTTGATTGAAACTTACTCGTATTAAGGATATCAAAACAGAATATTTCTTGAATCTATAAGAAAATATCTTTGAAAACTGTGTATCGATTGCATGATCTATGCATGTTATATTAATAGAAAAATTCCTCTAGCAGCACATATTTTCCTTCTTAATATGTACTAACATGTTGTTTTCAGAAAGCAGTATCAACAAAAATGCGTGGGCTTAAAATAAAGGATATATAGTGTTAGGTTCAAAAGATTGACATTATAATACATCACGATGAGATTAATCACATTTATAATTTGCTTAATGAATATTTACATTGCTAAAAATTACATCGTCTGCTTTTATTTTAATGTTGGAACAATTTTTTTAGTGTTTGCTCTTATTTTAATATTTAATCTATTAATTGATTTTTATGGAAGAATAGTAGGGTTTTTTTTATTATTTTTTGTTATCAATATTGTTTTTGAATATTTTTCTTTAGAAAATGAAAATGCATTAGAAATTTGAAGAATTTTTTTTCTTTTCTCGTTAGCAATTGCTTATTTGGATCCTGGGGCTCGGAATTACGCTTATTTTACACTAATTAATATTCATTTTGAACAATTCTACTTTTTTGAGAATTTAACAGGGAAAAAAACATTAGCACATATTAAAATGAAGATAGCGAAGTCTGTTTCAATTTTTTTTATTTAAACTTTTTGATACACTTTGCAGTATTTTATACAATATGTTTTGAAGAAAACTAAAAAAAAAAAAAATGTTTTTCATAATACGAACTTTTCTTAGAATATATCTATATTTGATAGAATATATATTGTTTATATGCACACGGAAAATTTACATTTATATAACATGATGTATATATATTCTCTCATTATTTAGGAAAATTATATATTAGGAATATATTTTCAAGTAAATACATCAAAGTGCACCTTTATGACGAATCCTTTCTGCTTAATACATAAATGTTTATTTTTAAACGAAGTGCTTAAAAATAAACACTTTGTTAATAATTCCATATTATAAGATTGGAATTTTTCACTTTATATTCAGTTGTACCCCCCCTCCCTCCCAATCAATCCACAACTAAAGCTCTTCTCACAAAATTTTAGTTAGTTGACATTTCAATGGATAATAACCAAATTTCAAACCATTTCTATGAAGTGCTTTATGTTTTAAATAATTTTTCTCACATTTCTTAAGAGCTTACGAAAAAAAAAAAAAAAAGAACGATTTGAATAGAAGTATTGTTAGTTAACAGGAAGTTAAGAGAGGGTTAATTGGAGACGGTAAAGAAAGACTTGTATATACAGAAAATTAGATGATCTTCGATAAAAATGGAGTCAAAGAAATCTTTGTCATAGTAGTATTCGTGTGCTAAGTGTTTTTTTTTCGGGAGGCAGATAATAAGGGGGAAATGTTATTGAAAAATAGTATTCGAATTATTTTTGACATGTCTTTCAAGAAATTATGAGGAAATATTTAGAAATATAACATTTGTTGGCAAAATTTCCTAGGAATTTCAGATATCTGTAACATGAAAAGAAGAGAAGACTTGCTCCGAAATAGAATATGTGAAAATAAGTAAATTTTTATTAATAAGTGTTTCTTCTAATTCATTGTGTGTTAAAATTTCCACTAAAATTATTTAAAGTTCTGGCATTGAAAACAAAATCTCACCATCCCCAATAAAAATAAATGCCATCATTTAAAAGTATTTAGATAATGCAACAACGCGCATAGCACACACATGTGTCTTTTTTGTAACAAAAGATAAAACTTTCTTAGATTCGATGCAAATTTTTATATTGTCAAATACATTTACTTGTAAGTAAAACGATTGTATTAATGAGACAATTTACTAGGTAGGGCTATTAAATAACGAGAATGACGATGTAAGACAATTTTATTAAGTTTAATAGCGACACCTCGTATTTATTGAACATCCAGACTACCAGTTTATACACGAAATATAAACGTGGCTTTTACATATTCAATGTATTTCTCAATTTCAAAACACTATTAGATAGACACGCTGAGCTAGCTCACTCTATATGCGAAGCTTCATTGAAAAGGAATAACAAAACTGTTTGATGCCCTAAGAGTCACATGCTTCCTATGTATAATGCCGTATTCGCTTTTTGACAAGGTGCACATCTCTTTCCGTACAATTGCGAAAACTCAAGATTAATAGAGTAAACGGTTGGTTTATTCTAATGGTTGTAGTCAATACCAGACTTTAATGGCAGCTATCACCTCGTCACCAGAACAAAAGTGATGCCTCGAAAGATGCTTTATCGTTTTTAGAAAGAAGAAAATCGCAAAAACAGTTGCAATGATGCTTCCCTACATCAACCTCATCTCCATGTGTGGATGGTCGCCATCTTCTTCAGTTCTCAGGACACCAATGACTATTGGAAGCAAAAAAAAAAAAAAAAAAAAAAAATGACTGCATTACATACAGGACGCATGTAACTTTCAGATACAACAAGAGTTCTGAAAATAGTTATGACCATGGGGCATTGTTTTTCGAAGAAATCTCGTGTGGGGGTGAGTGAGTGTGTATGATTATTTTCTTTTGGCCAATTGTAGTATCCATTTAAACTTTTTACTGCTTTTTAATTATCTTATAATATGGAATTTTTAATTATCATTTAACTTTTTCTTCATGGTTTAGATTTTCCATTTCCGAATTCAACTTTTATTATTATTATTATTATATATGTATATATATGACATTGGACACAGAGACTCGTGCTCCCCCTTCCCTGTCATAATTTGATACAGACAAAATAACATACCTGAAAAAAAAATGTCAACCAAATTTAGAAGTATTTGTTTTGTAGTTTTACATTGAATTTGTTTGTATTATTCAAGCACAAAGCGGTGCTCTGTCTACACTACTTTATTTCTTTAATTCTCAATTTGAATTTGATTTCTGAGTTAATATTTAGTTTATTTTTAGATTAAAGACAAAATAAGCCTGAATAATAAACGAAATAAACTCAAACACATTTAAGTTTTATGAACTACTTAAAGGGGGGGGGGGGCACAAATGTTCTCCTTCAGTCGAATTTGTGTCCTTTTTGTCTAATTTTTCAGGATCCTCCTCTGTATATAATAATCTCTCGGTAATCCGGCAAATATCGGATCAAAACAGAATAAAAAAAATCATTAATAATACATTTAAATAACAAAAGCTATGAACTATTGAATAAAAGAAGTTAAAAAAAATAATACCTTGCGGTAAGCGATATATATATAGTTTCTATTCATATTTCCTCTAAATACTGGAATCTAGCGTAAAGGAATAATTAAAGAATTTTAATAAACCTTTTGCATGTATGGTGAAAGCCGAGAGTTTGTTACTTATTCAAATGTTAATTTTTTCATGTATTCGTGGCTCAAAATGCATATGTGCTTCAAGAAAACGAATATAAAAGGTAAATCATAAAAACGTAAAGAATTTTAAAAGAAGAGAAATATTGCTAATTTCTGGAACTCACAAAAGAAAAATAAATCATAAGAAAAATTCTCAATGTCTAAAAAATTTATCAGAGCTAAGATTTTTTGAGATGAGAAAGATATCGACTTCGTGTGTGATTGGAGGAGTCACTAAATACTTTTACTATTGGACAGACTATCTGTCAATCACTTAACGCCTAGAGAAAGTCCACGTGGGAAAGGGAACTCAATACGACCCAAGAGGTCAAAACTACTGATGCGCAAGGCATGCATCGACATTTTTTAAGAAGTCGAGATAAATATAGTAGTTGAAACGGTAAATAGAGTCATTTTGGAAGGATTTGAGATAAGTTTTTATACATTACAAACAGAAAAACATATTCAAAGCTTACTTTGATAGAGTAGTGACTTTTGAAGGAGTCATATACATAAAGATAAAATTAAAGTTTTACTTGATTTAATACTGTGAAAGCGTAATGCGAGAAGAAGGAAGTGGATTTTAACAGCTTTGGTTACTTTGAGTTGTGTATTTCATTTGGAGTGACGGTGCATACAGCACTCGAATACAAGAAGTGATATAAGTTTACAGCTGTGGAAAATACTCATAAAATATGTGATTACTGAAAATTTATTTTAAATTTTATTTCCTATAAAAATTAAAATTAATATCATTTATTTTATTTTAGGCGTATTTAATAATATAGACCGCAATAAAATATTATACATTAAGGTTTTAGAGTTTCCTGTGAATATATATATCAGTTCTCGGTGAGATAACATGCATCTTTTTCTGTATTAATATGAAAGCAATGAAGAAATTAATTCAACGTATGCATTTTGTTTAACTGAATTGAGATTAAGGTTCTCGTCTGCCATTCATTTTGATTTCCTGAACTTAATATTAATCCTATGGAATTTCTATTACCGTCCTCTAATCTATACTATTTTATATATTTGATTGCGAAAAAATTCATATGAAAGGGCGCAAAATAATGACGCTTTCTACGTAATTAAATTTTTTCACTGGTTTCTTAAAAAAAATACTACCTCCATTTCAATGATTCTTTGAAAAATACTTTCAAAAAATCGAGGGGGGGAGGGGGGTAATTTGGCAGAAACCTTCAATATATTTTCTCTTCGGGATGCATTTTTTTGCTCTCAAATAGATAAAATAGTAAAGATTTGAGGATAGTAGTGAAATACTATGGGCTTAACATCACGTTAACGAAATAAAAACGACAGGAATAAATTCATTATATATTTATATATACAAAACTTAACTATTAAATATCTTCAGAATAATAAACCATTTAGAGTAGAGAGCATTTATTGGAAAGAAATTTGAAAAAGAATCATTGCATTTTATTAGGAAATTGGAGCTTCTAATAATAATTTCACTTTTTTTAACACCAAAATTTCATAAAACTCCTATTAAATTTAGAACAGTTACTAATGGTTCGAATACATATATTATTCTTGTTTGTAAAAAAATTTCAAAACATGATAGATAATTTGAACAGAATTGCTATTATTGAAAATAATACTGAGATAGACAAATGTATTAAAAATAGACAGATGCATGCTATTTATAACTATAATTTAGGTGATCTTTTTCATTTCGATAGACATAGATTATCATATTAAAGTTCTTAAGGAGATTTATAAGAAATTTAATATTAATAAGGGGATTGCATATGAAAAATTTGATTACTGAATTAAGTTAGTGTTAAAAGAAAATTATATAATATTTAATGATAAAATATATGAACAGATAAAAGGTCTACCACAAAGTGGGCCTGGAAGTAATTGTTTAGTCACGATTTATTTACATTTTTAGGAAGAAAAATTTAATGATTAAAATGCTTTAAGATGTTTAGATATATTAATGATATATACTTTCAAAATAATAATAATAAAGATGGTTTTTTTTCTCTTTTTATCCAAAGTATTTAAGTTTATTGCAGATCAATATTAATATTAGAATCAGATTATTCAGATTATTTTTATAAAAATAGATCGTTATTAAAATTTTAGTTATGTATGAGATAAGAGATATTAATTTTGCTTTCATGTAGTTCTTATATGGACCAGTTCATTAAGTATGAATATATTTAGAAACATAACAATCATATATTCCGTAGTTTCAGACTAGTGACTAAAATATAAGATATTTACATCAACTTTGATAATTAAAAAAAATTGTGTACAAGTACATTACTCTTGGAATTTTATTAAGAGTAATTTAAAACCTAATAAGTATATATAAATTTGAGTAATTTTCTTTTTTTTAATGTTTGTTTATAATGTTAACTCCTCCCCCCTTTATTTTCAGTTTTAGTTTCTTTTAACGATTCTTCTCTCATTAATATTATGTCTCTCTAATAGAGGATATTATTATATAATTCTGGTACATGTTAAATATCCATTTGAGCGTGAGGCTTGTATCAATTTTCTTTATTTGTGTGATGTCTCATATAAGTTTGTGCTGTTTTTTAAAATCTTTTTCATTATTTCTTAAATTGTTCTTTTATATTTTCATGAGATATATTTCGTATATTTCTCTTTATTTACATATGTATTTTTTACTGAATTTTTCCTTTTTGTATCCCAAAATTTTAATTTATAGTATCGCCATTTTCATTTGTAAGTTTTTTTTTCTGCCACCAATCTCATCACATCTTTATGTTTATGATATTATTAATGAATGAAGAAATTTTTTTTGAACCTAATAAACTTTTGCTCTGATTATTTAGAGTTGTTAAACATGTATTTGAGAAACCTCAAAAATAAATATTTTAGGGAGTATTATCTTTATTTTTATCATTCCATTTTATTTATATATTACTGTATTAATTTAAAACAAAATGAATATTAATTAATCAAAATTGTTATTTAAATATGATTACTAAAGGCTACTTATCTATATAAATAAAGCTTCAAATTGGTTCGAATGAAATCCAAAACATGACCATGCTTTTTATACGATTGAAGTGAAATATCGAATCCAACCAAATTTGGTGATTTTTGCGTTCCATAACGATTTCATTCAGTCGGCGAATTTCATTTAAAAATTTCCGTCTTAACAGTACTAGTAGTGTTTTTACTGAGCGATTAGAATGAAATTCGATACGTAGCGTTGTTAAAGTGAAGTATCGAATACGAGTTCGCGATCACAGTAAGATTTATTTGATGACTTTTAAAACAGGTCATCAAGGTAACATTGCATTTTATGATGTCAAATTCGGTAAAATACCCAAACCAAGCAAATTCTAATACAGATAATTAGCAAATATGACGTTATGAATAAGAATTTTATTAATTTAGTAATTTCAAATAAAATCTTATTCATTGATAAAATTTTACTATAAAATTATTTATAAAATATAATTTAATACAGAATAATTTATAATATATATAATATAATTTAATATACGATAATTTATAATATATATAATATAATTCAAATATAACTAGTATAATATTTATTTTAATAATAAAACATAAATGCAATATTCGTATATAATTCAACCGATATTCATAGACAGAAGTGAAAACTTTGAAATAAGGTACAGGAAAGGAAAAAAAGGCAAATATTAAAATTCATTAATGTCATTGATAGTCTTAATAGTATTTAAATGTATTTCTGTTAAAATAAGAAAAGACGTTTTGGCAGAGACATAGAATACAAAAAATTAATTAATGGAGTGCAACAAAATTTGATTCTCATGTGTATATATGTGGATGGAACCAAATTATTAAAAAGTTGGAGAAGAAGGAGGGAAAACAATATCAAAAACAAAACAGAAATGAAACAAAAAATTTATATATATATATATATAGCAATAACGAAACGTTGCGGGAGCAGCTAGTTTTAAATAAATCAATGAGTTAGATGTAAAGAAAGATGTTCAGTAACGTGTTCAACATATTCTAGATATATATCTCTACGCTCCACAATAGTTAATAATAGTACATTTTTTAATAAAATTACCGATTTGGCATGTTCAACAATTTGGTTTTCATCTCTTTTTTTCATATATCCTCTTGCAAAAATATTGAGTATAATGATTCTTAATCACATAAACATAAAATCGTTTTTTTTTTCTGATAACTAGAGGATCATGGCCGCTAATAATTAATGCCACAAATTTCGATTAAAGCGTTGATTAATCATTAAAAAAGGAAATGATACTATTTATTAATTCGATTTAAATAGCTAATAGTTCTCAATCGGAAGATGTTAATAAGTTAAAAATTGGAGTGAATTGCTGTAGTTGATCGTTTGTAATTAAAATAAGTTAGAAGTGACTCCTGGTTAGAGTAGTTACGTGGTAATTAGAGTCGAACCCAAAGTAATCGAGAAATGCCTCACTCGAAGCTAGGAAGTTGATAAGCTAAAACTTTATTGTTTAATTCTAAGCTAGAATGTAGGTACTTTTAAAGTTATTTAAGAGAAAGCGATCTAGCATAATTTGCGTAGAGACCTAATAAATAGTGTTTGTATTTTTCTGACGTCTATTCTTTTGGAATAGGGATTATAGGTATATCTATAGGTTTAAATAATCAGGTGGAGGTGTTATAATTTGTTATCGCGGGTTAAAGCTGGACATCTGCTTTCAAATAAACATATTTAATACAACCCTGTGCGACAACCATCAACATGCGATTAAACTGTAGTTCTCGTTTTAAATCTCAGAAAATAACTCTTTCGAGTGATATGAATTCGTTATCTCGTTTCTCACAACTTTTTTTTTTTTTTGTAGCTAATAACTTTCCTCACTCTCTTCCTTTCGATGCTCCATTTCTACGTGGCCGATAAATCCCCATCTTTGTGTCAGGGTCTTATCAAACATGTCTGCCACTTTTTAATAACGGGCATAGCTTTTAAATAAACATTTGATAGGGTGGCGCCTTGCTTGTCGACACGATTGCTAGCCCCCTGGTATGCAAGGCGTCTAGCCTGTTCTATTGATGGTCAATGTCAAAAATGCACATTTCCTGTGGAAGTAAGTCTCCGGCAGTGGTCTCTTTCTACTTTTCATTCATTCAATTATTACTATTTATATAATCATATTAGACTGGATTGAAAGGTTTAGCTTTTAAGTGCTTGAATCGTAAATAAAAATCTTGAATTTTTATCTGATTAAAAAGCATCATTTTGAGATTCAACAACTTTTAAACTTTATCTCATTTAGATGATTTTTGTTAAATTAATATCGGAATTAAACTACAGTCTATCACCAAAGAATCTAGTTATTTTACGTCACGTCAGGGAATGAAGAAATCACCTGAGCATATGTGTCACTGTCCAACTAAATAAAGGCAGTCAGGGACTCTAGACTTTTCCAATAAAATTGCAATCTGTTTTAAAAATGAGAATAATGCCCATTCGCGGGATCAAAATATTTTACATAAGGTACATAATACAGTGTAATTTTTGCTAAACATATTACGTTGTAATGTGTGTTATTGATCCATCTTGATTTTAATATTGTCATAGATTTCTTTGAGTCTTCATTTTTCCAGCTGTTTTCTGAGGCTAACTCAGCTTCATTGGGAGTATACCTTGAAGTAGAGTACGAAAACTATTTGGATGAGAAAACATGTGTTATAATAAATCGTAGGATAACTATAATAATGGTAATGAATATTATTTGGGTCCTTCCCTATAACTAGAACTATATTAAAATATGTAATTTCATTTGCATACAAATTTATACATTAATATCCGTACATCGTTAGAGCCCTTAAAATTTACTCGTTTATATTACTTATGAGAGATTATAGCTTTCAAGAAAAAAAAAATTTCAATGTGGAAAATAATTCTGATTCTGTGTTTCTGGTTTACACGGTATCGGTATTTTTTAAAAAAAAATCGAGCTTTAAGAGTAAAACTGGTTTGTAAATAATTTAGTCTGTTATGGGAATTTTCTTGATATCGTGAAAATGCTTAGAACTCTGGATGTTATGCCCTAGACACGTTGCACAAAAACAAATTACGAGACATTTCTTATGCAAAAAATACGGCCAAAATTTCTGAATCAATTCAAGAAAAAATTAAACGTGGATCTTATTGAATGATATTCCGCGTTAGAGAATTTTCACAAAACTAGTTCATACTGAGGCTAAAGAAATTCTAAAAGAGTTTCTTACACTTCCAGATCTTATGCTTACGATTAGATAGGGTGTCCCTGAACTCCTGGGTCGAATTTTAAGGGAGAGTACAGTACATACAGAGAAGAATTTTTTGTACAGCAGCATGGGATCGGAAAGGAAAATTGTAGGTGAAAAGACAAGAAATATAAACAAAATAGAAAAAAAATTTATTTGCATTAATAATCAGAGTAAGTGTTCAAATGCCTTGCTACAAATATAGATGTAAGTCTGGCAGAGTCTAGCAAATGATTGGGGTAGATTTCCGATAATACCTTTAGAAGAGGTGGTGCTAACTCAACTGTCATCCTCTTCATTTGACCGAGGCTCAAAATTACGAAATCCGTCTAGTCCTCGTGTTGCTTCTAGTGAGACGCTAAAAAAACCAAATTAATATCCGAGAATAACAAGTATTTCATGAACAATGGCGACTGAAAGTTTTACAATAAGCTCCTCATTAAAGCGAATTGAAGTCTCGTAGATGGGTGTCTTGAAATGTCCGCGTGACAAAATAAGTACTTCATAAATCGAGTGCACGTGCTGGTCAAAGGACTCAACCTCGTCCAATCCATCCAGGATCATCTCGCGGCATTGAGGTAATTACGGACACTATTGTCGAAACTAACTGGAGTGTCGTCGGGCTGAAACCATGTGACATTCCAAACTACAGCAGGAACATTATCAATTAATTATGGTGATACATCTTCCAGAAAAATGTGATACATCGTGCCATTGCGTGGATATGGTATCAAATATGGGCCTTCTTAATACCCACCTACACACTAAAAGAAAACCACTCCGAGAAAGCCGACAATTGTGTGACATGTGAGTTTAAGGTAGTTCACTAATGGGAATTCATTCAATATATTTATTCTGAACAAATTTTTCTGACCGATGTAAACCTGCGAGGTCATGATCGCGAACTCGTGGCCGGCGTTGTTCCCGTCGAGTGGTGGGTTCGAGTCCTGGTACTATCAAAGTCCCACTGTGTATCAAAGCTGATAGACGTTAAACCTGTCAAGGTCTTTAGTCCTTCTAATGTCGTTGTGTGGAAGTCTGGAAAGAAAAGTGCCAACTCAGGTATCGTCCTCGTCAAAATTAGTTTCAAAATTACGAGGTCTATCATCAATAGCCATCTGCTGTTTCCAAGTGTGAGGCTAATAAACACGATCTCTGATGTAAATAAAAAACATTTTTTTTAAAATTCCCAAGCATTTCTAGTTTTTCCGCAACACATTTCATTTTCGATTCCACATTTCTATACAAACAATGCTTTATTATGTGTAATGTACCTTCTCTTAAAGTGTGTCCCTTAAGTTCAGAGACACCCTGTATGTTGAATTTATTATTGCTTTAGAAATGTGAATTAACTATTAACTACGGTCCGAATTAATACTTTAGAAGTTATTTTAAAGAATCAACAACCGGCAATTCTTATCATGCTGAGACATCCGACTGAAGTAGAAACGATTATTCAACAAGATACTCCCCCGAATTCAATAAATAAATGAATGAATGATAAAGGTACATTGAAAGGTATGAGTGTCTTGCTGGTTCAAGAAATACTTAACGAACGAAATAATAATGTGGTTTTAATATTCAACAAAATGTATTAGATTAATTTTATAATGCCTTTTAAGTTTATTGTCAATCGCATTAAGCACATAATCACTTGAAATATATGCTCACACATATTGAGAAAGGTATTGTATATTTGAAAAAAGTTCTTTATATTATCGCTTGCTCCGGTGGCCATGTTCTCCCGTATGAGTTGGTGTGGAAATTAGGATATGGAGGTACCTGCTGAAATATCGTCCACTACACTTGATCTAGGTCCAAAATTACGAAAATCATCGCCACTAGCCATCGTGTTATTTCTAAGCGTGGCATCAATTACCAGTTCAGTCAGACATTGCTTTCTCTGTGCTATTCATACTTGAATGCTTATGCCAATTCTTCCAATAAGAAACTACAATAGTAAATGCTGAAAAAAATTTGGATGTCATCGTCATTACGACTTGAATACAAGTCTTGATTGCGATAAGCTATAATTTTACAGATCAAATATTGAGAAAAAAATATCTGTACATCAAACTTGTGGGTTCTCGGGAAAAAATTGATAAATAGAAATTTCGATACTCAGAAAAAAGTATTAAAAATTTTCATTATTTTCTTACTAAAACAATTATATATAGTTTATTTTTTAAGAATAAAGGATAATTTAAAGGTTAAGCTATCAAAGAAATTCGTTTTAATAACTGTACAAATGTGTACGCAATTTGCGAATTCATTAACAATGTACAAAAAAAAAATTAAACGATATTTTTACTTATTTTTGAACAAAAAAAGCAGTTCCTAATACTTTATCAAATTATATTTTGCCGAAGCGTTTTAAAGTAATGATCTCTTTTGTTCAGAAAAGGAAAAAGTTACTTTTGGAATATTAGAAATAAATCTCCCAATCCCGTTTCGGGCTGCTTGGAATACTTTCGTTACTTTTTTTTTTCCATTTGATTTATTTTCGTTGTCATCATCATCTTTAGGTTCACCTTGGAAAAAAAGTGGTCATCCAATATACCCTGACTGTGTTGGGATAATCAATCACAATTTAGTTCTCTTACACGTGTAAAAATTGTTCGAATTCGAAAATTGCTTCATATATATAGAAATTTTGTTCGATGTACAGAAATTGTTTCTGTAGGGAAGTTCAAGGTTGAAAAAGTATGATATGTAAAGAGCATGTGATATGGGGTATTCAGGTTTGATTATAGTTTATAAAATACAAATGATAACGTTTCTTTATTTGGCTTTTATTATCAATTCTTTTTCATTGAACAATTCTTATCACAGCCTGAAGCCATAATTACATATGTAAAATGAACATTTTTTTTTTTAAAATCTGAGTATTTATGCGATAATGAGTCACGTGTACATCAATCAATCACTTATTTTCAAACTACTCAAAGCAGCGATAATCTATCCAGAATTACGTTTTAGACATTGTACGTCAGTAGCCACATTTTTTTTATTATTATTAGATTCACGACCCGGTATCAGATTTCATTACATTTATTCGCTCACACATTCCTAAGTGCTTCCATCACAAAAATTTTCAGGATCTAGTTATCAACAAGAATTTATTTCCCAAACACATAGCAATAGACACTCGACGATACACGATACTTCTTGTCAACTGCTTTTTACGTAACGGGGTAGTGAAGCAACCGTTACCGGAAATTATCCGGTTTCTCAACTCGTGAATGAATGAAAATTCTCGCCGCTCTTATCAACAACTGACCGATGGTGACGCGTCTGTCTAGAAGGGGAGAGGAAACGTTAAAAATAATCTTTAAGAGTGCAAAAACCCTCGTTCAGAAACAACGATAACGGGGAAGAATGAAAGAAAATATCAAGATACATAGTTCCATTTCCGTCCACTCTTTTCCGAGCATTTCGTGAAAGGGACGCTTTGTGTCCTTCCGCGATGTGTGAAGGTGTGGAACGAGGGGCGAACAAAGAAGAGGTTGTTCGGGATGCTGCTCGGATTCTTACTCTGCAGATGGACTGATTCTAATGGGGATTTTTCGAAGCAGATGAAGTTAGCGGACTAAGTGGATAGGGTCGCTGCAATTTGTTCAGAGTCAGATGGATTAGATAACTGGTTTGTTATGTAATGCCGCAGAATTTTGATAAATATTTTGAGGAAGAAATCGCTTGTGTATCTAAATGCGAAATTTTCGAATATTGTTATAATTTTAAAAAAGGATTTCGAATGGTTCAATTAGTCCATATGTGTTATGAGTGGTAGATCCCATCAATTTATACCACACTCAAATTGAGTTAATGATGTTTTCTAATTCTTTATAACTTTCACGTGTCGTCATGTGAAGATTTTGAAGTCTGACCGAAAATTTACATAACAAAACAACGAAATAACCGGCAGAGCTTGGAGACCAGAGTATACCACTAGTCTTGCTTTAGAAACAAGGACTAGTTTTTTACAAAACATTTTGGGAAAAAAAAAACAGCCGGAGAAAAGGATTGTATTAAAAATAATACATTTATCACACCTTTCTTTTTTTTTTTTTATTTTTATGTTGTAATCAAGGATGGATGTTATTTAACGCAATATAATCAATAACAATATTATGAATTTGGAACCTATAATCTATCAGTAATATCTTTCATTTAAGATCCTATTAATTTTAACGAGACTTATCCTTCTTATTACTTTTAATTACCAAGTTATGTAATCAAAATATGCATCGTTATTTCTGTTAAAAAATTTCATTCATCACAAAACAAACAACTTTAATTTTTTTTCTTTCCCTATTTCTTTAACATTTATTTAAGGTTCTCCTTATTTTTCACATTTTCGCTAAACTACTTTTCTTTTTCACTCTTCACAATACAACTTCTTATTATTACTTTAGAACTCATAAATCATGTCACTTTGTTTCTTACAAATTCTCATTTCTTACAGTAGCTTCACTATTAACTTATTATTAACACACTATAACTTACTTAGTTATTGATTTATTAACTTAGCTATTAATTTATTATTAACTTAGTTATTAACTTATTATTAACTTAGTTACTAACTTATTATATTATTACTTAGCTATTTACTTTTCCTTCATATGAGATCAGACACACTTTAATAACAATAACAACTTAATTTATTCAGCCAACACAATTCCTGTCGCGTTACCTTGGTGATCAGTGCAGATTACCATTAGCACGCTCAATCACCCCGCGATTCATAATTTTCTCGAGTATCAACTCTCTGACTTCCGCTCCGCTTGGAGATTCGTCTGATCTGATCTGAGGGGATTGCGTGACATCCCACACCTCACCCCTTTAAAAAAAAGGGTCCTATACAGGCGGGATTCAAGCACGGAAGATAACATTTCTCATTTGAAAGTTGCATGATTTTGTAATCGCATGCTTGATATGAACGGGGAGTAAGGTGTAAGAAATAAAAGTAAGTAATAAACTAAAACTTACGAAATATGTTTACATGAAATAGAATTTTTTTTTTAATTCAAATCTAAATATAGTAATATTAGCAAATAATTCATTAATATTAACTTAAAAGAAAATAAAAATGGTTGTAACTTCAGATTGTTTATTTTATTTTAACAGACCTTATTATTATTAACTTTAAGTTTTCATTTATATTACTCTCTATGGATTGCCCATTTGATTAAATAACCCCCCTTTTGTGATATTACGAATCAAACGTATATATTTTTATTACATTATTTTAAACTTCAAATTATCTAATGTATTTAGTACTAGTATTTGTAGTTACAAACTTCATTTCAAGTTTTAGCTTTTTATTTATATAAGATTTAACTTCGAATATGTCGGTCTCTCAGTCTATTTTCATTAATATGTTTTGCAATGTAGATTGAATTAAGGTAACTCGGGTGAGACCCGTCAGCCTCAGTGGTCAAAGGCATACACACAGTTGACCAATCAAAAAAAATTACTCTAAAAAATAACTCCTGAAAGTAATAGACCATAGAATGAAATCCTAATACAACGAGTTTAAGAATTTAAACCAAAATAATAATTTATTAAAATATAACCACCCTCCTCTCAATAACAGATTGGAATATCGCATAATCGGACGGTTGATTATATTCCAAAATTAACAGGTTAATAAAATTTGTTCGTAATGTAATAAGATATTGGAACCTATTAACATATTAGAATTATTGCCATGAAACTTATTACATAAAAGTAACAGATTAGCACAAACTTAGTTGTAATATGCAAATAATAATAATGTTATATATATTGTTTCGATGCATATATATATTTATCATCATTAATGTTCTTCAACTTCAGCTGCAATACACAGTTCCTATCAAACTAAGTCCCGGTGTTTGAGGATCTCCATGTACAACAGTCTTATTTGAGATCTTGCCTTAAATCCAAGACCTAAGGCCCACTAGGTTTCTACTCTACTAATCTTTAATCCATCGGCATTTAAAACTTTTACAATTATTACTACATTCCTCTGCTGATCCTTAATTGTAGGCATTTAAAAATTATGCAAACTCCACTAAATTCCTCTATTAATCTTCATTTACAAACTTTTAACTTCTGCGGGGGATCCAGCGTCGGGCTAACCACTCGGCCTGGTTATTCGCTAGTAATTTAGAGCCATAGACTCAAAAAAACGGAGAGGTACACCATCTCATGGGATTTCTACGCCCGGGCAGTCCTTAACTAAAAAGTGTACTGAATAATATTCACATAAAGAATAGCGATGCTGAAATTTTGGAATGAATTGTTTCAAAACAAGATCTGTTTAGAATCAAATTATTTCCTTAAACTCTTAAGGTAAGGGGAAAACTTTATCCAAGAACTCAATCTTAATGTTTTAAGAATTCGCAATTTGAATTCATGTAAAAGCTTATGAAAAACGGGAGTTAGCTTAAGGCTAACTCCCGTTAGTGACTTACAACTTAACGGGTAACAAATCGTCAAAATAATAGAGCAACATTAATAATATTCAAATTTCTCATCAGATCTAGACAATATTGTAATAACTAAAAGAAAACGAAATTAGGCATCCGTGGTAGCCTGATGATTATATTCACAGCCGGCGATTTTCGCCAGGTAGGAGATTCGAGCCCTAATGCCACTAAAAATCCACCGGGTAACCGGGGATGATAAATGTTAAATTTATTGAGGCTTCAAGCTCTTCCTTTGGTGTAGCGTGGAAGTTTAAAGAGGGAGATACCAACTCAGATGTCGTTCTCGTTACGTGACTCAGATTCAAAATTACGAGGTCCATCCCCAATATCTCTCGCGTCACTTCTAGTGCGACGTTAATAAAGCCAATCAATCAATCAGACAAAGAAAGTAAATCCAATACGAAAAAAAGATCACTAGGGTTCCCTAATTTTGGAGCTAGTAGTGGAGTACCCGAAAAGGATCATCAACTGTGTAATACTATTTTAAAATATTTAACAATTTAAAAAAAAATTGACAGTAAAAAAAAATTGACAAAATTTTCTACGATATTTTTCAAGTATGAGTGAGTGTGCTTCCATACCAACGAATACATTTTCTTCCAATGCTAAAAGAATAAATCAATTTAAAAGTCAGGTAATTTACTAAAATTACGAGCACTTTAATTTTGCGGGGGAAAAAATGAATTTTAACATTCTAAAGCTTTCAGGACTTTGAATTCTCTTTTTCTTGACAGTCTTAATTCCCAAATACGTCACCTTTGTTTACCAATGACAATAAATCCCTCGGGAAACAAAAGATAACTATCATACCTCGCAGTCATGCTGTACCTGTCTGAAGAAGGTATATCCCTGAGGACAAGTTTTTAACGAAATTTTTTAGCTTTAGGAACAATTAAATAACACATTGAAATACAGCTAATTAAAAAATGATAGCAAATCCTAAATATTCTATTTACAGTGCGTACCTTTCTTCCGTGATTAACCTCTGAAATTTCAGGATTTAACCGTATTACGTCAATAAGTAAAAATAACAGTAGTCCTGTTAAAAACTTAAACATATTTGAAGTCCTATTATCTTTTTCATCTTGCTCAACAGCTGTGATTACGAAAATTAATCTGAATAAAGTACATTAAAAATACCCTTTTCAATTAAACGTTCATTTACTTTCATATTATGATCCAAAATTTCACGAAAGAAAGATGATTCGTATTTTTATCTTTTCATGTTCATAAGCAGAGTTCTCTTTTCATTTTTGTCACCCGAGAATAAAAATATTTACTTAATAAATGGGGTTAGAGAGATCAAACCTCTCAACCCTTTCCTGTTATTACGCTCTCAATATGTATGGCAAATGTTTGCCGTACTTGATTGGTCTCGTTTCGGAAGATCTCTTGCACTTGACCTTTACATACGGATAGCTGTGTTTATAATTTCAGCAGCTCTCTCTAGCACCAAAGATCACTAAGAATGCGCAGTAAAAGCTATTATTTTTTACTCCATGACAACGCATTCAAGACCATTAAACAATAAATGACTCAGATAACTTAATGCCCCAACTAACTAAAAGAGAACGGAGCTATGATTTCTATAGAGAGCGACGACTCTTTCATATTCGTTAATTGTATACTTTTAATATTCGAGGATGGTCTTAATAGACTTATAGTCATGGTCGTGGACTCCTGGCCGGCATCGCTTTTGTCGAGTCATGGGATCGAGCCTTGATGCCTTCAAGACATGCAGTGTAGAGAGGCAAATGCTCATTAAGTCTGGTCGAGGTCCCAAGTCCTGCTATGACGTGGTGTGGAAGTTTGGAGTGGGAGGTACCAGCTCATGAGTCGTCCTCGTCAGTTGGACGAGAATCAAAATTACGAGGCTCGTTGGCAATAGCCCTCGTGTCGATTCTCAGTGCTACGCTAAAAAGCAATCACTCACGCACTTCAACATTCAGGTCATTTCCTTACCAATTTGTTATTTCAATGTTTTATACTTATATATAATACACCTCATTCTATCTAGCAGTCTTAGTAATAGAAGTGCTATCAAGACTCAATCACCACTCTAAACTCATAGTATAGAAAAACCAATATTACTCCAAGGATTTTTTCGCAATCCGTGCTGAAGAAAATAGAACAGTTTATACGTCATCTCCATCATTTGACACTAATCACAGAATGGCTCTTAATTACGAGGTCCGTTATAAATGAAACACTGAGTGGTTCTAGAATTATTAAACAAAAATTCATTAAATTGTATTAATTTTTTTATGTAGACTAATTACAAGACCTCTCGAAATCCGATTTTACACGTTGACTGCCAAACTTATAAACAACCCGTTGTTAGTTGTAGTTGTAAAATTATCATGGCGTGTGTGATTGTGATTGTTTTTGAATGTCGCACTGAGAAACAACATGGTCGACGACGAGAACGAAACTCGGTCAAAAGAGGAGAACGACACTTAAACTGGTGCCTCCCTCTCAAAATTTCCACTCAGGAGGATTTTGAGCCTGGACAGATTTAACGTGCATCAGTCCCGGCTACATGGCTGGTCTTTACTGGCATCAGGACTCGAACTTTCGAATCGAGGAATACCGCCGCCCGCGAGTCCGCTGCTACACTATTAGACTAATACACCACTTTCAAACTTGAATGAAAACAGTTAACTGTTCTCTGTTTTGAGGAAATAGAAGTTCATGAGAATATTTGAATTGAATACCTTTGTTTAGTTGAAAAATGATTTTAAAAGTCAAGGCATATAAAATAATCTTTTTTTTTTTTTTTTTGTCTTAGTTAGCAGGCTCATTTGATCTTAAGGAGTATGCATCTCCACACTTAAAATATATTTTAGAAGATAATGTGTGTGTGTGAATGGTATACATATTCACACATTAATAACATTTATTTTTGTATAAACATGTACTTTTTAATATTTTTTTTCTTGATTTACTTACAGAATACGTGAATCGCATTTGGATCCATAAGGTCGACGTATGTTTAATTCAAATTTTATACATCAGTTTTTCACTATATAGTTTAGTAATTAATTCAAGTATTACGCGATTCCTAATTAAAATGTTGCATCACTGAGAAATTTAAATTGATAAACATCCTGATTATCGAACTTTACAATGATTCTTCAAATTTCAAATTTGTTGAAAATATTCCTGCATTTTTTTTACTTTTTTGTATCTCATTCTATTTGTAATATGCAAAATTTCCGACAATATTTACCCTTTAAAAATAAATTCACTTCCTCTTTAAATTTTAATTTTCTCACCACTCTTTATAATATGATAATTCTATATATTTTTGTCAACAAATGCATTTCAGCATTTCACTCATAAGTTTTTATTTTTGTTACGCATTTTCAACAGCTTCTGTATTCTAACAGGATACTTTTTTTAGTCTAAACTACATTGATTTTCGCTGATCAGCTTCATTTCTCGACCTACTTTTAATTTGACAGAATTGGAAAATTTTCAGAGAATTTTTAACTACTCACTACACTTTCTCAGTTTCTGAAAGCAATAAAAAGAATCAAGATTTTACAGTAATAGCTTACTCCTGTCTAAAAGTATAAAATAATTAACTCAAGAAATTGAAATTTCTTTATATAATAAGCGAATAATAATTTTAACCTGATTCCCAGCAAACATTTGCGAATTATTTCAAAAACAATTGCGAGTGAGGGTTTATTTAAACTATTGAGAGAGTTTAAATTGAAGCCACAATATGTAATATGTATTCAAAAAGGTAGTGTGCATTCACCGGTATATGCCACTTTCTTTACAGACGTTGCCCTAGAAAAAATTTTCAGATGAAGCTTGTTCCAAAAATGTTGCAATTTCGAGGTGGATATTTGTAAAAAATACAAGTCAACCATTATTTGTTTCTTCAATAAAATTGTAATAACTTTCCTAGAAATTTCAAATGTGTGCTCAAACAGTCTACACACCCCTTTCTTTAACTACGCCACTGTCTTAAGAATTTAAAGCTAAAACAACAAACGTTCACCAAACAGATGCCCATGCAGACTCCTCGGCTCTTTTTTGTGACGCCATCGTTGAAAGAAAACAAAACTTTTATCTTAGACCGTGCGCTTCGTCACTCTGCGCGGTTTTCCCTCAATTTTGTGCTCAATATTTATTTTTAAATTCCTTTTTTTTTGAGCCTATTATCCCAAATCTCCATTTTAAAGGAAAAACGTTTCACTGATTTTGAACACGTTTTAAAAAAGCATTTTTCTAAAGATTCTTCTCTGCTTAGGAAACACAAAATGGTAGATGTTCATTTAAAGCAAAATGTAAAGAGTGTATAGATTCTTCAAATATATATTATATAAATAAATGTTTAGTATTAGATCTACTTTGAGTGCAATAGTTGGATATTTTGCTGCATATCATAGTTTTGTGACTGAATTGTACTTTTCAGAAGTCGTTATGAAGCTTCTGTCGCTTATCATTATAAACAAATCAATAAAAAGAAGCATATAAAGAGATTTAATGACACATTTAAAAATTTCTGAGAATTCACTTCTTTGTAAGTTTTTTATTATTTAACTAAATACATCAATTTTTTTCGATTTTGGCAAAATGGCTTTACATAGATCATGTTTGGCTTTTCCGGCGATTTAATTTTTACGCAAAAATAATCACATGCTAAGCCAAAGGCTGATGAAATAACTTGGAGAGAGAGAGATGTTTCGACACAAAACCTGGGGCTTCACGATTCTCTTAAAAATCTACTTAATATGGTACTATTTTCCCTCATTTGTTGTTTGTGGTTACATACTCATATAAATTAAGAGAACACACAAATAGAAAGTTAAATATGTGTAAAGTTTGCATGAGTGTTTCACTTTAAATCGATAACAGTTTCATTAAATTTCTATAAAATGACGATATTAGAAATAATAAGTTCAAGTCTTTTTTCTTGTTCACAGTTATCACATTCTTTATTACTACAAAAATTTTATTTTCTTTTACACTATTCAAACTATAGTTAACGTCTGAAAGGCATTGTACATCTTTGTTTTATTAATTTCGTATAATAACAATTTTTTTTTCATTTAATTTATATTACTATTTGATTAATACTTCTTTAATACTTTCTTCTTTTCTTGTAATATAATCTACAAAAATAAGCAATAAAGTTTCCTACAGCGTGTAATCTTTTTATAGATAATACCCGCTTCACATATCTGATTAACAGACAACTGAAACACCATTAATTATTCGTTAGTTAAATTACAGTGGCATGTGCTGACAACATTTCGAGGACAAGAGTGGGCGTTTTTCAGAAACCTAAGCAAAATTAAAAATGAATTTTTAAAATTTTGATTCCACTTCAAGATAAGTTGTAATTTTATAGTTTAATGCATGATAATCAAGTTGACTTTTTAATGGGTCTCTTAAATCTTAACTATTATCTGTGAATGCGAAAAAATTTCCTTTTTCAAACCAGTATAATTTACTAATGAAACAAAGCATAAACTTTAAACTTTCCCCATATAATATCCATAAATAATTGCATCAATTCTCACATTTTCATGTAATTTTATTGAATTCTTAAAAAGTTATAAAAAATAAATAATGGGCACTTTTTTAAAATTGCGAAAATCTATATTTTACTGCGAGCGGGATCATGAAATACGACATCGATCAAAATTTAGAAAAGTAATATTATTTTGAAGGAAAATGTTCGTTTTTTTTTTAATCAAACATGCTGTTTAAAAAAATTAGCGAAAAATGTTTTTAAATACAATTATTTAGAAAATTATGAAATTTTAAGAAAAATCCAATTAAAACTCACATAATTTCTTTTCTCTTTAGAATTTGTCTGAAAATTGTGTATGTGTGATGAACAAATCATAAAGAAACCTATTCTGAATATGTGTATAGTATGTGATTAATAGTTTCTCCGAAATCCTGCATATAGGCTATAATTTTTTGTTTTGAGAAAACGAAGTTAAATTTGAAAAATAACAAACAAACAAAAAACTAGTTAAACAATGTTTAGTTTTTTTCTAGAATTTTTTAGTTTTTATTAACGTCGCACTAGAAGCAACACGAGGGCTATTGGCGATGGACCTCGTAATTTTGAACCACGGTAAAGTGACGAGGATGATACCTAAGCTGGCACCCCCCTCTCCTAACTTCCACACCACGCCAACGGGAGGACTTTGTGCCCAGAGCAGATTTAACGTGCATCAGCCCCGGCTACACGGCGGGTCTTTGGTGGCCAAGGATCGAACCCGCGACTGAACGAAAACCGCCGGCCGCTAGTCCACGACCTTGACCTCTAGGCTACTGCGGCCCTTTTTCTAGAATAACTCTGGAGATTTTGGCAGACTTTTGGCACCAAAATGTTCAGCAAAGAGGGGACTCTAACATGTATGTTTTTCAAAAAATTGAACGTTTCGAAGTTTAAAGATCCTGAGACTCCTTAATGAAAATAAAATGAGAATCAATAAAAGATTACAGTTTATTCGCACTTTTAAACACAAACATAAAATATTTGCTAATGAAAGAATGTAAGTTGATTTCTAAACAATTATTAATCTATTATTATTAACTAGTTTCCATTTCGATGAAGAACTTTATGAGAAGATTCTTCCTTTTTGGTTGTTTGATTGATTGATTTGGAAATGGAGCAGCAGAGGCTATTGACCGGATTCTTCCTCTTATGCTACACTAGGTATCGGCTAATGAGCTAAATGAAACAAATATTTCGGTTTTAATTGATTTTTCATAACGTCTCACGAAGTAGCAACACCAGGACTTTTAGCGACGAACCTCATAATTTCGAACTACGGTCACAAGTGACGAAGATGTAACCCCTGTTAATACTTCAATGTCCAAACTTCCACACTAATGTGAAGATTCTGAGCCTCAGCAAATTTAATGTGCATCGACTACACGATAGGTCTTTAGTGGAATCATTCGTGAGATCGAAACTACGCCGGTAACGAGCTCAAAACCACCAAGCAACCATAACTGTACTGAAATTTATTGCACTAAAAATATTGCATTTTCAATGAGCGAAGAAAGCTCTAAGGGGGTTCGATAACAATACTAAGATTAATGCCAAAAGATGTTTAAAATGTATAAAAAAAAATTGCTTAAATTCGTGATTTTTTTCTCAAATATTGACTTATGTTCTGAAGAGTAAAATACTCGAGCATTTTCTTTTTTAATTATCAGTCAATTTTGTGTATAATTATAAAAGAAGTTAAATAAAATATGTTGAAGTAAATATTATTTCTATTCACGTGTTAGGTCAAAAGTTATTTACAAGAAACATGTAAGAAAATTTGAAGTTTGATCCTTCCATCTCTAGAAATCTCATGTCAAAAATGATGTCTCATAATAAAATGTTTCAGGTTTCTTAGATGTCATAGACCTGTATCTTATATTATTTGTTTTTTCGATTAGAAGATGTTTTCCGGCTGTTATTTCATCCCATGATACATGATAAGCTGACTTTGAGTCATGTGACTCTCCGAATCTGTAACCTATCAGTCCGAAGAAAACTCCTCTTGTCGTCTTAGTTGAAGCCTCAGACAACCAAGATGAAAAGTCGGATTCGTTAATAAAACGTATATTAACTTCTGCCGTCATTGTTGAAGAGGAGACTGTGCCGTATACTCCTCCGCCTGTACCATCGTGATGAAATAAAGACCGACTTTCTGAATGATATTTTAGAGAAGGTTGTTTTTCCAGCCCTTGTTCCAATTAATGTACATCTCCTACCTGTTGTATTGAGGGTCGTAATTTTTTGTGGGAGGGGGGTTTAGGAATGGCTTCCATTGACGTCATCGGATGTTTTCAGTTGAGATGATGAATCTATTTGACGCATGAGCTGTAACACGTATGTAACTAAGTTGTGATTTATGTGTATGCGTTTCAATTAGATAGAAGCAAATTTGTGCCGGAGTACATGCGACCAGTAGCTTTAAGATGTGCTACCAAGTACTGTTCAAGTCTGGGGCACCACTTCTGTGACTAGATATTTTACACCTCTTTAGGGGATTGTTTTTCACTCTTTGGGAGGGGAAGTCTGCTGACCCAGGATGAAGGAGGCAGATTTGAACTCCCAATCTTTGGGTCCGAAGAAAACTTATCCTGTCATCTTTGTTGACGTCTTAGACAACGGAGCCGAAAAGGAATTCCCCATCGGATTGATTATTAAGACGTTTTTTAAGTTCTGCCGTCTCTGTTGAGTGAAAGAAGGAAATTTGAAGTTTCTGGAGCAAGTACCAAATTTGGCTTTGAGGTGCCAAATAATATGTATTTATGATCTACTGGATGGTTTAAAAAATATTGATAAATGGCTTTCAAGAAGAAGAGTCGAAAATAGCAAAGTACCGCTACAGGGTATCCTGTGGACACTTTACACCCGTTTACCAAAGACATGAGGAAGAAAATTATAAGTAGATTACTTCGGGGTCATGTTGCCCTTACCTATCTAAAGGAGATAAGCCCGTAATCATTGTTGAAGAGTTTAAAAAAAGCAAATTTATATATATATATATATATATTTAAATTTCTTGCATAATATGTTAGAGAGAGAATAATTCAATTAGAAACTGACGTTATTTAATTTTATTAATGAAAATGCAACACAAAGTAATTTTTTTTGCTTGCGCAATGCACTAGTCGTGCTTAGAATGACTCTCTTCACCCTTAAGGATGGTGAAAATTAGTTAAAAATGAAATACATATGCTTCTGAATAAAAAAGTATTTAGCACGATGATGCAACAATTTATATATATATTTAGTGACGACTATTTCGTGAACTTTTCTCTTGAGACAATTCCAGATTCCTTCCATAGACTTTACATCTGAATTAATTACCTTCTATAGAGAGACTTCAAGATCTTTCATTGAAAAACCATTTTACAGTTGTGATCAGTGTGTCTTGGAGTTGAAAACTGTCTAGAGATGCAGTTGGTAATAGTATAACTAAACACAACTATTCTTATTGAAATGCAAGATTTTCTACAACTTCGATATATTGGTCTTACTTCATTATGTTTTTTTACTATATAGATTCATGGCTGTGGTAGCTTCTAAGCTATTAAGGTTTCGTCGAATCGTGGCTTCGAGCTCTGGTACTACTAAACACCTGTCATGTTGCGGAGCTGATGCATATTAAATATGGTCGAAGTCTCAAGTCTTTCTGCGGGTGCGGTGTGTTTACTTTGAAAGAGAGGTACCAGCTCAAGTGTCGTTCTCATCGCTTGACGGAGATTCAAAATTATAAGGTCCGGGGCCAATAGCTTTCATTTTGCTACTCAGTGCAACGTTAATAAACAATCATTCAATCAATCAATACGGATCGAATTCCTTTCTTTGTGGTCTGTAGTCAGTGAGAATTTCCAATCCTGATTCTTTTGAAAAACAAACATGGAAAAGAATTTTAAGAAAATTTTAATGTGATTATTAATAATCGATATTTTACTATTTTTTACAGTAAATTTAGTAAAAATTATGTGCTTGGGCATTTAATTTAAACTATCCTAATTTTTCTCAAAACATGTTCTTCTCAGGATCACAATTTACTCGGACTTCTTTAAGACACGAAGAGCTTTAGGGCCAGTATTTTTAAGTTTTGTGCACTCAAAAAATCAACTCTAAAAATGCTTGCAACTACTTACAAGAACTTTTCCTCGATTTTTCTGCTAATGTTATTTGTATACAATCAAATTAGAGAAGGAGAAATACATTTTTTCACAATTTCTCCTTCTTTTAGTAATTCATTATCCTATTCTTTAGCTCAAAAAACAATTTTTAATGATACAGAGAGTCTATTAGTAATTTTATCATGAACTAAACGTGAATTTAGAAAAAGAAAGAGGGCGCTTCTGTTTTTAAAAGTTTTTTGTATTATGTATGTGTGCTCAAATAATCACTACATTTATTAAAAAATATTTAACTATTTGATTAGAACACTCGCAATTTTTTTTTTTTTGATTCCATTTATACATAAAACAAGCAGAATTAAAATTACTTTCACTCAGGAAATGACACGATGAGCAGTAAAATTATGATACAACAGTAAAAAAAAAAAATTTTTGTACCCTATTATAAATTCATAATAATCTTCACTCCCTCCCACCTTCTTCCACCATAACAATCTTCACCCCCTTCACCCCCTCCCACCATTATACCGAACTGAAAACGAGAGTTTGATTGAACAGATTGAATGCATTCTGCAGAACATCCTATATTCCTTTGATCATATCGAATCGTGCCCGATTCCACCGAAAATCATCCTGGGGTGCTGCGAATTGAACTAGATCATTCTCACCATGTGATAGTACAAAATCTAAGATAGTGAAGCAATAGCTTAGATATCCTCTTCGTCATCTAAGGTATTAAAGTAAAAGAACTTGCCGAAACTCCCCTAGATTAGTTTAGTTTAGTTCAGTTTTTATTAACGTCGTACTAGAAGCAACACGAGGGCTATTGGCGATGGACCTCGTAATTTTGAACCACAGTCAATTGACAAGGACGACACCTAAGCTGGCACCCCCCTCTTCTAACATCCACACCACGCCAACGGGAGCAAAACTCCCCTAGAATGACATCAACATGTATAAATCAATCCTTAGTCCTTCTCTTAAGTTTGAAAGCATTTTTATTATTTTGTTTCAGTTATCAAAGGAAATTGCAGCCTTTTTTTATAATTGTATTTCTTAAATCATGAGTATAAGACTCAAATATTATTTAGTTGTATTCTTCTTAGCACTCAAGAATTATTGTAAGAAGAGGAATGCGTTAAAAAACTGATATAAACTCATATTTCAATATAAAGATATTACCTTAATTTTTTTTATTAATTGATTGTTTATGAATGTCGTAATTAGAGGCAACACATGGGCCATTGGCGACGGATCTCGTAATTTTAAACTTTGGTAAAATGACGAGAACGAAATCTAGGCTGCCACCCTACTTTCTAAACTTTCCCACCATCCTACGTTTAGACACTGAGCCGCGACAGGTGGCCGTGGTAGTTTAGTGGTTACGGCGTCGGACTAGCGACCGGCGGTTTTCGTTCAGTCGTGTGTTTGGGTCTTGGTGCCACAAAAGACCCGCCGTGTAGCCGGGGCTAATGCACATTAAATATGTTGGGGCCCAAAGTCCTACCGTTAGCGTGATGTGGAAGTTAGGAGAGCGGGTACCAGCTCAGGTATCATCATCGTCAGTTGACCGAGGTTCAAAATTACGAGTTTCGGCGCCAATAGCTCTCATGTTACTTCCAATGAGACGTTAATAAAACCAGTGGAATAAGCCGCGATAGAGTTAACATGCATGAGCGTCGCTATTAAAGACGATGGGTCTTTAATAGCATGAGGTCTTTAATAGCATGTCCACGACTCTCCAGAAACAATTCCTAATTTTAGCACGTGATTTTAACCACTCGCGTTAAGGTCATCGCGGTCGCTTTTTCTCAGAAAATAAGAAAACCGCCAAATAAATTATAGTTCAGTATGTTCTTAATACAATCCTAATGTCAAAAATAAACTTGTTTTTTTGGATCAACAGCTAACTAGACTTATTAAATACGTCCTTTACAAAATATGACGATCTGTTAAATAAAATTATATTATTAATATATTATTAAATAGATAATATTGATATTAAAACTTTAAAAATGTAAATAATAGCTTAAATTATCAAACATTTGTATATGAATATAGACCACTACGCAAGCAAAAATTGCTTGTCTTATAAAAATAAACCCTGAAATATCATGAAGCTAAAAATATAATACACTAATGAAAAAAATACCTGTATGCAGTTTTGTTTTTTAACAATTTAAGACTTACAACTTCGTAACTAATCTTAATGTTATTTATTAGAGACTAGTTTATCTTCAAATCCGGTTCACTCTAACATGACTTAGTTCCTTTTAATGTTTTACACTCTTCAACTCATATGAAGTACTATTGATAACTACACTAAAGAGTTAACTCTTATGAAAACTAACTCTTGACTTTTGATCCCTTCAAAAACAACTTTGTGTCAAAAGTGAACGCTTGCTTTAACTCAAAAGCAGTTGCGTTTTTCAAATTTCTATTAGAATCTAGATAGCATACACGTTCTTCGCGCGTGTAAATTGAAAAATTATAACAATTTTGAAGGAATATTAAAAAAATTTAAAGAGGACTAATTTTTAAATAATATTTTGAGTAAATTTAAGTGAACAGAAAATTAACCTCCAAAGAAAGAATGATTTAATAAAAAAAATGGAGCTGAGTGAAACGTATAAATTTAAAATCGATGGGGAAGAAGCTAATTGTTCATTAATCAAAAATATTTTAAAGCATCCATAATTTAAAAAAAAAATCAAAAAAGGGAAATTGCTCTATGTTCGTTTTTTCAAAAATTCACTAAGAATCTGCTAATTAATTTTCACATCCAATGACGCTAAGAATCCCAATTTTTCAACATTTCCTTCGAAGGCTGCCGTAGCCTAGTGGTCATGGTCTCGCGCCTGGCGGTTTTCGTCGAGTCATAGGTTCGAGCCTTGATGTCACTGAAGACCTACCGTGTAGCCGGGGCTGATGTACGTTAAATCCGTCGATGCTTCAAGTCCTCCCTTTGGCGTAGTATAGAAATTTGGAGAGGGAGGTGCCATCTCAGGTGTCGTCCTCGCCACTTGACCAAGACTCAAAATTACGAATCCATGGCCAATAACCCTCGTATTGTTTCTAGTGCGACAATAATAAAACCCAACCTAGCCCATTAAGTATACAAAAATATTGGCTCAAATGATTAATAAAGAAAAATCTATTAAACATGGAAAATAATTAAAAAATAAAAATAGTTGATTTGAAGGAAATTTCAAAAAGAAAAGTTTTTAAATCGTTCGTGTGGACATTTGTCGATGGTGAAAAGTGATAAAAAAAGGAATTTTCGAAAAAAAATTCTCCATAACATTTTTGGAGGTAATGTGATTACAGCTCCTTTCATACGTTAGGGAAACTCCCTAAACAGGTTTAGAGAGATACGACGAAGGTTTAGATTTGAATAACGGACAAGTAAAAAAACAAATTTATAAACGAAATAAATAACAAGCAAAAGGGCTTTTCTCCTTGGTTAATATAGAATTTGAAACAATACGTGTGTCTCTTACTATTTCCTTATACAAAATCTTACTAGTTTAGTGAAAAAATTAAATGTACAATATCAATTTTAAATCCTTCGCTAAATTTCTTAGATTAATTTAGTCATATTATTAAAAAGAATGACAAAAAATAGTAACAGAGAAAACATTATATTTACATTTAACTGCCACAAAATTATCTTAACCAAATTTGTTTGAGAAACCATTGTTGTTGCTGTGAACACTTCCGATTGTCTATTTCTGCCCCCCAAACACAGCTAAAATCCGATAAACACAGCTAATACGCTTCTTAATTTGAACCACCATCACATGACGAAGTCATAATCCGAACTGGTACCCTATTATCCACACCCCGAATCAATGCGAACTTATAGAACTACAGTAATTTAAAGTGCATCAGCTCTACTCGATTACGACTGAAACGTCACCGGCCATGAGCTCGATGTTATGACATTTCAATTTCTGCAGCCCAAAAATTATCTAGTTCATTATTTTTCAAATATTATCAAATTCTAATATGCGATAAGGTTATGTAGCTGCAATAGCTCAGCGGTCATGATATGAAGTCTATGACCAGTTACGTCGTGATCACGATATTGATCATGCGCTTTGGAGTCTTGTTTCTACCAAAGAGGGTCGTATATAGAAGAGAGGCTGCTATGCAGAAAATGAAGCTGAGTCTTAAAGGCCCTCCACGTTGAAGGCAGGATTAGAAGCTGGATGAGTAGACTACTCTCTTCTCGGTGGCCGTGGTAGCCTAGTGTTCATGGCCTCGAACTTGCGGCCAGAGTTGTTTTCGTCAATGTACCTGATGTAACTAAAGACATCCCATATAGCAGGACTGATTCACATTTAATCTGGTCGAAGTCCTTTCTTTGCAGTGGTGTGAAAGTTTGGGGAAGGAGGTACCTTCTCAGGTATCGTCCTCGTCATTTGGCGGAGGTTCAAAATTACGAGGTCCGTTACCAATAGCCCTCGTGTTGCTTATCGGTTATGTTAAAATAAATAAGCAAAAAAAATCAAGTATCATCTCCTTCACTTAAGATTCAAGAAAACGAAGTCCGATGCCAATAGCCATAGTGCTGTTCTTGGCGCGGCATGTGTGCAAAAGAATCCATCGGTATGCCGATTATTTCCTTTTCAACAGTCAATGATTAATTTCAAAATGCCCAAGGCATTCCATAAAATAAATTTGGGGTAGTTTTTGATTTTATTTTATTTGAATATTTCTGTTACACATTCCTGGCAGAATAAATCTCGTTATTTTGAATAATGTTCAAGCTCATTCTTCTGTTTCCAGACTTTTACATCATTTCTCGTGGGAATCTGGTGATCCAGTTAGAAGTCAAACCGCTTTTTATTGCGGCGCAAGACTTTTTTTTGTGGAGTTCAAAAAGCAGGAAAGAAAAATTATAAAAAAAAAAAAAAAAATGGGATACAGTTTGGTGTAGCGGCAGCCGAGTGGTCCTGGTAGCGAGTTCGTAATTGGATATGCTTCAGCCAAGTCGAGCGTTAGAACCTTTGTTGACCTATCGTGTTTAAAAGTCCCGTCGCGTAGGGGGCTGCTGTACAATAAATCTGATGGGCCCTCTCGTTTGCGTGACGTAGTTTAGAAATGGGTTACCAGTTCAGGTGTCGACTTCTCATCTGACTGTAGTTAAAAGTTTCGAAGAGTGCTAGCTGTGTTTAGCGGATTTTGCGTCGATCATAAATAGGCCATTAAATAATGTGTAAAGAGAAATAATAGCCTTAGTTTGATAAATTTTCTTAGAGTAGCATTTGGAAGCAATTCGATGGCTATTGGCTACGGGCCTCTTAATTTTGAGCCTCAGTAAAATTACGAGGATAACACCTGAGATTTCACCTCAATTCCACGATTCGACGGAAATAACAACAGCCTTTGTTGCCCCACATCTCACATTACTCAATCAATATTGTACAGCAAAATATTCGTTAAATGCGAGTTTCCCTCGAAATAATTTCAGGTATCTCTCTTCAGTTACTATCAAATAAGAAATAGGGCCATATAACCAATTATGCCTAATATATTGAAGTCTAGAGGTCCAGTGGAAATTGAGAGGTTGTGAATTGCGTAGTTTCTTATGGAACTTGGCAAAAAAAAAACATATGTATTGAACAAAAGTATCTATCTCCCGAGAAATTTAATCACTTTTACGAAAGGTCTTGGAGTTTAAGGAGTATTCAATACAACATTGATAAGAATCTGTACTGTCAATTGTATCCGTTCGGTATATCAATTGATTGTTAATTAACGTTGCACTTAGAAGCAACACGAGAAGTATTGGCAATGGCTGCTGTATCAAGGTTTTCAATCTATGCAAGTTTACTCTATGAGATTGACTTGTAAGAGACGTACTTTGTTCATCTCTAGATAATAACTACTTGTGACGCAATAAATATGTTTTCAACACTCTGAATATATCCGTCTTGGGAAAAAGTTTTAAATTCGGCTCGCCAAAACAATTAGAAGCTTAAAAATTAATTAATTTAGATTGATTCTTTATGATATTTTTTTTGTAAAAGATTTAAGTTTCACCTGATGTGGGAACTGCGTTTATAAAAAAAAAAAAAAAAAAAAATCTCCGTCGTATTTATAATTAACTTTGAATTGTTTTTTTTAAATAGAAACATTGTTTTCGAGTTTCTCAAAAAGAATATCCTTCTTATATCTTTCATCCTCCAGAGAGACCTAAACGATCAAGTTTCAAGCATAACATTTCAGAACCTTATCTCTTTCTGAGATTTATGACTCGTTGAAGATAAGATTGGACACGCCCCCTTATCCATTGGAAGGGGGAATCGTGGAAAGAAACACCCAAATATTTTCTTCCAAAAGTAGCAATTACCGGAGCACAGTTTGATTTATGTCAGCAGCCCTGCTCCTTCAATTAAGAAGCAGAGTATGTTGATACATCTGTCAGATAAGCTGTAATTAAATTCGTTCCAGATTTTAGAGTTAACTGTCAAATTATTTTGTTTGTAAACATTACATGCATCCCCGATAGAGTGGACCTACTTTCCTTTAACACTGAGGCTATGAGAGAGATGTTTTCAAATTAAAATTATTTTAATTAATTTCAAGATTGATAGTTTTTACCTCGTCTGAATTTATGGAATTTGTTTTGCAATGAGTTGATGAGTAATTCGAATTTCGTTAACATTCGAAATATTTATTGAATTTGACGGAGACTAACTATTGAAATTTAATTTTAAAAATCTATAAATCTCTCCATTATTAACAAAACAGAGCAGAATTTCCTATAAATTAATCATATATGACAAGAGCACATAATCTTATGGCTCCCGTGAACTGGCCATTTTTATTTCAAAAATGGATGGTTAATCTTACGGTAATTCTATTTTCTTCCTCAAATCTAGTCTTTTTTTTTTTTTTTTTTAATTTTTTATCTCATACAAAAAAAAAAGTGGACATCCGAAAAAGTAACAAAAATTGTGAAAGTTTCTGCAGATTTACTTTTCTCCTCCGATTTTTAAAAATACTTTTATGCCTTTTTAATTATTCGATTGTTGGATTCACGATTTTTAGTGGCCACGGTAGCCTAGTGTTCATGGTTTCAGACTCGTGAGTCGCGGGTTCGATACTTGGCTGCAAAAGAACCGCCTTGCAGCTGAGGCTGATGCATGTTAAATCTGTCGGGGCACAATACACTCCCGCTGGCGTAGTGGGGAAGCTAGGAGAGGGAGTGCCAGCTCAGGTGTCGCCCTCGTCACTTGACCGAAGGTTCAAAATTACGAGGTCCGTCGCCAATAGTCTTCGTGTTGCTTCTGATGCGACGTTGATAAAACCAAACAAAAATTCACGATTTTTACAAAAATACTTTAAAATACTTTCAAAAATTGGAGAGAAAATATGATTTCGCAAGAACTGTCATTAATTTTTCCTGTTTCGGATGTACTTTTTTTCATTATCTAGAAATAATCTAGAAGTGAGGAGGAATGTAGAAATTATTTAAAATTAACATTACGTTCGCAAAGTTATAATGATATGTGAAAGGAAGCCATTTCAAATTATTTCCCATCACTTTATGATTAAACACACATGTTGTCATTGGGTTGTAATGAAAAAAAATTGTACGGATGAAGCTCCGCAATAGCACATGAATAGTTAATTCGAAATTTACAACATTCTAAGCATCCAGCGAATCATAGTGAAACATCTTTGTGGAAATGAATATTTTGAATAAAATGATTTAATAATTTTCTTAATTAGGCGAAGAAACTGTTCGTATTAGAATTGCAAAAAAACATGGAAGCGTTAAAATTATTAAAATTTTATTAGAAATTATTAGTACTAATATCTTATAAGAAATCATATCTGGATTAATATCATTTCTTAAAGATTAAGTAATTTTAAATTTAAATAAATTTTGAATAAAACGGTGCCATTCAGCGAAATCTGTACGGACCCAATTACACCTTTCGTGTTATTCTATTGCATTAGACTAATTGGGAGTAAAATCAAAATAATTATTTTTAAGTATAATTTAGAGTTTTCACTTCTTACGACTCTTCATGTTGATTTTAAACAATTAAACTTAATTTCGTTTTGAAACTGTTCATATAATGTCTTTGATAGACATTAACAAATTTATAATTTTTTCAATTTAAATTCAGATACTAATGTGGAATAGATTAGGATGGATAGCGATTAAAATGAATATGGATAGCGAATGAAATTATTCCCTAAAGAAAAAAAAGAGCAGAGTAAAAATATGAGTAATGATAATTGTCAAAGAATTGTTATATTTGCAAACATGACTCAAAAATTACTAAAAAAACACAGTGATTATCAACCCAGGATAAAGTTTCCAAGCATTTTGGTATTTTCAGAATATATGAGGATTTCTGATTCCCCCCCCCTTTGTTCGGGGGGGGGGTGTTTTTTTTTTTTTTTTTTAAGTTTACGGGAGTTTTCAAAAATAAAATTTTCTTTTGACAGAACAGCAACGACCAGTTAGTTGGATGTCCAAATATTCAAGTATCTTATGAACAGCTCTTTCTGTGGTTATGTAAATAAAAAAAATCTAATCAGAATTATTCTAATAAACATACTTCTTCGTTATAACAGGATTGAATATATTTAAGAAAATTGATTTTTAAGTAGGGGTAAAATTTTTAGGTTCATCAATATTTTAAGATGTTAACTTTTTTTGTAAAAAATTTATAAACTTCCTCAAAAATGCTAGTAATAATTGAACCAATTTAAATGGGCATTTTTCTTTTTGACTACACTGATACAACACGGCTAAGCATTTTCCCTTTTTTTTTTCTTTCTTTCAAAAGTCAATATATTTCATTTTAATTAGACATTTGAAAATATCTGTCGGTAATTACACAAAGTAATGAAAAACTTTGAAACTCATATTAATTATTTCAGTATTTAAATCCTACTATATGAGAACTCCAGTTGCAAGCTTTTTTTTTGTCGTGCATCTCGAGTGATTGTTTTTTAGCATCGTTCTAAAAAGGTACATGAAGGCTATTGGCGAAATACCCAAGAGGACCAAGTTCACCCAAAATAATTTAAAGCTCCACTGCCCCTCCCACGCGGGAAAAAGCCCAACCTCACTTTCTGTCAAATTTATTGATAAATCAAAAATCTTTTCTTTACAAAACTATAGATATAATGTATGTAGGCTAAAACAAAACTTATTCATACAGACAAAATAAGAAATTACAAAAAAATTACGGATTTTCAATATAAAAAGTAAGCATAAGGTACAAAGTGTTTACCGAACTGGAAATAATACGAGATGAAAAGAAGAAAAGTTTAACTATAGTCCTAATTGTAAGAAGAAATAAGTTGTATAATCTGTATCTCCAATATTATTAGTGGCGTAAATTCTAATTTAGAGCTACATTCAAGTGACGAGAACGACACCTGTGAAGGTACGCCACACTTCAAACTTTTACACCGCGCCAACGTAAAGACTTTCACAGTAAATGTTTGAGAAGAAAAATGTCATATATAATTTAATATTTTAAATATAGCACATTTTTGGAAGAAAGAAGTAATCTGGCTTTTAGAACAGAAACCTAGTATTATGAGTTCGGCATTCGATTACCTAAGCCATCATGTCAAATAATGGGAGTTTTATATATTGAAATTATATACACTGGAGTACAGAATATCTCCTAACATTGGTTTTTGTGACTGTTCGAACAGTGAGCTACCTACTCAAGTTTCTTCCTCATCCCTATGATTCTGGTTCAAAATTACTTGTCGGTCGCTGCTGTCTATTGTGCTTTTGTATATAGCGTTACGTTAATCCGACTGAAAGGATTAACGTCTTCAACAGATGCGGTTTTCTTGAAAATTTAAAATCTAATTAACCCGAACTTAAGAGTTAACACGGTACACCTAGATCGAACTGACGTAAAGTCATTAAGGAAGAGGCTCTGAAGGGACAATATTATTCGAAAAGCTTTCTACAGAGATTATAAGCTGAGCAAAATCATGTCCCCTTATAAGCCCCCCGAATCCCTATCCATCATCCAAAGCACACTTGTGGTAACGCTATCGGATAGTTTCATTCTTGCTTGTTGACGTCCCCACTCACGTCGGGTCGCATTATATTTCGGGCAGAATTTAAGCGTGAATCATAGAACAAGGAACAAAAGCCACTCTTGTGTTTAGGAGGATGAGGGGGGAGCATTCCAAGCAGCTGCTTTTGTTACGGTTCTGAGGTGTAAGGATTTGTCAGTGGCAACAATGCGTTTTGTTGTGTCTTGTGTGCACGGGAGAGTAATGACTAAGTGCTTGACGTTTGGCCTTACATGGAATCGGCTCTTTTAGAAAGGATTTGAATGGTAACAATGCTTTGGTGTATGGATGATTTGAGAAGAAATTGTAGATGGAAGACTAGAGGTGGTAAAGAACAATGACGGTTTGTTTTGAATTTATTCATCGGTTATCTTTTCTGGAAAAAAATGGTGTTATTTTATATGATGATATTTTGTTCACAGTAAATAAAACTTTTTTTTTGGTAAGTGAAAAAAATTAACAAAATATGATAACGATACGCAAGGACATGAAATGGTAGTCAGAAAGAAAAAAATCATCCACAAAAAGGCTAGGAATTGCTTTTATGATTGTTTTTCACTATCATTTGCCCAATAATTCATGTTGTAACACTGCTGCAGTAATTAAGAAATACATTTTTTATTTATTTATGAACATACTACAGTACAGTTAAGCATACAATATGTTGCTTTATTTTTATAGCTTTTTATCCCTTTCAAAGTTTTTTGCGTATTTAACCTTACATTGCATGGGAAATATATACCATTGATAATGCAGTTAAATACCATTTTGGTACACATACTCAAAAAATTTATATCCATCAGCTTTTCGAGACCTTTCGAATCCCGTCATTTTAAAACTTAATAGATTGAATTTCGATATCCTCCATAATGCGGATTACATCAGCCAATGGCTTCGTGAAATCAAACCAACCAACACCATTTATATTATTTATAACATTATGCTCATAAATGTACATTTATATACAGAGATATATCTCGGTTATTCTTATTAATAATCGCATGTTCAGTAGGTACCTTCTCGCGTCGCATACATGGAAATGAGAAGGCGAATGTTTTGACCAATGAGAGTTCGCGACTACTCATTTTTCAGCAGAAAATATCTTTAACTACCTGGATATTTCATCCATACGGAAGAAGTTTAATCAAACATTGCGGAAAAACACATCTATCTTTGACTAGTATTTTACCATTTCACAGTGCGAAACGCTTGCGTTTGCTGATACATTTGATCCGACGGTCCTCTTTAGGTTATCTAGTATAGTAGATCTATATTTCTTGAAGTCGAGGAAAAGAATTCTGACTTTATTTTGCACGATAAAAAATACACCACGACATAAGTTAAAAAAATAGGGATGTCCAACCTTTTTGAAATCAAAGACGTAGTGAAAAAAGGACTTCACTGGCAAAAATAACTCCATTATTGAAGAGCGTATTGTGGATTCTGGGGTTAGTCGCCGCTTCTTTAAAGCACTAAAGACCCATCGTGAAGTAGAGCTGATGCTCGTTAAATCTGGTCAAAGTTCCAAGTCCTCCCGACCCGTGTGGTGACCGGGGATGACAGAATAGTCTCACTGTAGCTCATGCATGTCGTAAGAGGCGACTAAAATGGGTACCCAGCGTCTGGGGGTATAGCCGGACACCCTGCCCCTGGGGATTATATCAGGGGACCTCAGGGACTTGCCTTCTTCAGGTAAGTACGGGCATCATGACCCCGAGGCACCTTAGTGATCTTTTTCTTTCCCATGGGGTTTACTGTCTTTGGTAAACACGGGTGACGCACTCCCGGGATACCCTAGCGATCCTTCTCTATTTTCGACCCTCTTTCTTGTCAACCATTTTTACCTTTTTTCACCTTCACGTCTAGACCACAGTTTAATCTTGTTTGGCGCAGCATAGCCATATCTGGCTCTTGCGCCAATAAACTTTACATTCACTCACTCACTCACTCCAAGTCCTCCCGTAGTGGAGTGTGGAAATCCGGAGAGAAAGTGCCAGCTCAGGTGTCGGACTTGAAGGGTTTATTAGAAACGAAAGCATATATTCCCCGCACACACACTACACATACTAAAACTGACTCATATCAGTAGGGTGCAACTGATCCAAGACAATTTAATATTTAAAGCATCATTTATTTTTTCTTTAATATATTATTGTGCCTGAGAATACCACTCGTTCAAATAGAACAAAAGGGAAATCAGTTCAAATATTTACAAAATTGATAGTTAAGGGATAATTAAAAGAGATACAGCTTGTATCATAAAGTTTTCATGATAGAAATAAATATATAGTGACAAAGAACTGTCTGGTATCTTCATAAACATGAATGCGAGAAAAATTCGAATGTCTAAGGAACGTCACATAGAAACTGGTTTGTTGCGTTACGAGAACTATGAATCTACTGGTGCTATATATCTTCTACTGATCTAGGATGAACTAAGTTGGTCTGGGCTTACGATTAAGAAATTCAACATGTCCAGGAGAGGAGTTAAGCTGGATAGATCGTAAAGGACAACAAACGTATCGGGAAAGCAAGAACTCCTTTCCTTCTTCTGCTGTGTTCTTCCAATTGCTGCACGGATAAAAATAATAATACCACTGATGCACACTCAAAATACTTGCAGTTCGTGAAGCTGCGTATGTAGAAATGAGTTGTTCTAATGTGGCGCCTCATGGCAAGGTGAGCAGGAACAAGCCACTCACTATGCCACCTCGTGGCATAGTTGGCATAGTGAGAAGGTGGCAATCGGCTTAAGGAAGTCCGCCACATTCTCGTGACTTGACCGAAGTTCAAAATAACGAGGTCCGTCGCCAGTAGCCTTCGTGTCGCTTCTCAGTAAGATGTGTTAATAAAACAATCCCAATTACAATGTTCTACGAATTTATTTGTTCTCAGTATGTTCACATTCTCGGAAATTTTAGATTAATAGCTTTAGTCTAATGTTTTATAATTTATTCTATTCTTTGCTAATTTTACAAAATAAAATATTGAGAATGAACTCGAGATCTCTCGAATTAATTTTCGTTCAGAGAATTTACTTCTCTCAGTAACATTTGTTGATAATTTAATTCTGAATATCTATTAAAAGTTTCGCTTAGAACTGGAATGCCTCTAATGTAAGACAGTTTTTTTTTACATCTTAGTAACTCCAGTTACATAAATTAAAGTATTAAATACGTAGTAATATGTTTGTGGAAATGAATAGTAGAAGGAATAAGCTCTGGACAATTTTGAATGATTTTCTTATAAAAATTCCATGATATGGAAAAAAAATTTGTTTCGTATTACCAAAGACAGACGTTTTTGAAAAATCCATTTGTATCATACATAGGAAAAGATTTTTGTGAAGTTGGGACGTATTTCTATTATTTAATTCTACAACTATCTTGAATTTTAATTAAATAGACAATAAGTTCAAGAGTCTTGTTGACAATACGCAAGAGAAAAATACAGTATATTAGCCTTATCACACAATATCTAAAAAAAGAAAGATGACTCTCTCAAATAAATCTTAACTCCGTTATTCTTTGTTTAAATTCCAACAGTAAAAGTCTTACTTTATTAAGTCACTTACTTCGATACAGGCATTTCTTGCTTATAAGCGATTCAACTCTTGTTATTCTGATCATAGGTCACTTCCAACTGCTATTAATATAAACGATTGATTGCCATAATTCACTCCAATCTAAAACATCTATCAGTTTGCCGTTACCTTCTATCTCTCCGTCTCTTTTCATTCAATTGTATTTCTTTTTTATCACTATCTCTTAATCAACTCACTGCACTATCTATCTTCGTCTAATTTACATGACGCGTTTCATTTTGTTTGACAAATAGTTGTTATTTTATGCAATTCGGATTATCAAAAAGTCCTCGAGGTTAGCGAAGAGAAAATCGCGAATAAACCAGCATCACAAAGTTTTATGTTGGTATCTTATAACTTCAAGGGGAAAAAAATCCTTTGAAGTGTCTAAACACCTTGAATATCCACTACCACAGTGGAATTTTCTTAAATTCCCTCTCCCTTTGACATGACATTTTACTTTTTCTGTGCATGTCCATCAAAATCCGAAACAGAAATCTCCCTTTCCGCAAAGAATAATGTTGGAGGAGTCGCGTGATCTCTGGATTCAGAAGAGGGGTGACAGTGAGGAAGGCAAGAAATCTGATAAGGCATCTGCTCTTTCTCTGCGAACGGCAGAAGGAGTTTCCTTACAAATCTGGTGACAGAACAGGGGTGGAGGAGTTTTATTCAGTTTCATTTGCAGTCGCTTTCTTTCAACGTAGAAAGAAACGAAAAAAAAATCTTAGTGTCTTAATCGTAGGAAACGGAAAGGAGTATTTTTAAGCTTGTCTTTCATTGCTTAGGATTTGGAGTTAATTTTTGCAGGTATCAAAATTTCGTTATATCCGCGCGTATCATATTCTGTATGACTTTTCTAACATACACATACAGTTTTACCCCCCAATTTGACATATTCTTTTTTTATTAATTTTTCTTCTTGTACATATATCATCTCCAATCCTTGGATATTTAATTTGCTTCCCCGAGAGTTGAGTGGTATTGGTCGCCGACGTTATTTCTGTCGAGTCATAAGTTTGTGTCCTGAAGCCACTGAAGATCCAACGTGTACCGGGGCTGATGCACATTAAATCTGTCAGAGCTTCAAGTCTTCCTATTGAAGTGATGAAGAGAGGTTGCCAGCTCAAGTGTCATCACTTGAACGAAACTCAACATTATAGGTCTGTTGCAAAGAGCTTCGTATCGCTTCAAAATTCGACGTTAATTAGCAATCCCTCAATCAATGGATACTTAATTTAAAGAGCTTAAGTGAAAACTGAGTATTTATTGAATGCTCCTGAATTTTGGAGGGGCGCTGTAGCCTACTGGTCATGGTCGTGGACTCGCGGTTGGCGATTTTCGTCGAGATGGTGGTTCGAACCTTTATGCCACTAAAGACCCGTTGTGTAGCCGTGGCTGATGAACGTGCTCAAAGTCCTCCCATTGGTGTTGACTGAAAGTTAGGAGAGTGGATTCCATCCCTTGTGTCATCCTCGTCACTTGACCGAAGTTCAAAATTACGAGGTCCATCTAGGGTGATGTTAATAAAACCAAACTAAACCTGAATTTTGGAGATTCAGTGTGATGAAGGAAAATGTTATAACCAACACCACTTGGGATATTAATATTGATTAATGCAGAAACGTAAGGAACATTTGTTATCAATTTGAAAATGGTGTTACCATGAAATCTATTTTGTAACACTAGATGTGAATGAATCTAGGATAATTCAGCGTGTTACAATTTTTGCGCGGATGCTTCAGAGTAGAACAAGCGCATAGAAAAGTGCGTACTTGTTCTGCGTTGAATTATCCTCTCTGAGGCATCCACACTAAATTTTGCGATACACTGATGATGATAGCCTTAAAAAAGATGCGATGTTTTTATTTCTCTATTTATATTTCGTACAAATGATATTATGGGGATATTAGGATTTAGGGGTGTGATGGAGGAATATCGTCTGGGAAGGGAGGGGATGGAAATAAGTGAGTTGTGTCGCAAGAACCAAATCTGACTATGCTACAGCAAATAAGGAACGTATCTGTGATCTAGACGTTCGAATAAAGGAAAAAATTGGCTTACAAAAGGAAAGGTCTAAAATTGAGAATAATTTCAAAAGTATTCCGGGAGTGCGTCATCCGTGTTTAGCAAAGACAATAAATTACCTTGAAATGTAAAAGAAAATCCCAAGGGTGCACTGAGGTCATGATTCCAGAACTTATCAAAAGAAAGTAAAAATATGAGAAGTGGATGCCGGAAGGATTATGGACTCGATACTCTGTTCCACAAAATGCATTTCGTATGGAATGATAGGCCTTACAATAAATTAAATCCGACCTGGAGTCAAATTGTTCTTATTAATTAGAAATTCGGTGGGAAGTAGTCAAACCCATCTGAAGTCCTTTCTTCTGAATGTAGCTCATAGTTCAGAGACGAAATCACATTTCGAGAACGTATGTCGCAATTGTAGAATGCTGCTGCTGTAATTAAACTAGGCAAAATATAATTTTGCATATCTCATTTAATCAAACATGTTTTATTTAATGGAAGGATTGATCGTTTGAAAATATAACATCAAAACTGCCACTCAAATTTCCAACGCATCAATCCCGTGTTGCTTTCTGTTTTTTGGCTGCCTTACCATGGCTGTACATTGAAAATGAACTAATGAATTAATTTACTTTACAATTTATTTGAAAAAAAAATCATAAAACCGACTCTCACACATTTAAACATCTCTCATATAAGCAGATTTGTTAATTTATAATTATATCCACTTTCATTTTAGTATATTGTTCCTGTCTATACAAATAATCCAATTATCTGAAGTACACCAGAATTTTAAAGTTTAATAAAACATTAACTTTATTATCTACATTTATTTTAATAAAACTGCGTATAAACTAACTGCATGTTACGCAAATAATTTTGCAGTTGTTTTCAAATGCGTTTAGTTTAGTTTTTATTAACTTCACACTAGAAGCAACACGAGGGCTATTGGCGACGAACCTCGTAATTTTGAACCTCGGTCAAGTGACGAGGATGATACCTGAGCTGACACCCCCTCTCCTAACTTCCACACCACGACAACAGGAGGACTTTGGGCCCCGACAGATTTAACGTGCATCATCCACGGCTACACGGCGGGTCTTTGGCAGCCAAGGATCGAACCCGCGACTGAACGAAAACTGCCGGTCACGAATCCGAAACCATGACCACTAGGCTACCACGGCCCTTTGTTTTCAAATTCGGTTATTGAATAATGTAAATTTGTTTTACTTTTTTCATTGTTCCTTTCACTTAAATGAAGGAAAACTTGTTAAAAAGTGATTTTATCAAGAAAAATAAGAGAGTGACTTAATTAATTTCACTGGCCACATTTTACTTGCAAAAGAGGTGCTTTTCAAATTGTTGAAATTGAAAATGAAAATCAAAACTGAAAACCTACATTCTTTTTAAAAAGTAAGTGAAAAAATAGTTCTATAATCACAACGTGTCTTTAACTTTTTCAGCCTCATTATAGTATATTGTTCCTGTTTATTTTACAATTTTATTTTGCAATAAAAGTGGCCGTATGGCCCTCTGGTACCTTAACTTATTATAATCGTCATTCAAAAAAAAATTGTTCCAGTAATGCTATCTATATATAGAGTTTTATTTAAATACTTTTCACGTAAAAGCGAAAATTGTTGCTAGCTATTAGTTTCGTCAATGTAATGATTTTTAGAGAATAAAAAAATTCCCATTAATCAAAATACAAAACTTTGTTTACATATTTTTAAATACTTAAATCTGATTCTGTACCGAATTAAAATGTTTATTTTTCAAAAGAGCTTTTAATAAAATGTGCACTGAAAAATCAGAAGAAAAAAAATAGCATACATTCGCTATCGAAAAAATTACAGCATAATTATTAAAGTACGCTAACATGTTGTTCTTTTTAGTAAATTACATCATCAAAAATGTGTGGACATAAAATACAGGATGCAATGTGTTAGGCTCAAAAGATTGACGTTATTATTATGTTTATATTCATTTCATTTAGTTTACTTAAAGTATGTTTACATTGTTAAGATATATTTAATGTATTATTCGATTGTCTGCTTTTATTTAAAAATACGAATAGAGCATTATTATCTACATTAATAATTTATTATTTGCTCTTACTTTTTTAATGTTTTATTCAATAATTCATTTTTATGGTAGAATCATCTGTTTTTATTGTTTTTGTTGTTAACATTGGCAACGCTTTCATACTTTAGAATGTTTTGTGAAAATAAAAATCCATCAGGAATTCGAAGAGAGTATTTTCTTTTCTGAATAGTAATTGATTCTTTAGAACTTGGGGCTCGGAAGTATGCTTATTTTACGCTAATTAAAATAAATTGTGAGTAACTCTACTTTTTCAAAAACGTTACAGAAAAAGGGGAGGGGGAGGGTGGACATTATAGCACATGTTAGGATGAAATCTGTAAAGCCAAATTAAAAAGTTTTGTTTTCTCTCGTTCTTTCAAGTTTTGTCTCTCAAATGGCACAATTCGCTTTTTGAATCAGTTTCTACATCACTGTGTACAAATGAATACATAGAACTTGCAAGCGTATGAAAAGCAAATGCGCAATGCCTACGTGCGAGCGAACAGCGGACAATCGAATATCAGCTAGCGACCGATAAAGATCATTATCGAAATCGCCGTCCACATTTAGATCTAATAACTTCCGCAGTTGCACTTTAACCGGATGCAGAGAGAATCTTCGTATCCGCGTTTTGTGAAAGTTACTATTTACACATTCGGGTGATTATTTTTGTGACCTCGAAGTTGTTGCAGGGAATGAGTGTTTTAATACATTGAAAAGCTTGACAGACGAGAACTTTAAAATAAAAAACTGACAAAATTATACATACGGTATTCAAAACGATTTATTTTTTTATTTATTTATTGTAATCGCAATTTTTTATCTAAAATTTAATTAAACTTGTTAAGACTAGTAAGTCTGCTTTCAAAAAAGTAAAAAAATAAGTCCTATATATTTAACAAATAAAACTTCATATCGAACGTTACTCTCAGCAATTTTCTTGAAATAGCTTATTTGATTGATTTAGCTATTTCTTTTATCGTTATTTTTTATTAGTTATTAACTGGAGAATCTGTTGTTCTCACGCGTAATTTCTAATATAAAACTCATCAATCTGGTAATAATAAACAGGTAATGGAATGAACAGAAAGGGTACTTTTTAGATAATTCTTTCGGGGGGAGAGTAATTTCCTAATGAAGAACAGACAGATGAATAAATATAACGATCCCCATAAGGAATATATTTTTGGATGCAAAGACAGACCGTGACGTCATATATGACGTGATATGAGACGGATCTTTGCGGGGGAAAAAGGTTTTTTACTCGTAAACTTATTGTGTAGTTAACAATTTATATAAAATTCAATAATTGATTTTTTACTCGTTCTATTTTAATCACGAGTCAAATATTCCTTTTATAAATGGTATGGATATTGTACTGTTTAAATCGACTGATTTCTGAATGGAATAATTTAAAAACAAAAAAAAAATTAATTCATATAACTCAACATTGTTTCCATAAACTCGACTAATTAGTTATACACTCGAAACAGAGTCAGTATTTTCAAGAAAATGCTAGATTTCTCTGATGGGAAAGAATCGTAATTCTCGTGAAGTTCGTTTCGAAGGCTAAGCATCAAAGTATACGCAAAAATTACTTCGAGGCGCACCCTATCATTATCCATAATTTTAGAGTACCAATTTTTGTGCATCTGATCCTTTCGAACTTCGAGCTATGGCATTTATATATCCGCAAACTCTTCCTTTTATTAGTATAGATTATGGCTACATACCAGCAAGATAAAAGGCAAACACTAGGTAATTGCCTGGTTGGTTCGAATTACCCTCTCGTTGGAATTACTCGAGAGTTATTCAGATTAATTCTATAAAAAATTTTATTTTTTATTCTTCATAATGTATTTTAACGTTATTTTCTTCAATGTAAACTTCTTAACGATCTCTACACTACTCCATGTGAATTTTTCTTTTGGACAAAGCAGTGTTAGAAGTCATTTTCTGAAAGTATGCCTAAGGTCTCCGTCGCTTTTTCTTTCACAGTTTGAACTGTCTCAAATCTCATTCTCACCAGTGTTGATCTCACCTCAGAGAACACAAAAAAGTCACACGGGTTTAGGTTGAGGGAATAGAGTTGGATGTTTCAATTCAGAGAACTTACGCTTGCCAGAAGGAGTCTTGACAGACAATGTAATATGGACCGGGTCGTTGTCCTGATGAAGAATACATGTATTTACGTGATTAGCGCAAAAATCTGTCAAACAGATTCTTTACCTATTTTTAAGTTTTCAGAAACTGCGTGGTCTTTTAGGAACAAAGCACTCATTTTTTTCAATGTTCCACATCATTGACGTGGTTAGTCGATCTGGACGTGGATAATCTACAATTTTTTTTCATCCCCCCACTAAACAGTTTAAACTGCTCAAAAGCCTTAATGCATGATAAATATTCATCATCGTGTATTTCTTTTGACAAAGATTGAGTTTCTGTGGCGGATTTTCTGAATTTTATAAGAAGTTTCACATAATAATGCGGGTCCCTTTTAAAACACATTTAATTTTTCCTACGGGGGGCAGAAGCAAGACTCAATACGAACGAAAGCTATGGCCCAACTAAGGTGTCTGCAATAAACTCGGGGGCTGGAATTTGGTTTCTTTTTGGTTTGGTTTTATTAACGTAGCACTGGAAGCAACACGAGGGCTATTGGTGATGGACCTCGTAATTTTGAAGCTCGGTCAAGTTACGAGGACGACACCTGAGCTAACACCCCCTCTCCTAACTTCCACGCCACGCCAACAGGAGGACTTTGGGCCCCGACAGATTTAACGTGCATTAGCCCCAGCTAAGCTGCGGGTCTTTTGTGGTATCAAGGCTCAAATCTACGACTCACCGAAACCACCAGCCGAGAGTCCGACGCCTTAACCACTAGGCTACTACCTCCTCGGGCAGGAATAGAAAGGAGGGAGTCATGTGATTAGGCCATGTGCTTTTTTTTTTTATTTATTTTTATTTTGACATGCACACTGTTCATCTGTAGATCGATCAGTCCGGTTATTTTTAGCCACATCTTGTGCAAACACAATTAATGTACTATATATTCTTACCGTGTAACTGAGTACCCAATGTTGTTTCCATTTAAAAACTATAATTTAATTAATAAAGTCCATGCGTCATGTTTTTTTGTGTATATCAATCGGAATAAAATCGAATTGTTGTATTAAGTGAAAAATTCAAAATGGTTTGGTTTGAATTAACGTCATCCAAAAGCTCGTAACTTTGGGCTATTTGCAATTTTCACTACCCTCGGGTACTTTTGGGTATACTGAATCGCATAAAATTACTATTCCTCCCCAAATGAAACGAGATTAATTAGATGAAGTAAATTAGATGAAGATAAGTATAGTGAATTTAACTAGAGCTAATGATATATAAGTGGAATAGAATTGTGAGAAAGGAGAAGAGATATAGAGGATATATATATAATGACAAGAGTACTAATATAGATAATTGTACGTTAGATTGAATCAGTGTAATTAAACGTTTCGATTGAAGTGAACCATGAACAGAATAACAGGAGTCGAATGCGCTATAATCATGAAGCGAGTGATTTGGTAAAGAAGACTTTATTATTCGAAAGTACACTTAGATTAACTGAGTTAGAAGGGATGAAAGAGAGTAATCATATATTCTACGTTAAGATCTAAAATAGACTGTGTTGTCTTTCTGTTTTATATCTCAATTAAAATCTTGAACTTATTGACAACTTAATTAGACTTTGATTTTAAGTTAAAAAGGAAAGCAATACCTCACAAGTTGTTCGAAGACCATTGACGATGAACCTCGTAATTTTGAACCACGACCAGATGACATGGAAGGAACTTAGCTAATATTTCACACATTTAATTTCCACAACACCACATGTGAGGAATTTGATTCTTAATTTCATTCAACGATCATCAATCTCCATTTTTCTGACAACAGAGCTGTGTTAAGATTAAAACTATCTCCCACGATTTGTTTCGAACAATGTTGGACACTATGTTTTGAGTACTAGTTTTGAGAAAGACTGCTTCATTAAAACATGGTAAATACCGAGAAAGAAAGATATCGCAATTTTCGTCGTTTCCTGTCACGTGATCGATACAAACTATTCCAAGAAATATGATGTAACAATCTTAAACTAAGATATTGAATAATGTAAGAGGGTGGGTCAAAAAGTACCAGTTTTGATGACAGATGGCGCTACTAATGTAAATTGAATTTACTATGGTATACTGTCATTTGTTAAAGAACGACAAAACAAGTTTGGCTCTGATTCAATGATTAATTTTGATGTGGCAATGATTTCTACTAAATCAAAATGTGATTGATGTCGTATAAAGGGGCTTTCGTCAGTTTCCGTCGAGTTGTAGATGCTGATGAAACATGCATTCATCACTATACACCAGAAACCAAGCTACAGCCAAAATAATGCATTTCTTCTGGTGCATCTGCTGCAGACAAAGCGAAGACTGTTTCACCTGCTGAAAACTTTTTGACGTCGATTTCTTGGGATGCAAAGGACATCATACTCATGGACTTCTTAGGTAAAAAAAAATATTGATAGACATTAGTACAGTGAACTACCTCATTTCAATTCATAATATCCTATTTCTCATTTTTAATATGGGTAATTTTTCAACAGCTATATTGTATGTCTTAGATGTAGATTTCAGCAATGAAACATTCCTTAATACAATTCAATCACTTCGTAACGTTCATCATTACGAAGCACGACATTATTTAAAATATCTTTTAAATTTTCCTTACATCCTGTGTGGCCTCGGTAGCTTAGGGGTCATGGTTGTGGACTCGCGACCGATGTTGTTTCGTGCGTTCGATCCTTGACATTAAAAACCCGCCAGGTAGCATGGATGTGTGAATGTTGAATCTGGCCGAGACCTCTTTCCTATAGGAATTACCGTCTATGGTAAACGTAAGTGACGCGCCCTTAGGATATCTTAGCGATCATTTTCTATTTTCGACCTTCTTGTCAACCAATTGCTTTCCCCTTTTTTTTTCTATTTTCATACGTCTAGATAAGTTACACCGTATTTGGTACAGCATAGCCTGATTTGGCTCAGGTGCCATAAACATCAACTTTCACTCCCTCACAGGTCGAGGTCGCAAGTCCTTCCTTGGTGTGGTGTGAAAGTTTGGAGAAGGAGGTACCAGGTCAAGTGTCGCCCTTTTTACTTGACTGAGGTGCGAAAGTATGTGATCAGTCGCCAATAGTTTTCGTGTTGATTCTCAGTGAGAACGTTAATAATTACGTCGTTGGATCCTTTATAAATCTGCTCCGAATTTTAAATCCCTATTCGAACTCATGATTAGTAGCCACAGTGTTAACACAAGTTAAAAGTTCAAAGTATACATTTAATATCAAAAAAGTCATTTCTTTGTTGAGGATAATTTTTTTCTTCATGCGTAGAAGACATGTATACTAAAACATACAAAAAACGGTTGGATATTTAGAAATTCTCAATAAGGATATTTTCATTTGTTCATTTTTAAAGATTTATTAAGCTCCTTAAAAAGTTATTTTCATGAGTTTTGCGACATTCATCATGTCGAGATTAAGTGAGTTTGTTGCTTTAAGTATTAAAAAAAATGTTTGTAAAGTATTAATTTCTTGTACACTTTTTCCAAATATTCTTTCATAAAAAAAACTATGTATTTTACTGCTGTTCTCTACTAAGGGTTATATAAATATATATAGTTTTTTTCATTTCTTGTTTTTTTATTCACATTCCGTTTTACATTCAGAAGCAAAAAAAGCATGAGGAAAAAAAGAAAATTCGTTTCATACCGTTGAAAAATGTCTCCCAGAGCAAAAGAAAAAAAAAACTTCCTATTCGTAAAATAAGCATATCTATTTACTTTAATGAAATTTATCTTTCGTCTTTGGCTTCAAAAGAAAAAAAAAGATGCGCGAATGTATTATATTTCTCTTACATCTTCATCATGCCGAGATTAGTATAGACTAATCTCGACCACTAGATCTTAGATTAGATCATTTGAGTTTTCTTCTTCAGTACCTTTTATTATTTGAGCAGTTACCTTACAATATAAAGACCTAAAGAGTAGAATCAAGGAATATAAATCATAATATTATTTAGAAATTTAGAGTTTCTATTTGTAATAACGATATTTTAGGGTAGGTTATAGTTAGACTTAAATTATTATGAAGAAATAACCGAAATATCTAGATAAAATATTTTCTGCACAGTTATTGATTAATTGATTATTAATTTATCTTCATGTATAATGTTGTAAATAACATGTATTCACGCCGATTTGTTTGGCTACAGAAAGCAGCAAATTGATGTAACCCGCAGTATGGAGAACATAGAGTTTATGTGTTATATTCTTCTGAGTTCAACAATGATGGTCTTTGAAAGGTCAAGAAACACTGAGAAAAATGCGTATGTTTTTGCCGAGTTCTGGGTTTGAGTCTTGATGCCTAAAGGCTCGCCTTGTAACGGGACTGATGCTCGTTAAATTTGTCAAGGCTGTAAATCCTCCAGATGGCATTAGTGTGGAAGTTTGGAGAGGGAGGCGCCAGCTCAGGTCATGAAATCAGAGGCCAGGAGCCTTCATGTTGCTTCTAAGTGCGACTCTAATAAAAGAATCAATCAATTGAAATTATTTATAGCAACTACACAAAGATTTAATAGTTTTTTTAACTACACAAATGTTTAATAGTTAATTAATTAAAGTACTCTGTTTAAAATAGTATGTGTTAATGAATTAGATTCGTATTATATTGCATACAAAATATATATTGTATTGTATATAATTGTATTGTATTTTCCTCGTATTGTATACGAAATAGCACGGCATGTCTTCTGATTTGGTATATGCAAAGGCGTGCCCCGATAAGAAAAAATTTGTCGTGCATCACGAATTATTATTATTATTTTGTTCATCCTTGTGTGCTGTGAAATATATTTGTCATTATTCTCACTTCTAGCTTCCGCTGTTACACTGACCCCGAAAAATGTAGATAAAGCCTTCCTGATTCTGACCAACCATGCGTTCGATTAAACCTTTACTTGCTTTGTTTTGAGCCTTACTTTGACGTCATAATGAGTGGGTGTTCTATTAATAAACATATGATTTCGGGAATCTCAGCCAGCAATAAACTTCGATTAAATTAATGCAACATTTAGAATTAGGAAAGCGATCGGAAATTCTAGTGATAACGTTCCAAGAAAATACCTTTCGAAATTTAGCTGCAAGGTCATGTCACGTATTTCCATTCGAATTTCATTACAACAGCAAATATAATCACGTAGAAAGATGATGTACATAATAATACTTTAATCAATTCTTATATCTTAAGTTTACAGTTATAAAAAGTGTGTGGCTGTGTGTTTTAAAGTAAGTAAAAAGTGATATGTTGCCAGTTATGAGGACTCGATATGGATAAAATTGTGACGTATACAGTTCCACAGCAAGTTTTTCATTGATAAGTAAATCACTACAAAATTATAATATATAGAATAACTGTATTTTAGATACTTGTGTAAAATCGCTCCAACCTATGAAAGCTGAGGTAATTCCCCTACCAATCTTTCGGATTGCGACATGCGGTTCCCCGATCCTTTTCAACACACCATTTGACTAAGCTTCACAGTCATTCAACTTTTTGTGTATGCACATCTGTCATGGGATCCAGCTGGGGCGATTTGGAATTAGAAGGAGGCAGGAGCAAAATATTTTCAACAAAAAATAACAGGGGCTTCAAGGAATATAAAGAGACACACATTCACTCAAAAATTAAAATTTAGCTACAAAGTAGTTTTTAACGCTTTCCGCAATATTTGACAATGATTGTTTGGAAACGACACACTATGAAGTAACACGAGAGCTATTGGCGACGGACCTCGGAATTTCAAACCCAGACCAAGTAACGATACTGGACTTAAAACCTCCTTCTCCAAACTTCCCTTCCATGCCAATGGGTCGATGATTTCTGACTGAATTTGACACAAAGTAAAAGGAGACAGCGTATACCAACAGTACTATGGTTTAATATTGTACTTGAGAGTAAATTTGTTAAACTTTTGATTAATGCTATACAATATAAACTTCGTCAAAGGAACATAATTACATGTGTACAACATTTAAATAGAAATATCTCGAAAAAAATTATGGGTGATAATTTAATTTAAAAATATGGCATTTTTGATATAAGTACCAAAAAGATGATGATTTACCTATATAGAAAAAGTGAGTTTATTACTCAAGGCCTCGTTTATTACCGCAATTACATTATAAAATATGCAAAGAAAAATAGAAAAAAACATGTTCTTATGAATTACTTATACTAAATATTATTTAATTAAGTGTTAAGTTCAGGTACTGATAGGAACAACAAAATTATAATTGGAGCTTACTTTGAAATGTTCGAATTGCGCAATTCTTAATTCTTCTGTTTTATAAGCTTTCCCATGAGTTTAAAAAAAATTGGTGGATCCATCTTCAATGTTTCCATTTAATGCTTGGCTAGTTTCCGTTCTATCAGAAATTCTCTATCAATGAATACTTTCTTGCCCCAATCTTTACCTTACAACGTCATTTCTCGTCTGGAACAATGCAAGTTCAAATACTTTTGGCTTTAAACTCAAAAATTTATTAAGCTGAACACCAAATGTATCGATAGTCGCACCGTACTCACCTACACTTATTAATCTCCTCTCCAGACCGGGAGCAAGGGATTCAATTTTCTTAAATGTTACGAATTTTTTAGATCTTACAATTTTGAAAAATATTCCCTTCAATTATGATATCAGAGTTGTGCATGATCTAAGTTCAGATCATCTGCAGGTCATTTAAACTCTGAATACAAACTCTGGTTTTTATCAAAATTCAAGATCAACTCACCACCAATTGGGAGAATTTTTATTTTGTTTTAAATTTGAAACCGTTTCCTATTCCCAATTCCTCCAACAATGCATATCTCAGAAATTCAATTGGAAAAATTGGAGATATTATCTCAGAGGTCCTGATGGTAGCTCTAAAACCTAAATTTAAGCCTCCTCCTCTCCGGCTTCCCCCTGAAATCAGAATCAAAATTCGCCAAAAAAATTATGTGCGGAGATTTTGGCAAAGAATTAGAGATCCAACACTAAAAGTTGAACTGCGTGCTCTCAGCAATGAGATTTCCAGAGAATTCAAATACTTTTCCCAAAACATATAGGAAAACTACATTGAAATTCTCTCGTCAGCCACAAACACTCTTTGGAGGGCAACCTCCCTACTCGAAAAACCCTTTTCATCCCATTCAGCCCCTGAATGGTGCTCTTGGCAGTGTTGCGATAGCTCCTATTGAAAAAATGGAAGTTATTGCTGACAGCCTTCAAAAACAATTAGAACTCAATCAAAATGCAGGTATTCCCAGGTTCTCTGCTCACACTCACAGGAAAATCCAAAAATGTGTGCCTCTCCCACCTATCTAGATCTGGAACCAGTCCAGGCTAGCGAAATTAAGGACTTCCTTCTCAACCTGAAAATTAAAAAAAGAAAAGCGTGAGTATTGAATTTCATTTCAAATCGTATCCTTAAAAATTTCCCTCTAAAATTTATATTCCTTTTTACGCTGCTCTTCAATTTTCTTATGGAGAAATGCTATTTCCCAAAAGGCTTGGAACATTGTCGTAGTCGTTCCAATTCTCAGGCCAAATTCTAACGATAAAAACTCTCAAAATTATTGCCCAATATCTCTTCTCAGTTCGCCCAGCAAAACATACGAATTTGTTCTCGCCAAAATCAGATTTTAAATCGCCTAAATCGGATCTGCTTAGCTAGGAATATTATTATTCCCGAGCAGCATGGTTTTGTTACAAAGTGCTCCACATTAAATCAGTCACTTAGAATCACTGAACTGGTTCAACATGGCTTTTCAAAAAACCAAGCCATGGGTAGGGTTTTTATAGATATCGCCAAAGTATTTTATAAACTTTGGAATAAAGGGCTCATTTCCAAGCTGATGCGACTTATAATTTTGGACGAACTAATCAAAATTATCCATTCGTTCCTGAATTCTCGTAGTTATCGAGTTAGAGCGGAAAATGAAGTCTCCTGTCCCAGACCAATTCTCATTGGCATCCCACACGAAACAACAGTGCATTGGTAATTTGCCAGCAGTCACCATTTTTGACCAATCCATCCTCTAAGTTACCGAATATAAGTACCTTGGAATATTTCTTGACGCTAAATTAACATCTGCCCACCACATCCGGGATGTCCATCGAAAGGATACCGGAATGAGGAGGACGCTCCCCGCTTGATTCCGCGAACTAGCAGGCTGGCGATCAGGCACAAAATTCTGCTGTATAAATCAATACTGAGACCAATCATGATCTATGCTTCGCCCATCAAAGCGTCATCAGCAATTACACATCTAAAACAATTGGGCGTCTTTCAAAATACACACCTTATGAAGATTGCAAATGCTCCTTGGTTCGTTCGGAATGAAGTTCCTACAAAAAATGAAACCAATGCTAGAATTCATTGAAAAAAACTGCAAAATTTCTTCAATAAGATAGCTCAAATTCCTAATTAATAACTTCAAAATCTGTCAACACTTCCCAGTCCTAAAAATGCCGAGAGCTCACTTAAGTAATTTATTAGTAATATTTGACGCTTTTTGAAAATATTTTAAGTTGGACTTCAAACACATTAGAAATCTACTCATCTAAGCTACGTAGTGTTCCGCGATTGATTTTCGATAATTCTCCTAAGTTTTAAATTCTTTTCTAATCATTCTTCTCAATTTTTCCAAAGAAAAATATTTTTTGGGAATTTCTGAGGACATTTTCTCCCCCTCGTGGTCGCCAGTAATGCTAGTGACACTCAGAAAGTTCTCTCTTTTCAACATCATTTTCCTCACGATTTAAAATTTTCACAACTGTTCCGGACCTTAAATTTCAGAATTTGGCATTGAACACGGCACTTTAAATGCATCTGTTTCGACTCCAATCTGAAGTCCTGCCCCTTTTAACTTTTAATAAATATTGAGAAAAACGCAAGCACAAATGTTTTTCTCTATGGTGTAGCAAAGGCAATTTTTTACAAATTTAAAATTCAATTTTAAATAGATGCAAAGAATGGAATTATAAAGTTTAAGTATGCTTGCTCACCAATGTCATTAACAATCACGGCGTATCAATAATTCACACATAAATACGTATAATTTGAAACAGATTTTAATTATTAATAAAAGATCTAATAATGAACGATACAACAAGAATTAACAGGAGATCTAACAATAAGACAGAAAGAAATTGTATTAATAATTTAGTATTAGTGAGCATTACATTCCAATTTTTAAATAAAATTATAATGTAATATTTAAATCTGAACAGCATGAACAATAAAATAAACTGAAAACAAATACCATAACATTTGAAATTTCCACCATGATTGATTCTGGTTGCTTATGACATACGTATGTGAACACATAGGTTTGAGATGTTTAACATATATATATATATATATATATATATATATATATATATATATATATATAACTTTAAATACATTTTATCTTTCTTCTAGGTTACTAGTAGGTGCTCCAAAAGCCCAGACAGAACAGCCAGATGTAGAACAGGGTGGTGCCGTATACAGATGTAGCATCGACAGTCCGAATATGTGCCAAATGATTCCCTTTGATACATCTGGTAAGGGAAAAACAATGCTATTCATCAGTAATAGCAATAAAAGTAGCCTATTATTATTTAAAAGTTACGATGTCGAATTCCCAATAACCCTTGTGTTGTATCCAGTGCGGTGGCGTTAATAGAACCAAACTTATTTTTAGATTAAAAGCTTTTAGCTCAGTGCACTTTTACAAATTGAAGATTTTATTTTATGAAATCTACTTAAAACAACTTGATTGCCCTTAATGTTGTCGTGATTTCCAACCCCCTGAGACTTAGTTCACATATTTTTTTTATTTCTCCAAGTATCATAAATATCCAAATAACCATGTATTGATGCAAAACTTAATACAGTACACGCAAATAAAATGTTAATTACACAAATTAACTAAAACTATAAAAAATGTCATGTTCCGTATTGTTACCCTACATTAATCCATTTAAGTAGAAAGTATAAAATAATTTTCTTCTTTCCACTTTATGAACAACACTTTTCCCATTTTGCTTGAAATCGCTTCAACACTAGAATATCACTCGCAGAGATACCTTTTTCTTCTGTTCAAGTAATGGATGTAAAAAAATCAATAATTGCGTTGTAAGTTATTGTTTGAATAGCCATCTTCAATTCCGTCTCGTTTATTTCATTTAATTGAGGATCACATTCTCTATTATGATATCGTTCGACAGAAACTAATTATTTTCCTCTTCTTCACCTGTCACCACTCGCTTACATCATCTGTTATTGGAACATTATGAGCTGTATCCACAAGTGACATATTAAATTAACAGGCCGATATTTCACTGCTTGTGACAACATATTGTGCAACTAATATATTAAACAACTGCTTGTGACAAATGACAACTCTGTGTCAACTAATATATTAAATTTTTCAAGTTGCTGTAAAATCTCGTTTTTATCGATAAGAGATCGATTTTTGTTTACTTTTACAATGTGCAAACATTTTTAATATTATACTGTACCCTTACAAAATCATACAGTTAAAATGCAGCAGGATATTGAGAGAATATAGACTCGAACACTCACCATTTTCATGCGGATTGAGGATTGAGGACGGACAGTGCATTTTTACACCTCAAGAAGTAATCATTGACTGCAACAAGCAGTGAAATATCAGCCTGTAAGAAACGGCGGAATTCTGGCTTGTCTTAAAGGTGAAGTATCGGATCATAAAGGGTATATTGTGCTTGTAAAATGACTCTGAAAATGTTGTACGTGTGTTACGTTTTCTCTTAAAATTAATCTAATTCAGAGATTTTGCTATAAAATGAAAAGAATAATTAAAGAATTCCAATCCACGTCAACAATAAACCATTTGGCATGTGTTATACTTTAAATGTTCCAAGGAATAATATCTATATTGAAAAAACGATATTGAAAGGAAAATTAACATTCTTAACATTTTTTTTTATTTCCAATGGCAAGGCAATAAAGAAGAAACAGCAATAAAGATAACAACACACAAGAACAAATGCACAAAAATTAAAAAATATGTATGAAAAATGACCGAAGTCATTACCTTATTAAAAGTTCTCTTGCTCACCAATACAATGCTGTCTCTGTGTCACCATAGAGCGATGAGCAACGATGGAGGTGAGCCCAATTCATTGGCTCCGCCAAATCCCAAAGAGGACAGTTTGGATGGATAAAAGTCCTAATATAAAGGAGGTGTTCTACTAGACAGTCATGGCCTAAAGACGAAATTTCGCAACAGCCTCTCGTTGTGGAACGTTGGGGATGGACAGAAGATCGTCCACTTTCCACCGTTTTGACCGCAAACGATCAAGTAGTTGTACCCTAAAATTTTGTGACATAATCTGTTTGATATACAGCTTTACAGAATTGATAGATATTTTTGAACGTCTTGTCTGTAATAATCTCGAGCCTGTCCTCACAAGAAAATCAGCCTGTTCGTTCCCATGAACTCCACAGTGGACAAGTATCCTCTGGAGGGCGACATGTTTCTTCTTTAAGGCCAATCTCTGCAAGTAACATTGTTTACGCAAAAAAAAAAAATCAAAACAAATATATTTCGTATTAGATTTAGTAAATTTACTATACAGTTTTTGAGCTGAACTTCCTGAGAAATTATATTTGGTTCGATTATTTCAAACATTTTTATCGTAATTAATGTAGTTTTAAAGGATTCGAAATAAATATATATCCAGACAAAACTTATCTGTCTTATCCTTGTTTTGGGCATTTTAAAAGCTCACGTTTATTTGTTATGAAGATCCCCTAATCAGTGTTTAGACTGTAATTGTATAGAATGAAAGATATTTTAAATTTGCAATGTTAATGTCTTTTAGCTTTTGTTTAATTGTATAATTTTATTCCAAATTTACCAACTATACTATTTTGCTTTTGACATGAAATTATGGCAATGCAATTGGAATTATTCATTAAACGACGCACTAAGAAGCAACACAAAGGCCATTAACGACGAATCTCGTAATTTTGAGCCTCAGTCAAATGGCAAGGACCTGAAATGACACTTCTCTCGCTAAACTCCATGACACATCAAGGGGGGGATATGAGACTGTAACCAAATTTGATGTGCATCAGCTCGCTACACGACTGGTTTTTAGTGGTATTAGGGTTCAAACCCATGATTCGACGAAAGAAACGCCGACCGCGAGTCCGCAACCATGACCACTAGGCTACCGCAGTCACCATGTAATTCTGGCAGACGAGTGGTCTTGGTATCTAGCTCGTGCCGGTGCTTTAGTAGAGCCATGGTTTCGAGTACCATAATCAATAAAGATACATTGTATATAGAAGCTTATTCACATTAAATATAATGGGGTTTCAAAGTTCTTATGTTGGTATGACATTTTTTTACGCGGTTAGACGACATTTTCAATTTAGACCGGGATAATGAAGACATCGAGCCCGTAGCCGACGATATTTTAGTTGTCACGTGTTCGAAGCCTGATTCTTTTAAAGACAAGTCATGTAGAAAGTCTGATGCACGTTAAATCAATCGGTCTCAAATCGACACGGAGAGGGGAGTACCAGTTCAGGTAATGATCTTGTCACCTGTCCTTGGTTTAAAATATGATGTATTACCTGCGCTAGGCAACCATGCCTCCCGCAGAGATGGAGAGTCCAAGAAAAACGCTCAATAGATAATAATACACCAATATGGCATTACAAGTAACTTCAGGAAATGTGTACTCGAGTTGAAAGTTTTGATAATTTGAAGACTCACAGTTGTATTAATAAAATAATTTTAAAGAAATGGAGAATGAAAAATATTTTAAGATACCATTCAAATCCCTATAACAAACAATTAAAATGAAAATTGTCTTTGTGTGAGTGTGAGTGTGTGTGTGTGATGTTATCGTAATATAATACATTGATATATTACAGGTCCTGGACAAATAAATTTAAGAGGCAAGAAAGAAAATATGGACGACAAATCACATCAGTGGTTTGGTGCAACAGTTCACAGTTCTGGTGAAAATGGAGCAATAGTGGTAAGTGCACGATGATATAACGTTTGCCAAAAATATCGTGAAATTCCTACACTCAGCCTCGATTCAAAAATAAACCCCATTTTAAATTAATTTTCTGCATTAATCTTGAAATTATGCCCCATTTACATATTTATCATTATTAACATGTGCCAACATGTAGTTTTGAGAACATGGTGTCAAGAAAAATGGGTAACAAAGGTGAAATAAAGAATATGTGGTGTCAGTTTCAAAAGATTGATATTATAATACATTACGATCATACTAATTGCATTCAGTTTCCTAGGTGTATTTATATTGCTAAGATATATATTTAATTTAAAATTTTATCAATTGTGCTTTTATTTTAATATTCGAACAAAATATTATGAGATTTAATAATTTATCATTTGCGCTTATTTTAATATTTAATTAAATAAATGATTTTTATATATGATAGAATCGTTTCTTTTCATTCTTTTTGTAGTTGACTTCGGCATCATTTTTGTACTTCAGAATGAAAAATTTGTGAAAATAAAAATGCAGTAGGAATATAAAGAAGGGATTTTCTTTTCTTGATATTCGTTGTTTTTGTGGAGCCTGGGGTTCGGAAGTACGCTTTATCTACGCTAATTAATATTCATTTTAAATTATTCTACTTTTTCGAGAACTTAACAGAGAAAAAACCGGTTTGGTATTGTTAAAATGAAATTAACAACGCTTATTTCAGTTTTTTTCAATTAAGTTTTTTTTTTCCCTCTAAAAACTGTTTAAATTTTTAATTTATTTTATCTTATTCCCATCCAACTTCCTTATACCCATAAAGGTAAATTTGCTTATGACTTAGGTAATTTTCCCTCCCTTTTAAATGACTTTCAGTTTTAGAAAGGTGGAGCATATTTTCGAGATTTTTCAATACTCGGGTGACTACTATTAACGAACATACAACGCATATCGTAATATATACTGCTGGCCACACAAAATGCAACACCCAGAAGGACCAGAGATATCACAGTGAAATTTATTTGGCAGATAACATGTTGTACAAAGATTAAACGATTAAAATTACAGCCTCTTGTGAAGTGAGGATGATGACAAAATCAGTAGTTATTGTAGCCGCCATTGTTGACTATAACCGCTGCCACACGCCTCGGCATAGAATCAAAGAGGCTTTGGATATATCCTTGGGCTACAGCGGTCCATGCGGCTTCCATATATTGCCAAAGTTGATCTGGTGTTGAAGCGGGTGGTGTATTCCGGGCCAGTCATTGTGCAAGCATGGACCACACATTTTTGATTGGCGATAGATCGGGAGAACAAGCAGGCCAAGGAAGCAATTCAATCTGATCTGTAAAGAAGAACTCTTGAACATTGCGTGCCACGTGTGGTCACATATTATCCTGTTGGAATATGGCTGATGGCAAACGCTGAAGGTATAGGAGGACCACGGGTTCCAACACCTCAGAGATATAGCGCTGGCTGTTCAGTGTGTAACACCCGGTCGAACCGGGCGTTATCTTGTGCCATCACTAATATCTAATATTAAACACTACGACACCAATAATTACAGAACCACCAAAACAGCTTTCAACATTTATTAATATATATCTACTATGACATTAATAATAGTGCTCTCCAGGTTAAGTTTACTAACACTTTAATTCAACCCACCAATAATAATCTAACAGCCTCTTACCAATATCTCTTATCAACTGCAACTCCAAATCTGGAACAACTGCTGAAAATACTAGAACAATTCTCAATCCGAGCGATTTACACTCGGACCTCAATACTAATCTGTAAATCCACCTTTCGATACTATAGCACTTAGATTCCACCTCCTCTCACTACCACGCCTCTCTGATCCTCCTTCAGCTACTCTACTCCTTCAGATGGAGTTTATATACTTCTTAATTTAACCGCTTCACTTCATTCCTAACTGCTTTGCATATTACGTTCTTCATCACGTTTCATTTTTGGTTGGGCAAAGGTTGTTTAGCGAAAGCAATCAATCTCAACTGAAAGTCCCCAAGGTTAGTGAAGAGAAACCGCGAATAGCCCAATGTCACAAGTGTACCGGTAATGCGTACTAGAGGGGTGCGGGAGGGAAATCCAATACCACCCCAAACCATGATACCGGGTGTAGGACCAGTGTGGTGATGCATAACGCAACAGTTCAGCAGCCTCTCACCCCGGTGTCTCCAAACTCCAATCCGACCATCGTGATGTTGCAGGCAGAAGCGGTATTCGTCAGTAAACACAATGTCGTTCCATTCCGTTGTCCATGTCCACCGTTCATCACCCCATTGGCGGCGCAAACACCTGTGGTTTAGAGTCAACGGTAAACGAAGCAATGGACGCCTTGAGGATATTCCACTCTGCTGCAAACGGCGTCGAATAGTACGAGTGGACACCGAATCATGCATAGCAGACTGAATCTGCTGTGCTATGGTTCATGATGTGGCTGCACGATCCATCACTGTCATGCGCACAATCTGCCGGTCATCACGGGCAGTTTTGCAACGAGGTGGGTGTGATCGGTCCCGTTGATCCGTCGTTCCCTCCTGCATCCAGCGATCACAGATCTGCATCACAGTTGCTTGATTTCGTCCAACACGTTGACCGATTTCTCTGAAGGATAATCCACAATCCCTATAGGCTGTTGTTCTTCCTCGGTCGTATTCAGAAACTTGGTCAAAAGACACTCGATGTCTTACACGAGGCATAGGTAAACAGCTTACGCAAAAAAAAAAACGCACGAAAAAACAATTGCCATACTTCAAATCGCCAATTTGTTCTCCCCTTATATAGCGCTTGCGAGTGGCGCTACGGTAGCCCGTGATGTCTGTCTGAGCTGCAATGCTAATGATTTGCTTAGCTCATCGTCGCAAACGCATGATATAAATTTCACATGGTTTGCATGCTTCCTTCAGGGTGTTGCATTTTGTGTGGCCAGCAGTGTATTTTTATCCCAAGTACATGCAAATATTTACACAAATATGTCTGCGATGAAAAAAATCTTTTAAAAAACCACGCAACCAGTTTTGCCACCCCAGCGAGAAAACAAGCAATTTTTTTTTTTTTTGAAATAAACGTGATTAGTGACTCGATGAAATGTATCTGTCGATTTTCAGATGATAAGATTTGAAGTGAAGTACCTTGTAAAAAGGTTAATATAAACAATCATGGCTACTGAAATGGAATCAACTTGACGTCAGGATTTGATCTAAATTTGCAGCACTTTCGTTCACAAATAATCTTTTTTTCTTTGTTGGAAAAAATAGTTCGAAATAGAAATAAATTACAATGCTGAAAAATAATAACTATAGAGAATATTTATACTTATACATAAGTCTGAACTAGAACCATCCCCATCAAATGTAAGATTTATCGATAACCATTTTAATTTGTAACATGTGAAACAATTATTAATTATGTTATATATTAAAATTGTGTGTGTGTGTGTGCGTGCGTGCATGCGTGCGTGAGCGCGCTAAATAAAGAATTCCATTCGTCTGCTGTCATCCAACCGGAAAATTTATATCTCTATTTAAGATTACACAAAGAAACAATGACGAAATCATTGAATGTAAAAATTATTGTAGAATATAACAACTTATGGGATTAAAATTTAATACAAACCCAATAACTTCATCAAATGTTTTTTCCCTCACAAAACCATGAATACTATTATTTTCAATTTATTTTCTTAACATTGATACATTACTAATATCTATTTTATGTGAGTAATTTTTATTCGCACTCTTAACGTAGTTTCTCAAATAAAACTGAGATATGCAATAGAAATTATAATGTATTTTTTTATATTGAATAGAAAATAATATTTCATAGGTATTTGAGACTTGATATTGTACGTAAACCTATCATTCAGAGATGAATATCATAAAATTAAATCACCAGTTTATAATTTTTCCCTCTGCATTATATTTTCAATATATATATATGGGGAAAAGGTAGCATAAATATTCATTGAATATAATTTCCGAATTTGTAATTAAAAACTAAATATTCGTAAAATATGTTAATGATAATTAAAATGAGATATAAAAATTTACAGTAATAGTATGGTTGTGTCCAATATTCAAATTGTCTCAAGAAAAATCTACTGATAAAAGAATTTTTTTTCACAATGATAGTTCTTGAATTATAGAGTTTTAAATGAATGAACTCTTTTATGTATTTTAATTTTCATTTTTTTAAGTTCTGAAATATTTTGGCTATCGCGATTGTAGTTATTTGTATAATTAAAAGAATTGTTAAAAGTATTATTAAAAGAATTAGAAATTTTATTTACTCAATGATGTAGATAAAGTATATGTTCATAATAACTAGATAATTTTCAGAATTGTTTTATATGAAGAAATAAGGGCATATTGCTTTGAGGAAAAAAAACTTCTTTCATTCCCTATACTAAATTCTCCACACAAAAATCTATTTCCAGTTTGAAATTATAAGAAGTTAATTGGCACATCGCGTAAATTATAAATGTGACATTGGAGGAGGATGCAGTGCCATTATCTTTATACATTTGTTAAATGCGATATCTTTAGCACTCGAACAAAATGTAACTTATCAAAGTTTGGATATCAGGATTAGTTTATAAATAAATAATCTATTTTTGTAGCTGATTAAAACTCTTGCACCCCGCGAACATATTAAGCAACGACATTCTACATTATTAAATCGCTGATTTATAATTCCATTATTACGGATCACAAAGTTCCTTTTATAACTTCGGAACTTGAGAATTTTTATCTGGAAAAGCTCTATCACAGTCAAAAAGAAACAAAACTCTCCTTAGATATTCCGAACCAAACATAATTCCCCCAGCAGAAACGTCATCTGAGGATTAAGAAACCACATCGTTTCTCTTATGACAGTTTCAAATTCCTGCTCCACATGATCTAAGATTCTCAGATAATTTCTTCCTTGAATCGTGTCACATTACGCGGAAATCTAGATAAAGATCATCTTTCCCGAAGAGAGCTTTTACGGCACAAAAATAGCGTCATCATTAAAAGGGGCGGCATGTTATTTTTTATCTGTTCATTTTTTATCAGTCTACTTTATCAACATCTCTGGCCATTTCTAAGATTCTGGCTATTTCTTTTTAATGGGGAAAATACAGATACCTTAAGTGTTGATAATGAGGTGGTTGTGAGGTCTTAAAACGACTCGATTTTAAACGTTCTTTAATTAAAAAGATTTAACCGCACACGAATAAGAGTTTAAAAAACTGCGAGTATATACAGAGAACTTAAACTTTTCTTTTCACAGTCATAGAGCTGTTTTCGATCATTTTTTTTATTTGGAAGAAAAAATAATTTCGTTATATTTTTTATTTACAAGTTTGATTTCTGCATCCAAATCTATTTTATCTTCGAACAGTTGGGACGATATCGTAGTGGTCATGGTCTCGAACGCGCGGCTGGGGTTGTTTCCGTCGAGTTATGGATTCAAGTCCCGATGCCACTAAAGAGACCCGTTGTACATTAATAAATAATCAATCAATCACTTTATCTTCGAATAAATCTTTTTATCTGCACATGAAAATTATTTTTTTTTGTGCCTTACAAGATGACCCGTTTCGAATTTCGTAAAGGAGAGATCTTTTAAAGAGATTCATATTTATATTCAGGAATATCAGTAAGACTTTAGCAATGTACCATTGTGATAAATATTTTAGTTACTTGTTCAATGAAATCGATCTTATAAACGTTAAATTTGTTTCCTACAATTAGATATTATTTAAAGTATATTTCGTTAACTTATGAGCTGTCAATGTAAAATATATCCACGGTTTTTTTTTAACAAACTAAGAAAGAGCAGAAAATTATTAGCGACTGCTGTATCGCGTTGATCTTCCTTTGTTTCACAATCTTCACTCATAGCCACTATTGTGTTAATTTTAAATTAGAGGAATCAAAAGCTTTTGAACGTCTCCGAGTTTAAAATAAGTAATTGTTTCCGTATGCCTGAACTATATTTAAAATAAAATATTTTGCACATGCACATTATTTAAATCTATTTACGAACTGTGTTTATACTTCCGATAAATAAGGGAATAGTTTTATGCGTGTAATGTACATATTTTGAAAAAAAACTTAATTTAGCGTGCTTGGTTTTTCAAAACCACGCCAAAATGGCTCCAAACATGGGGTTGCCGGAAGAAAAGGTTAGATAACTAGAAGGAAGGTTACCAGTTTGACAATAAATCATGAAAAAAAGTTTTCGTAGTTGTATGCTTCGATAGGATCCAACCATAATTTGACTTAAAAACACGTCACTTGCCAAATTGCGAGTCGGCATCTTTATATGATTTTTGCATTCTCTTATAGGCCTGCGCACCCCGTTACGTATCATACTCCAGTAATTTGAAGAGGAGAGATCCCGTTGGAACATGCTGGGTCGTCCGAGGCACGTTTCAAAATTTTCAAGAATACGCACCCTGTAGAACTGGTAAGTAATTTGCTCATCGTTCATTCAATCGCTGAAAAAACGAAAGAAGTTTAAATAATGACTATGCTAATTGTGTCCACTCGTATGTATGATAAGCGGTTTGAATGAATGATAAAAATGCAGATGAAGTTTAGAGTCAATATCAAAAGTGAAGAACTAAAAATGTGATTCCCAAAGTTAAACGTAAAAGTGTAACTTATTTTCTGGTATAAAATAAAGCCAAGATGCAGTAAACACTAAACCTAATACTACGTAACAGAAAGTGTAAAAGCCATCAATAGTCAAGTCTTCACTATTAGAATCATTACACGAGCGTAAAGGCCGCTTTCGTGGCCTAGACGCTCGATGAAAGCGCAACTTGCGTGCGTAAACGCTCTAACTCCACACAAGCTCGTTTTTCCCTCTCAAATTAATATGTACATCGCTTAGGCGTAACAAGGCAATCGGTATGCACGAAATTTGGTATGAAAAGCCTCATCACCAAAAAGAAAAATGGCGCCAATCTGGGCGTATACTGCATCAGCTCTAAAGTAATAAAATTTCTACTAGTTCATAAAAGTAAGCAGCAGAATTGGTTTTTTGAACTTCTTTGTAAAATATTCATGTATCGATTGATGATCTGATTGATTCGAACATATCGATATTCAAATTATAACTATGTTTTTTCATGAGAAACAATTATGCCAGTAGGGGTATATTTTCCTTCAACACATGTAAATTACATGCCCATTTTCTTAGATTAATGTAAAGCATAATCTTCTTTTGATAGACTTTTTTTATTTTGTTTTATTCACACCTTTATTATGGATGATGACAAAAATTAAAGCTTTGATTATGATGAATAACAAGCTATACAACAGCAACAATTTTTAAAGATTTTAATGTTTTAAAATTTAATGATTACAGAACATTTTTCTAAAAAAAAAAGTGGAGAATTGTGAAGGATATTCCATCCTACTAAGATGAATGCGGAAGATAAATATCCTAAATCAAAACATAGAACAATAGATTTAAAATTTCCGTTTATCAAACCTATAAGATCGAATCAATCGATCCAGGATAACAGATTTAAACAATTATCTTAGCACAATAGTTGTAAACAATCTACACCAAACAATATATTTAAACATTCCGCCGACCCCAATAGGTTTTAACAAAGACATCCAAAATATTTAAACAACAATGGTAATACAATAAAATGGTAAAAAATGCTTACAAAATTATAATGGTAAAAAAAAGGGAAAAGTGTGAAAAAATTACGTATAAAATGTAGTGACAAAAATAAATTAATAGGGGAAAAGGTGATGATGAATCAAGGATACGTTTCAGAACAGGACCCGGAATCGTAACACTTTATTTGAAAACGAAACCTAAAACATTTTCATGTTATATTCTTGTGTCACTACCATTTATAAAATAGCATAATTTATACAATATTACTTTTTTTCCTCTATCTGAGTCAATCTTTTTTTTTCTGGTGTAAAATGTGTTCCATATTTCGGCTTCAAAACTATAATGTTAAATTAGTTTTAGATTTTATGTTTTCAAGTATTAAATGGCTCGTTTTTGGAATGCTCCATTTTAAATGTACTGCAACTACAAATGGATGCACGTGTTACAACATCACAAACTATTATGAAAATTATAACAATTTTCTCTCTGGAAACGGGTTCTAATTTACAATGAGGCTATTTGAGATAAACCGAAGTTTTAGTTTAGTTTTCATTGACGTCGCACTAGAAGTAATACGAGGGCTATTGGCGACGGACCTCGTAATTTTAAACCTTGTTCAAGTGACGAGGACGACACCTGATCTGGCAGCCCCCTCTCCTAACTTCCACACCACTCCAACGGGAGGACTTTGAACCCCGGTAGGTTTAACGTGCATCAGTCTCGGTTACACGACGGGTCTTCAGTGGCCAAGGATCGAGACCACGACTGAACGAAAACTGCCGGCCACGGATCCAAAACCATGACCACTAGGCTTCCGCGGCCTCTTAAGATAAACCGAAGGTTGAGTCTTAAAAGTTTTTAAAATGTTTCAGTAATTTTGAGATACTTGTATCTGAAAATTATGTTTGCATACTTATTTCTGTAATTACTTCCAACAAAATTATGCTCAATATACATACTTGCCAGTATATTCTAGTAAAACAATGTTTATAACTTGTAATGAGGTTTATTTCATAAATAATAAATGTATTTGTATCCACTTTACACCTGGACTGTTTTAAACGAAAATATTCGAATTCACGAAACAGCATCGCGGAAAGCTACAAGAACTCTCTGTTCTTTCTCGTAAATTTATATGCTCAACCATGAAGGTAATATCTTCTTCACACATATCCTTTTTCATCTTAATTTTAAGCATTTTGTGACTTCTCTGTATCACTCCCCCATCCCATGACTAATTCTGTCGTCAAAGCTAGACGAAACGGCGTTTTCCCGGTAACATATATAGATATATATAATAAGTTTCTCTCTCTCTCTCTCTCATTTTTTTAATCCCTTTGCGTCTCTAAAATCTGGCAACTGTCTCATCCATCAAGCCCAATCGCTTCACCCCTATCACCGTTGCGGTCGCAGTGACATAAATTTTGGGCTAAGAAACCGTTTGGTGATGTTAAGAGTTCTGTGAGTTACGGTCTCAGTTTTCCGAAGTTTTTGAGTTACGATGCCACCAACATTGACTTCATTTTATTTATTTTAATGCCGTCTTCAATGGGAAGAAACTTTCGGAGGGAATGAGAATTTTACGTCAACAATAAAATAATAATAATGTGTAACTGAATTGGACTTTTTCTCTGGGAAAAATATGCAGATTTTCAATTCATAAGAATTTTCTAACTTTGTTAGTGTGAAAATCTTGGAATTACGTTACATTGTCTCAGTTTCATAAAAAAAAATTTTTTAATTCTCTTAAAGGTATTAAATACTTCGAAACCCGTTAAAAGCAAACAATTTTTTTTTTCTCTTTTGGATATTTATGAATACCTTGTTTAAAAATTATATAAGTAGCTTGTTTTAAAATTACATCTGAAAAGTAAAAAATTTTGGGGTCGGAATGTAGAATAATTAGAATATATCCAATAAATTCTTAAATCAACTTAGTACCTTTCGAAATCAAAAGTAGAACATTTTGACACACTTTTTTCGATTCTTGATATATCAATAAATTTTGCTCATTTTAATATGAAACCTTACCAGTTTGAATAATACAGCGTATAGTTTGAAGTATTGGATTCAGTTTTGCTATTAAATTAATATATTTTCTTAAACAGTATGAATTATGCGTACAAAAATTTTAAAAAATAAATTAGCTTTGCTTCTGTTACCGACAAGATAACGTTTGAAAGATGTACAGTAGAACCACAATTCTTATAGCAAATCAAAGCTAAATAATGGCCTTATTCTAAATATTAAATTTATCTCACATTTAAAAAAAATTGAAAAATTAAAAAAACTCATAAAATTTGGAACTAGTAACTTTTTTTCATGTTTCATGCTATAAAATAAACTCTAAAAATTCCATTAACAAAACTGAAGTTTACTGAATAAAGATCTACAAGTACAACACTCATGTAAAATTTTAAGACTCTACATGCAAAACATTTTTTTTAACCCTGTGGGAAGTTATGAAAATAAGAAACTGAGAAAAAGCGGTTTGTTTACATTGCATTATAAAGAACAAGCCACTTAAGACATTTACATTTTTTGTTGCACAGGGCGCAATAATTGTCGGATTTTGACGCGGTTGACTTAAAAATGCTCCTAATATTCCTCTCTATTTTTTGAAAATAAATTTGAAAAATCGAATTTTTTTAGGTGGAAAGGTACTAAGTCCCCTTAAATCAAGAAGAAAGATATTAAATTGATTTACTTTTATATCAGTGTATATAGGATATAATCCTCTTCAGGAGCAGAAACAAGATTTTTAATTCATTTATGAAAAATATTGCAAATAGAAAAATCCCATTACCCGTAATTCTTGTAAAATATTTCTAGCCCGTTAATTCCATATTACATTGAAATTCCATAAATCTACTAAAAATACATATTTTAAAAATTCTTTAGCTGAAACGATATTGGATCGCTTTCTGAAACGATGTTGAAAACGATTTATCAAAATTTTAAGAAATGCGTTTCTTGGTAATTGAGTTATAATCTAAAATTAAAATATTTGTAACGTAATTTTTACAAATATAGTAAATCAAACTAAATGTACTTTTAGAAAACTAAGATTTAAGTATTTTTTAACAAATGATAAAAACATTCTGTGCTTCTGCTTAAGTTTGCTTTTCAGCGTAGGTGTATATATTTTTGTAAATAATTTTTTTCCATAAAAGATAATTTTAAACTCAAGATTCTTAGATTATAAGTAATTATTACATTCTTCACACACATCTTATGTTAAACTACTCTATATTAATTATATTTCATTAAAATTCCAATTAATGACATTAATTTAATTCCGATATAGTTAACAAACACAATTTTTATATATAAATTAAATAAATATTTTTATTATAAAGTATTTAAATTAATATTTTAGGTTTAAGTAAATTACAAATAGTTATTTTAGTAACTATTAATTATTATATTGTAATATAATTCCAATTTAAGAATGGAATCTTTTCCTTTTTTAAAGTACCTTTTTTGACTGATTCATTAAATTGCACAATTTTTTTCTTAATTATTGCTAAGAAATAATCGAGATATTTTGATAAAATTTATTCTGAACATCAATTTATTTTTATGTACGTAATATTGTAAATTTCTGCTATTAAAATTGCTTTTTTTGGTTTCAGGAAGTCGTAGATTGAATTAACCCGCTGTAACGTTAAGTTTTAATTATTATCTTTGGATATCGTTAAGTTTTCTTTAGTTATTATCTTTGGATATCGTTAAGTTTTCTTTAGTTATTATCTTTGGATATCGTTAAGGTTTTTTTTTTTAATTATTATCTTCGGATATCGTTAAGTTTTACTTATTGATAAGAAATAACAAAAAAAGAAATTTAATTTTTATTTATTACTCTTAAAACTTTCTCTATATACATAGTCACTATCCAGAATTATGTTTCTCCTAACGTCTCTTAAACTTTCGTGGTCGTAGTAGCTTTGTGATCATGGTCGTGGACTTGCAACCGATGCTATTTCCGGCAAGTCGTAGGTTCGAGCCCTGTTACCCTAAAACCCCTTGGTGAAGCGGGGCAATGCACGTTGAATCTAGTTAAGGTCTTAAGTCCTCCCATTGGTATGGTTGGATAGGGAAGTGTAAGTTACAATACCACCTTCATCACTTGAAGAGGTTCAAAATTACGAAGTGCGACGCCAGTAGCCCTTGCGCTGCTTCTCATTGCAATGTTAATAAAATAATCACATTCTCAACCTTTCGCAATCCTTCATTGTAGAACTCAGCAGATGAAAGTTTACTCGTGCTCTCTCCATATTTTGGGTTGCTTCAATTTATAGCTTCCTGAAACCAAACAAATCAACATGAACAGATATAATTTACAACTTATACGTGCAAAAGGATCCCTTAATGTGCAGAAGAAATGTTATCCATATATATCTCTTATTTCCTAGTATAATAATTAAAACTTTACGATATTCTCTCGTGTAAATATATTCATTCAACTTTAGTAAAAATATTGCCTATCTTTGTCGCAATCGCGCTTGTTTTTTCCCACGATCTTGAATGCGTGTATCTCCATATCTTTATTCCCGTATTTTATGAACGTTTGACACACCAACAGCAGATTCTCTTAAGAGTCCCCCGTAGGTGTAAAAACTACATATACTATACGGTAGTGTTGCTTGTAGTACGTGGAACGGTGGCCGTAAGTGATAAGCTCGGAGCTTTGAAAAAAAAGGGCGAAGTAGAGTGCTTAACATCCTCTTCTACGGTTGTTGGCTTGCTGTAAGTGTTGTTCCTATCTGAAATGGATCTTTTAGAAAAAGCTTTTGGAATTTTATACTTTTTTCGAGTATATGAACAAGTGGCTCTTTTTAAATGAGTTTACTCTCAGATAAGGTGGCCGATCTCTTCTGAAGAGTGATAATTTTCTCTCAACTGTGTACGCATTGTAGTTATAAATCTTCACTTTTTGATAATCATTTTAACTTTTTAAAATCAACTGTTTTTTATTCCATTTTCAGTTCAAAATATTGATAAGATACATTTAACTTTTACGAATTTTCTTAATATTTTGAGGTATATGCGCCTAAAAGACATTCTCAGGAACCAGCTGTCTTGATGACTGCTGCTTGATTAATTAACTCAAAATACTCAGCTGAAATCGATTCCTATGCATCCGATCTGGAAGATCTGAGAATTATTCTGTTAAACAAAATCTTTGACCATATGTCAAAGTGATACTTTTACCAAAAGTTATACTGTAGGTTTTCTCCCTTGAGGTCTTTCAGCTGTGCAAGGATTATCTACCTTAGATCGTGAAATGGACATTATAACTCCTTTACGTAAAGCCAATACTTACAGGAATGAAGGTCTTGATCATAATTACATAGTCATCAATCCCAAAACCTGTAAGTAGCATTGTAACGTATTGGCCCATTTTTCAACTTGTTTAATACTTCATAGTTTCATTTTCTCAATCTTCTTTATCATTCCTTTTTTTATGAACTCTTTGTCGCTAAAACTTTCTGTAGAACTCATTACTCTTTTATTGTAAACACTGCTATTCTTAAATAACTTTTAATATGATCCTTAAAATAACTTTTAATTATTTCATAGTGACACCTTCTCCTTTCTTCAACTTTCCATATATAATATGTATTAAGATTTAGAACTTGATTCCTTTCCTTTCTTGAACATTTTTGTCTTTGATATATATATATATATATATATATATATATATATATATATATATATATATATATATACATATATATATATATATATATAGTATGATATTGACCTCGATTATAAGCGGTATTCACTGGGTTATTTATTAATTCACGGGTTAAGGGGGCACTGAATTTTACAGTAAAAGATAAATTGACCCAAAAAATCAAAAAGTCAGACATTTGTCAAGATTGTTTTTTCTGTTATCCTAGCTCTTTCTCTGACCATTTCTTTGTCATTATCAACAAACTGACCACTTTTATCACCATTTTTAGCCATCCACGTAGTATAAACTCCGATAGATTTAAATTCTGCCTATCGTTCCCTTTTTGAATTCGTTAGATAGCATTGAGTTTTCCTCGACCGTATAAACATTTTGTTTAGATTTGCACTCTTCCTACATTATTTTTCACTATGGAAATCACTTTTACAAGAAAATTCTTTTTAATTAATAAATTTTGACCAATTTAAAATGGTTGAACGTGTAACTAATCTCACTGAGACCACGAGATCTTAAAAATAAACTGTTACAGAAAAAAAAATCAAAATTGGACATTTTACTTACTGAGAAAGGCCGATTCACACACACACGCGTATATATAATTTAAAAAAAAGCATGTACATCCATTCCACGAATTCAGAAACTCGTCCAATCTCTTGATTTAATGATTAATGAATAATTACACATTTTCATAGCTTACAATTCATATTGAAAAAATTACAAACAAGCAAATATTAAAAACAAACTAAAAATATTGCAACAGCAAACAATGAACACAACTATACAAAAAAGGAAGGGGGGAAAAAAACTAAAATTTAAAACAATCTCTTAATACTGTATTTCAAGGTATAAAAATTTCACCGCGCAACTGATTAAATACATTTTCTCTGTCAAATCTCTCAAAAGATCTAACTTATCCAACCCTAACCATCAAACCCACCCCCCATCTCGGCTTTAATCAAAAAATGTCGGATCTCCCCTGTTCTTTCCAAGAACACTTCTTTAAAAACAACAAAACCCCTTATTCTATACGATCTTAGCGAACATTTTTACTCGCGGGCCAACGGTTGTTTTCTATTCCATTCGATCCAACCCTCCCCCTTTTTCTCAAGGCGAGCATAAACATCTAAATCTGTCAGATGAAATTCTCTACCACAACAAACAAGTTAAGGAAGAAGATCTTTTCATCTTTTACCGCTTTTGCATCAATGGATTCATTTAGAGGAAACTCGTGTTCTTTCTTCCCGTTTTTACCAGAGCGAATGTTCGACTGGAGATTGCTGATGTTGGAAGGCTGCCTTGCGCCATAAACATCCCGGGAACTGGGGGCCTTCGAGGATTTATTATCTTTCCAATGTTATTGGGAATTGTGCACGGATGTTGGATGGTTATTGTGGTTCAGCAACCTTTTGACGTATTCATCTGTGTGGAGTTTAAAAGAGGCTAGACAGCTGTATATGTCTACGTTTGTTTGGGAGTGTAAGACATGAAGACCGCCTACATGAGAAATGTATAAAGCTATTTATCTTGTTACCAGCAGCATACGATTCAAGAAATAGAACAATGTACCAAAATTTACACACATATAAACACAATGAATCGGTTAATGGACTTTGCATAACTATTGCATTGCATCAAAGTGAGAATCACTCCACTGAAGTAATTTTCAATAGTTATAAAGAATTGAATTAGAAGCGTTTTTGAATAATTGAAATCGCGTTTATGATTTATTATTTTAAACTTTCTTATTTTTTGACCGTGATGAACGAGTGGTCACGGTCGTGAATTCATTACCGGTGTTTTTTCATCGAGTCGTGAGCTCGAGTCCTGATGCCACGGGGGCTACAGTAGCCTATTGGTCCTGGTTGCGTGTTCGCGGTCGACATGGCTTCCATCGAGTCCTGATGCCATTTTAGACCCGATATGCAGTGAGGTGGATGCACGTTAAAACTTCCAAGGCTTCAACTCCTTTTGTTAGTGAGGGAGGTGCCAGCTCAGACATGACCCTAATCACTTGACTGAGGTACAAAATTGCGATGTCCGTCGCCAATAAACATCGTGCTGCTTCTAAGTGTGTCGTTAATAAACAATCAATCGATGTCTTAATTTTTATTTATAATGAATGTAATAGACGCACAGTAATCACTTTAGTGGTTGGTTGATTTATCTGGTAGGTAGTACTGGACTACCACCACTAATATGTTATATTTCGCTCTGGCCCTTTTTCTAGAGCTTTACAAAATCCTGATCAATATAATCCCATTTGTGATTTAATTATACTGCCTTCAGGATTAAATCTCAAAACATATAAGAGGTTGCTTATCATGTTTCTTTCAACATACCAGCTTTATAACATAAGTGAGATGTCCTTTATAAGATTTCATTAAATAGAGGAGCAGGTTTCAACTAACGGATTTAAAACTATTTTATTCGTGTTTAAATATTTTTATCGCATTTTTGACCATAAAATGTATAATCTAAAAAAGTCATGTTAACGGTATCATGGGCGTAATTTAACCGCAGTAAATGAATTTTATTTCATAAATTTTATAAAGATATGCAAATAAGATTAGATAAAATATAAGAATTACATATTTTATGAAAATTATAGAGTTTATTTTTTTACAAATATTGCAGATAATTATGACGTGCTTTTTACATGTGAAGTTGGTTCATATTATATATCTTACACTATATTTTCTATCTTCTTTCCTTGTATATGTACATCTTCCTTGCTTAGATGAGGATGGCGGTATTGGTGTTGTTTCCTCAATATTTTTGTTAAGTCTTTCTAATATTATTTTCCACAGATTATATGTGGCAAATTCGGTATTTTTAATAGTTCTTTAAGAAATAATTCAGTGAAATAAAATCTTAACACTAACAGGAAACCTTGTCTAAAAATATTTCCGATACAATTTGTAGCAATACAAAATGCAAGAATGAGACGTTCAAGTTTATTAAAACTCATTGCTTTCAAAAGTTCATAAAATACTGCTAAAGGTCAACTTTCTTCGAGTTCCTTCGACTACTGAAATATACTTATAAATCTACAACATCGTCTTCTACATTTTCTTCATTACCGCTAATATTGTCCTCATAATCACTAAACTCATCGTTTCTAGGAACACCATAAATAAAATTACCTTTAAGGTAATTAATTAAATTAAATTAAATGAGAATAAAAACACTTTGAAAATAATTATTTCCTAACCTCTAAGCTAATAATTGTCTTAGTATAGACAATAATTATAACACGGTACTTAACAGCAAATTAAATCTTCACGAAGTAATTTTTAAAAACTTACGTGGTGAAATATCACCCCAGATCAGTTTTCTTTGTAACGCAGTTAACGAAATACCAAACAAAAGTGATCATTTTTATGATAACTGTATCTCTTCTGACGCCTTAAAAGATAATAGGGAAAAAGCAGCGTTACCAGCAATTCGGTTTTTTAATAATATTAGAAAAACAATTTACATGGGATGATTAAAAAATATTCTCACGTTTGAGCAAGCTAAAGTTTTAAAGCTTTGGATACAAAATTGGCATTCATTGATGCAATATTTCAAACTTTCTTTTTATCACAATAGATTATATTTATTTCTTCCTCTGAACCACATGAAATTTCTTAGAAAATATTTTTAGAGAGAGCAATGAGAAGTAAACCACAATAGTGTCAACAAAGGGAACCTAGTTGCTTTCCAAGTATGAAAGACCCGAGGAATGAAATTTCTTCGATGTTTCGTATAATTTTAAGCTTCTTTCTACTGACAGAATAACTTGAACTGTACACAAATGCACGCGTTATTAATAACATAAGTATACAGGAATTATTTAATAGAATATTGTGATTTAGCTGATGTATAATCTTGCTTGACAACTTTTAAGTGACCATCTAGTTTTAGAATTAGTAATTTAACTTTTTAAAATTTGGCAACTTATACATATACGGATATGAAGAAAATTTGAGGTTCATAAAATATGCCTTATTGCTTAAATTATTAAAAATATCAGTCCCTTTTTCCCTATCTTCATTTCATAATCTTACGTAACGATAAAATTTGACTATAATTATATTCTGTAATTATTAATGATGTAACCATAATAACGAAATGTTTACCTTTGTGGAATTTAAAAGCTCTATTAAAGAGACAGATTGTAAGCTCGTTTACTTCTAATCATCCTGAGAAAACTGGGAAAAAAAACTTATTTTAATAATCCGCACATTCCATACTTCAATTAAACTTCATGTAAGTGCTTAACTTGCTTTCTGTGACTCTCCCCTGAAATTAACCCTTGATTTTAGTTAAGACTGCATATCGCTTAAAGATTATTTTATAATAATTTGAACTATAACTCTAAATAAAGATAAGTTAATGTTCTATATCGATGATACACAAATTCTCTACTTTAAAAAAAGTTTTGAAACATCATTTTTGGAAATGCAGATACATAGCATCAAATTATAAACATTATCTTAAACGAAACTTAATTACAAAATTTTCCAATAATTAATCGTAAAATTTTTTATTTTCAATAGCCGTTAAATTTCAACTTATACGCTTCCGTAATTTGGATTCTTATTTATAAAAAAAATATAATTTAACATCTTATATTAATAAGGTCGAAGATTCATAGCCCCGAAATCATGACCGACGGTATTTTGGTAGAATTCCTGATCCCACTAAACATTTGTCATGTAGCGAGGCGTAATTGTTACACATTGAATCTGTCGGAGCTTGAAGTTTCTATATTGCCGTGGTGTGGCAATTAGGAAAGTGAGGTATCAGATCGGGTAATCATTCTCGTCGCCTGACTGTGATTCAAAAGTCATCGTCAATAGCACTCGTGTTTCTTTTCGAGTGTGATAGTTTTATTGACGACAGACCTCATAATTTTGGGACTCAGTCAAGTGATGAGGACGACTCCTGAGCTGACACTTCTTTCTCCAGACTTCTACACTACGCCATACAAGAACTTGAATCTTGAAGGCTCAGCAGATTTAACGTATATTATTCCGTTCACGGCGGTTACTAAATGGCATCAGGGCTCGAACATTTACATAATAGAAACAATGGTGAAAAGTGTTCAGTCCCTTTAGGGGATGAGACATTTCATGAATTTGTTGTTCATCTATAATTTCTGACATTTTTTCCCCCCTTCGAACTCCAAAAAGAAGAAAAAATTCTATTAAAATTAATTGTTATTATAAAATCATAGAAAAGTATTAAAAGTTTCCTAAGTAATTTAATCTTGACTGAATTTAAATTTTAAAAATTTTATTCTAGTGATCTATAGTTTGAGGAAAGTGATTTTAATCACTACTTTTGGAAAGAAAGTAAAAGTTCTTCGAGCATGTTGCGGATTCTTTAAATAAGGTAGAGGCATCTCCTGATGAGTTTTCACAGGGGGAGGCAGGATCTCGTAATAGATTGCATTTCATTTGAATAAAGAATTAAAACAGCTGTTTTCAACCTTTATGCTACTAAATCTCCCGAAAGAAAAACTTTGTTCTGCCCCTTCCAAACGTGTTTTTTTAATTAGATATAATAAAATATACGTTTTAAGTAATAAAAACTACATTTTACAAAAAGTAAAAATAAATAAAGCTATAAGTGGGGGGGGGGTTCAAAGAGTAATTGTATTTGAAATAGATGGCTTGATTAAAGTTTTGTTACCATTGGGTGCTGCCATCTTTTAAATGCAGCCGAAACAAATTTGACACATTGATTCATAAGTTAGTTTTTACTTGGTAGTCATTTGCTGCTAAACCAAAATTTGATCCTGCCGAGTCTAATTGTCACCGTTGGCGAGACCTGTATTTATCATTATATAACGGGAACCAAGCAACAATCAAAACAATGGATTGCGAATTGTTAATCTGCTCCAAAGAAGGCGAGAATGATCTCATTGGCCGGAAAAGTTAGGACGAAGAATTGTTGAGGTTCAATAGGCGTCATGACCACGAATATGAGTAACTGAGTCTCATACAGCTGTCAAGCGAGTCATGATGATTCCTAAAAATCTATCCAAAGTCCTAAATAAATAAATTGATATGGATAAAAAAAAATGCATTAAAATTCTCTAGAATTGTTTTAGGAAGAAATAAAATAAATATTATGAAAGGTATAAAACAAAGAGTTTACAAAAATATTCCATGGTATGATAATCAGTTTTTGTGATATCAAATTTCAGCGCCTCCCATATTGGAAAGTGCAGGAAAAAGCAGTATATTATTCAGAATGGTCATTTTCAATATGTATACACGTACTCCATTCTTGAAGAGAAAGCTCATTTCAAATCTGCGCTGTGTTGACGTATCATTAAAATTTTTAGCATTTTTGGTTCTTTATCAGAATTAGCTTATCTTTCCTTTCGTAGCTCAAGGACGTAATTTAAATTGTGCCCTCATATTTGATTTTTGATATTCCGATGATGTCTTTATAGGCTGTGAGAATTAACGAATATTTTGTGATACTTGACGTAAGGTTATCGCAGAATTTCAATGGTTACACAAACTTTTCTTAAGTTTGTTGTTTTAAGTGCTGCTCTACATTTGTTTTCGATTGTTATCAGCAAATTAGTTCTGTTCCCATATAACGAGCTATTAGCGGGTTTTTTTTTTCCTGTGATAAAAATGTTTCTGTTTCTTGATTTTTTTTAAAAAAATACCAAGCGAATATTTTATTTAAATCTTTCTACTTTTTCTCTCGATAGTTTTGGATATAATCGTAATTTAGAAATAATTGCTGCTTTCCGTTTTAGTTTTTTTAGTTAAAATAATTGTTAGTTCGACAACTGAATTTAAATTATTTTAGTTCTCTTGAAGTTATTAATGCTATACTCTTAAAAAATTGACTATTTCTAATTTTATATCCAAATCTCGTATTAAACAGAAAAATTAAACACGTGCTAGCTCTTAAAAATGTGATCTACTATTTTGATTTGTTCTTTGTTACTGCGAGTTTTTATTTGTTCATTCTCTTCATATTCGCATTTCATAAACATACTTTTTACTTTTTCAAGGCTTTCTGTGGCACTTATTTTTACAACCACGGTAGCAAAATAATCATGGTCGCGAGCTCATGGTCGACGTAGTCTCCGTTGAATCGTGGGTTTGGTTCCTAATCCGTCAAAAGACACACATCGTGTAGCGGGATGATGCAAATTAAATCTTTCGAAGCTCTAAGTCCTCACATTAGCATAATGTGGAAATTTGGAGAGTGATGTGTGGACTCGGGAGTCGTTCTCATCACTTGACCATGTTCCAAAATTACACACACACCACAAAATCAGTCAACAATACACTTACTTTTAATTTCAATCAGTTCCATCAAGTGACATATAAATAAAACAGAGTTTGATGCATCCGAAAAACACTATTTAATTCGGCTCAATCGATCAGTTATGTGCAAGTTTAAAAACAGAATGCTTTATTTTGACATTTGTATTGTTATACAACATTTAATCAAGTTGATATATAATGTTAATCTCTGAATATACAATGACATCTGGAAGACGTCATTCATTTCGTGTGCCATTGTAGACTTTGACGTTTCCGAGACTTCAAGAACTGTCTCCAGTGGACGCCGTGCAGTATATAATTAGATTATTCAACAATTTCACTCGTACGTTGATTCTGCATCAGAACGTTTAAAATGTTCTCCCCTTCTCAACGCCTTCAGGGGCTTACCTTTTTTTAGGTAGGTATGCAATCATGACTCCGGGTATCCTAATGATCTTTTCCCTTTCCCGTTGGGCTTATTGTCATTGATAAACACGGGTGATGCACTTGCACTTGATTGCCATGTGCTGCCTCCTAAAGGGACACTCCACACGGCAAACATGCGGGTTGGCAAACCAACAGAAGCAAAAATGGGGAAATATAAAAATAAAGGAACTGTTTAAGAACGAAAAAGTTGTAAATAAAACAAACAAAGGAACTGTTTAAGAACAAAAAAGTTGTAAATAAACAAAAACAAAGAAAACGAATTGATCATGAACAAGTTGCAACGTGAAAATGCTGGGAGGAAATCAAATCTGTCTGGCATTGGCGTGAAAAAAATGGAAGAAAAAAAAGTGAAAATAGACAAAAAGAAGGGTTGAAAATAGAAAAGGATCCCTAGAGTATCCCGGGAGGGAGGGGCGTGTTTATCAAAGATAGTAAAGGAAAAAGATCTCTAAGGTACCTCGGATGAGTAATGACTATTCTTACCTCAAGATAATCCTCTGAAGTCATTGAGAAGGGTGAAATATCTTGAACGTTCTAAGCTAAACAGAATTGACGAGTTGAACAATTGAATAATATATTAATATACTGCACGGCGTCCACTAGACACAGGTCTTGAAGTCTCGGAGACGTCAAAGGCTTACAATTGCTCATGAAATGAATGACGTCTTCCAGACGCCAAGGGGTTAACTTAATATTTTTAACTTTTTGCAGTTTAATCTATTGTTCATGTTCCTCGATCTGTTGGTCCGGCTCTCTGTAAATTTATAGTATCCTGCTTTTTTTTAAATATTTTGTTTGTAATTGATTCACATATATCTTTGTTCCTGATTCTTTCTAAGAATTTTGTTCTCTGAATATATATATATATATATATATATATATATATATATATATATATATA
>BMAW01015531.1:386117-405666 GCA_019974015.1 Nephila pilipes
ATATATATATATATATATATATATATATATATATATATATATATATAGTGTAAATAATGTGTATGATGCATTGTAGAGTACATAATGTTTTTCTATGAATGTTCATTTCTCTCTTTTTCCGGATTTTCATTTCCTTGATTCGCTGAATTAGTGACTCAAAACAGTCTTTCTATATCTGTATAATTAAGCGTTGCAGCGTTTTGAACTGTTTTTTGTCATTTGTTTTACAAAGATCTGTAGAGCCGCTTATTTTTTAATATTGTACTTCGTATTATTATGCATTTATTTACTATTGTTCATACCATCCTCCCTCTAATATTGTGCTGAATGTAAATAACCCATGTAAATTTAATTATTTTTGTTAAGTGTTATTTTGCGATTCTCGTCGTGTTACTGAGGCTTGTAATTTATTCCCAGAAGACAAGTTTAATAGTTCTAAACCCTTTGGGTGAGCTCGGTCTTCTTGGAAAGTTGCCAATAGTCCTCGAGTTGCTTCTAAGTGTACGACGTTAATAAAGCAATCAACTAACAAAATCATCATTAAATGTAAAGAAATTTCAATGTTTTGCACGCAGTGACTGCCAGATGTAATTAATGGAAAAGAAATTTATGCCTTTTCATATTGTCTTTGCTTAGTGTTATAAAAGTAGAACTAAAGAGGATAATACAGCCATTGTTGTTCCATACTCCATAAAACCAAACAATTAATCAAACCCAGAACACTTTTCAAGAAAAAAAGAGACAATATAAGCTTTATTGGTTATCATACATGTATCAATTTATCATACCCTGTCTTTAAAACTGAAAAACATTCCTTAAAACATAGAGTTTTTCTGTAAAATATATCTTCATTTGATGGTACACATAAAAGATGACAAAATGCATTATATATTTTGTACATAAAAAGAGAATCGATACGAACAAAGTTATTGAACAAATTATGTTCCCTATAACATAAATATAAATTTTGATTAAATGTATTTTTCTGTCTTGAAATCATCCTCATCAAATTACCTTGATTCAGAATTGCTCGATCCGTCACCGACACTCCTCGTTCTACTTTTACTGCACCTCAAATCAATTTAACCAACCAACTAATTTCTCAACGTTTGTAAAAATAATAATAATAATGAATTCTAAAGCGTTCTCCACTTTTTAATTTCATAAAACAAGCTGTGGTAGTAGCTTAATTGTTATGGTGGTAGCGTTTTTGTGATACAGACACTCGATTTCACGATGCAGTGGACAGCAAAAGGTTGATGTACATTAATTTTGAATTGAATTGATTGTTTTATTGACATCGTCCGATAAGCAACACGAGGGATATACGTGATGGGATCTCGTAATTTTGAACTTCGGTCAAGTGAGGAGTGTGACACTTGAACTGGATCCTCTCCTTCCAAATTTCTACACGAAAAAACTTGGAGCTTCGACAGATTTAACGTTCATCACCCCCGTTTTACGACGCGTGGCATCAGGACTCGATCCCACGACTAGACAAAAACAACACCGGCTACGAATTCGCTGCCATGACCACAAGGCTGCCGTGACCATCTAATACACGTTGAATCCAGATACATCTATCTGAAAATCATCACATAATTTAGAGTGGCATAAAAGTTAAACACGTAGGTGACGACGTACTTTATTTAAACTGGTTTACTTAACTCTTAACTTAAGCCCGGTTGATTTTATCATACTTATGAATAAAATCAAAATACAGCGTTGTACCACCGATTACGGCTACTTCATATACTTCATGTACTACCATTGATGCATGCCATCGCTAAAGTGTTAAAAAGTGTTATCCCATCTCAGATACAGGCTTCAACAAACAAAAGGGGCTCGAATAGAATATATATGTCGTCAATAGTTACTGTTGTAATGAGAAATTAATAAAATAAATTAAAGAGTAAATTTGACAAGGAAAAATGAATTTGTTTTATTTTCAAATTTAAATAACTCTTCCTTTTTTTCATAATAGATACAGATGCGTCGAAAAACCGAAATATAACATCAATAGCTTATCTCACGAAAAAGCCATCTTTTGTCAGCAGAGTAAAGCGTATTAATTCTGTCTTTACAGCAAAAGTAACCATATGCCAAGGTTTAGATGATTTAACTGAATTAGACAAAAATCAGTTAATATTGTCTAAAAGCTATTCTAAGCTATCAGCACTTAAAAATTACAATATTACGTGCAATAAAAGTCATTCATAGATTAGCCAGTAAGATATTTATACAATCGCACATTTTCGTAATCACACGATGCTATTTTGGATTCCAGGACACTCGAAATATTTTGGAATGAGTAGGCCGACAGTCACACAAAATTTGCAACGGAGTCCAATCTGTGCATCGGCTGGATTGCCCCAAAAGACATCTATAGTAATATATTCAGAAACAGAATGAAAAGAACTAATGAAAACTTTTATTCAAGAAAATATTTCGAAATCTTAAGGAACATCCCAACTATAGATATGTTATTCAATTGGATAAAAAGCAGAAGAAAGTAAATACTAAGTACTCGAATCGTCAACTAAATGATCATAATTCCCGGCTTTTGCGTGAATTCAATTTAGATGATGATTCAAAGTGTGGTACCTTTCACCCGTTTCAATGATTTAGAACATGTTTTTTAAACTTGTAGTAAATACGCGTCCCATAAAAATCACCTTTGTAATACACTTAAGATAGACTCATAGGGCAATTTTACTTTTAAATAGCTATTAGACAATACATCCTGTTCAAACAAACAAATGTTCAGAACAAACTTGTAGAATATTAAGTACTTTGATAAATATTAAATTAATAGAATATTTTAAAGGTGATATATAATAGCCTTTGTTGCATTGTATCCCATAAAACCATTCAATCCAATAACCTCCATTCGTTTTAAATTAAAAGAAATGGAAGTCGTATTTTAACACTGAGATATTTGTATATGCTGATGCAAAAAAAGAAAGTTACATTTACAAACATAAGTAATTATATCTGAACAATTAATAATCAAAAGAAGTATTTACATTTGTAAGTTGTGTGCTTTCTTTCAGGTATATCTTGAATGAAATATCTTGTACTTGCATTTATATCTTTAAAAATTTGCGGAATACTTATAAAACAAAACATTCTATATACAGAGAGAGATTTTAATTTCAAAATGTAAATATGATAAAAAAATTTAATTTATAAATTTTATGTGATATCCATTCCATTTAATTTTTATACAATCATTATAGAACATCTAAAATTTACAATAGTTTAATGAAATTTTTTTTAACTGTGTAGAAAATAACCTCATCTTAAACCGTGGGAAATACCAGCACTATGGATAAAGTAGGTTTTAAAAAAGAATCCTAAAAGAATTTTTTTCAACAAAAATGTCTCTATGGCGGGGCACTTCTATTTATAATTTTAAAAATTCAATTTCTTGGAGTTCTATTGATCAAATTCTCACACACATTAATAAATCTTTTTAGAATCAACAAATTATCCCGAAATTTTTAAAGCAAAATAAAAAAAAAAATAATATAAAAATGAATTTTTTTTATATATATTTCAAATTCGAACGATTTTTTTACATTATTCTTCCTTTTAAATCTTGTCTAAACTATTTATCTTACTGTTCTACAATAATTAATTTTGAACTTAATATCATAAGTTCTTGCATTATCTTGTTTCAATCACAAAAGCCTTCAAGACTTGAAAGGGAAGCCCTGAAACATCAAAGGCTTCTCCCCACCCTCTCCTTTCTCCTAGTTTCATCGTCTGTTTATAAATATTCTTTTTCCAAACGGGCGGAAAGAGTATTTAAGTACTCCGTTTTATGAACCAGCGGAAGTCCTCTCTTCCTTTCTCAATAAAAATATTTAGATGAGTGCAGAAACAGAAGAGTTTTTTAACGAGTCGTCCTGTGTCGTGTGTGGACAGCTGTTTTCTGCATCCCCCTTCTCTTTTTCTTTAACACTTCCCGAAGGAAATTGGTAGATATCATCCTTCATTTAAGGAAACAAAAAATGTTACTTTTTTTTAAAACTGAAGTACTTTAAATAGGAATGAGTTTTTAATATAGCGTGCCGCGTTGGTTAATTTCCGGTTAGTGTCGAACGTTATGAGTGAGTTCAAAGTTTTGGACTGGCAAACTTTTCTTGATGCACAGGAAGGAAAAGGGTTTTTGAAAATTCCTTGTTTCAGAAAGTTCTTCAGTATCGTATTTCAAATCTGTTTCTGTCAATAAATCTATTTCCTTAGGCGACAGATTTTCTTAGTGAAATGTTGCCGCGCTTTAGATATTCAAAGCAAAAAAGTATTTTAAAGAAGCCAAGAAGCAAATATTCAAACAATAAGTTGTCAAATCAAAATAATGATAAAAAAAAAAAAAAAACTAAATTATAAGATAGGCCAACAATGCTGTCTTCATCAATAAATGAGAAGATGTACACATATATTTTATGTATCATTAGAAGTATTTATTGAACAAGCTCAAAATTGTTAAAATATGTTTTATTTGGAATTAATAATGAATTTTGTTATATTTGTTCCCATCTTTATATTATGTAAATTATTGTAACAGATGTTGCACAAAGATAATCGTGTATTGATGGCTTGGGCAATCTAATCCATTTTTACTCAAAAAAGATGGCTAAATTTCATATGTGGCGAAAAAAGAAGAAGCATTATAGAATCTAGGATCATACATTATAATTATTTTTATGCACTTCCACTCTTCTTCAGGTTTTTTTTTAAAAAGGCTTTCTTTTATACAATGAGAAAAATAAACCAATAATAAAGCTTTAATGTAAAATGCCTTACTAAATATGTTCGGTGGCAACAACTCCCGATCTAAGAGCTTCTTAATACGTAATAAAAATGCAAAACCATCATAGAAATCAATCTAGTTTAAGAAGCACTAGCCTTCTAAGCACAGACATGGATTTTTCTAATCGAATCATAACTGTGACAATCAAATCTGTTTCTTCCTAATTTAATTTCTTATTTCCACAAAATGATAGATAAAGTTCACTCTGACTCCCTGTTTATAAATATATTGTGATTTCTTATCTCTCGATGAGGAAAAGAGTGTTTGATTAGTTTCTGAGAAATACGTTTCATTAAATCTTTTTTCACCTGTAGTTTTCATTCAGAATTACTATTTTGTCCTGTGAACTTTAGTCACTTTTTAAATTTCTTCAAAATGATGTAGTTTTTCTGTCAAAAAAAATCTTTCATCGCCACACAAATGAATATAATCAGAGACCGAAATACCGACCGATGTAAACGAGGGGGTGGATTCCGGATACCCTACTGGCTTCAATTTCCTCTCATCGCTCACTCTCGTATCTCAACAACGTGTCTGAGCTTGTCATCGCCTGCCCCTCACAAAACGAAATCATCATGACGCCGCTAACATAAACAGGAATATTCGTGGCCCATTCCCTCCTCTTTTTCGGGTGAATTCTGGAGATAAGCGCTTTTAAAAGCATCTCTTTACAACGACTTGATTAAAAAATGTTTTAATGTCTGGGGTTTTAGAAAACTCCCGGACGATTTTGAGAGAAAACAGAAGATTATTCTGCTGATTTGTGATGTCAACACCGGAAAGGGAAAAAGAAGGGGCTCGCTTGCCACGTGGTCGGCACGTGTTTTAGATGATAAAAAAAGTATCATCACCGAGGTTTCTGTACGCCCTCCTCTACCTTTTTTTTTTTTCCAAAAAAAAAAAAAAATAGAACGAAAAAACGTTGTTTTAACCCATAAAGAGTGTGCATGCTGTATCATTTAAGGAAGAGCATAAACAAATAATCCCCCCCTTTTTTTTAACGAAGAAGTTAAAAAGCTCAATCCTCTACTCAAAATACGCATTGAGAAGAAAAGCGGCTACTTCGAAAACATAGCATTTGATGTACGTACAAGAATTGGTAAATTTTTCAAAAATGTTTTACTTTTTCGATTTTTAAGAAAATCAGTGCTCTTTCACTTTGTTGACAACCCACCTATTAACTCGATCTTAAGCGAGTCCTACCTATATTTATGGACACCTATATTTATGCGGCTGATGCATGTTAAAATCTGTGAAGGTTCCAGGCGTAATACGGAAATTTCGAGTTGGAAGTGCCAGCTAGATGTCGTCCTCGTCCCTTTACTGAGGTCCAAAATTATGATATCCTTCACCAATATCCCTGATGTTGCTTCTCAGTAAGAAGTTAATAAATATACTCCCTCATTTCTATATTTATGATATGATAATTTAATAATTTTTTTTTATCTATGATTATAATGGAAGTGGGGTCCTGATCTCGAGCTCATGGCCAGCGATTTTTCGATTAAGCTATGTGCTCGAGTTCTGAGTCCACTAAACACCCGCCATGTATGAAGATTGAGGCATGTTACATTTATATTGGCATAAAGTCCTCTTTCTGGAATGGTAAGGATGTTCGGAGGGTGGAATGTAAGCTTATGTGTCGACCTCGTCCTCTGACTGTGGCTCAAAATTACGAGATCCTTCACCAATAGCCCCATATTGTTTAAAATGCGATATTTATGAACACAATCCGTTAATAAAATCTCAATTATGTATGGTGATTCATTACTGGTAGTAATTACTTCTGCATTATAGTAATTCAAATAATCAGTCACTAATTGTAATGATATTGCAAATATTTTCTTTTAATAACTTTTTAAGGGTATTTTTATGTTTGGTATTCTTTTTGGTATTTATCAATCATTTTACCAAGTGTCAATTAAAAATAAAGGAAATGTGTGCGTGTTGTGTGACTGAACACAATTTAAAATAAATTATTCTGGAATCTTAGTACCGACATCCGGAATGAATGTGAGTCAGTATATGAAGAGAGAGAGAGAGATTGCTTATCATTGAGTTCATATAAAATTCGTCATATTTCATTTTTAATATCTAGTACTCCTTATAAAAATTCCTATTTGCATAGAAAAGAAAACACTCTACGTCACGTCATTATGAGAACAAAAAAATTCCTCATTTTTCCAGAAAACCAACACGTCTGCGCTATCTCTACCCCTTCTCCGCTTTGTCAACGCCGCTGTTAATGAGCTCAGGGTAAACACAAAATTTCATTTATTTTGTTTTCAAGTGTCTGTGAATTGCTTTTGACAGCCCCTTGCTTTGTAACCGTAAACCGCTGAGAGATGCCCACTGTTCGTGGCCCTCGACATTTCATCGTTAAATGTCTCTGACAAGTTGCAGAAAGGTCTCGCTTTTCAAGTCAAATAGTTTGAATTCAACTCAGACAAAGGATAGAGTGTAGAGAAGAGATTTTCTCTTTGTGGCTGAAGAGACGAGGTTTTTCTTTGCTGTGAAAATAGAATATGTATTATTGAAGGGCGTGTTTTCGTTTTCTGCTTTTGATCTAATTTTGGAATGGGCTTTTATTTTCGATGCGAAAGATCAATATTACTTACTGGTGGAATCTTTTTTCTGAATTATTTTAAGACTATATTTCTTATTCTCTACAAGGACGATAAATAAAATATTGTAGGCAGAAGAGTTGCAACATTTTTAAATCATTGCACTCGAACTATTATTCGTACAGTTTTAGTTTAGTTTTTATTAACGTCGCACTAGAAGCAACACGAGGGCTATTGGCGACGGACCTCGTAATTTTGAACCACGGTCAAATGACGAGGACGACACCTGAGCTGGCATCTCCCTCTCCTAACATCCACACCACGCCATTGGGAGGACTTTGGGCCCCGAACAGATTTAACGTGCATCAGCCCCGGCTACACGGCGGGTCTTTGGTGGCCAAGGATCGAACCCGCGACTGAACGAAAACCGCCGGCCGCTAGTCCACGACCTTGACCACTAGGCTACCGCGACCCCCTATTATTCGTACAGTATATTTTTCTGGCTTTAACTGATTGATTGCTTACTTACACCTCACTCAGAAATAACCCAAGCCTATTTTCGACGCACCTTATAATTCGGTACCAGGTGATAACGGTCAAATGAAGACAACACTTAAGCTGGCATCTCCATCACCGAACTTCTTTATCACGCCAACGGGAGGACTTGGGATCTCTACAGAGACAACGTGCATGTTTTTCTAGCAATCTAAATATTTGTAACAATCATGAAAGATTAATAGTTTCGAGCAATGTTTAGCTCACAAAAAGCGCTTTAATTTTTTCCGATATATTTATATGTACTGTTCTGTCCTATTAAGGGGATTGTCCTAGGAAGTCGGATGTCACCTAATTAAAACGAACAAAAATTGAGAAATGTTTTTCTTCGCTTAACGACTACTCGCACTTACGACCAATTCAGTTTCGACCCCAAACTCTAAGAGTTCCTTTCTCAGCTTGAGTGTTGGTCAGAGGCAAAATCTGATTTGCACACTTAGCGTATTATGCACTTTTTCAGTCTGTTTCATTCTGATAAGCAATCATTGCGTGTAATCTTGTTATTACTTACATATTTGTAACCCCAAAACAGTATAGATGTCGACGTTGCTTAATTAGTGCATTATACCAATCAAGAAATAGCGAAGCAGAATTTATCAGAATTAGAAGCGTTGTAACCTTTGGAAGAGGATGAAGAAGAAAGAACTGAAGAAATGCAAATGAAATTCATGGTACACGGGTTAGACGAATAAATTATCTTTAATTAATTCGGCTATTTTGAAATTTAAGGCTACGGATCCAAATATTGAACGTTTTAATAAATCTGAATGCGGTTGTACTGAACTTTAAAAGTGTCTTGCAGAAATTTATCAAGAAAAAAGAAAGCTCGCAAAGCAAACTATTCGCTTACGAGACGAGTTTCGTTTCGACTGTTATATTCTGGACCTTCGATCTTGAAGGTGCAGCTTCCATTTCACTGTCGTCATCTGCTTTATCCGGTTCCTTTACATTTTTTAATAACCAAACACAACACAAAAGACAATATGTACATATGCATGTTTTATGAATAAATTTGCAAAATTTGTATAATTTTATAACGCTCCTATATTTCCACATAAGTTCCTCGCTTATCGACCATTTCCAGTAACAATGTAGTTATCGGAACGGAACTCGGTCATAAAGTGAAGAGTACCTATAACTTCTAAGTACGATTTCAATTATGAGACAATCAATAAACCTAGAGTATCTCTCGAGTACAACAACAAACAAAAAACAGAATTCCATCAGTAAAAACAAATCACGAAATTTTATAAGATTTAAACTCTGCTTTGCATCATTCTCATATTTTCCCTTCTTTAAAATGATTCAAATTCTTCTAGGAATTATAGTCCCATTCGTGTATGAATTCTCTATAATACAAAAACTATTTGTAAATTTTAAATGATTTAGATTCCTGTTATAATCATTATAAATAAAACACGCAACTACGTCTAAAGGATTTCCAACAATAATATAATAAAGTTAATATAATAAACTCACTTTTCGTATAGTTTCAATTAGCATATATAATTAAATCAAATAACTTATAAATATTTTTAGAATTGATTAATTAAATTATACAGTATTGTAATCCTTTTCTTACCAATTATAAAAATTAAAATAAGTATTCATCTAAAATAATTTTAAATAATAATAAAGTAAATCACTCTGATCTAGTTATTGAAAGCGAAAATGCCAAAAAATCATATTTCAATCGACAATCTTGGTAGGATGGTACCTCATGATAAAGCTCTCACTCACGGGGGTCGAGTAAATCATCCTTTAGTATAGATCTCTACTGACACAGCTAGTAAAGGGAGCATCAAATCATATCCCAAACTAATACAGAAGAATTACAAAAATATTTCCAGAACCATACATTTCAAGCCATCATATATTTCAAAATATTATGACGAATCTGCGAAAGCTATTTCCTGAATCGTTATTCATATAATTTGAGGGACATCTAAAGAGATAAAGCTCATTAGAGAGAGGTAAGTGCGGGAACGAGATTCGAAGCATAGTGAACAAAGAGTGAATTAAATTCTTTTGTTAGTTTTCAAGACTGAGCTTTATCCAGTCTAACAAGAAAATATCAATCCACTATTCTAATCGCATGCTTATACTTATTTGTTTTGAAGAATATCTGCTGATATTTGAAAATATTTTACAGTACAGTACACTACTCGTACTCAATTGAAATGTTTCGCAAGCGCGATGTGTAATCTAGAAATAAAGTAAGAAACACAGTATTGATGTGAAAATTGGCAGTTACGATAAGCAGGGAATAAAAATGTGAGCAGAGCTGTGTCGTGATCTGGTGACCAAGTCAACAAACTCTCGAATCCCCACGAATGGTGGGCAGGTACCGGATAAAAGAAATACTGAACCATCGAATGCCGGATTAAAGAGATAGATTACTATATAACTATTCAAATCCATCAAAATTTAGATGCAATTAATATATATTTAAATCTTCCTTCCCTTTTCTTCAAAAATTTGATCGAAGGTGCTTTTTGTAAGGGAAATCGGGTCTATTTGACTGCTAAAATCTATAAAATGTCTTTCCTGTTCCATTTTTTTAAAAAAAGAGAGAACTTAGCTAGCATCTCAACTTATTCTGTTTTAGACTTCATTTTTCTTTCTGAAATGTGACGTGTTATGTTCTTTCAGCTGCATGGGGTTATCACCGACAAGGATATTGTCAAGCCGGTTTTTCAGCAGCTGTAACCAAAGTAAGGAAAATTAAAATTAAGTCGAAAATTAGGAATTTTGTTAAGAGTTGTCATGATTTATATTTACAATCCCATATTTCTAAATTCTCAATTATTCTTTTTCGTAGCTAATATTTTTCAATAAATATATATTCATACATATTTTTGACAGGATGGAAGACAACTCTTTATAGGCGCTGTTGGTAGCTGGTATTGGCAAGGTAAGGTTAGCTACTCAATGTTATTTATAAAATGCCCATAAAAACTATACAAAATATTATAATAAAAAATGGTAGAGAGAGCTTAAGTTGCATTATTAAGTATAAAGTTATACATATATTAATAAAATGGATTCAATACTTCAGATATAAGGTATATATCTCCAAAATGGTTATTAATATTATTTTTGAATGAAAATACTATGATACTTTTTTATATATATATTTGGCGTTTTAAAATTATTTGTGATCAAACGTATTCATCTGAAGTATTCATATATTTCATTTTGAAATATTTTGTACTTGATGCAAATTTTTCTGTTATATATATTAACGTTATTTATGAATTAAATAAAAAGAGGCTATTTTATATTTGATGTTTTTGTACAAAATCTAATCAAAAGTATTTAATCAAATATTTATTTATGTGTACAAATATAACTTTTAAATTAACAATGCTTCAAATTATCATCCTTTTGGTAACAATATTTTGTAAAATTATTTAAATTCTTTTTTAAATGGGGCCGCGGTAGCCTAGTGGTCAAGGTCGTGGATAGCGGCTGGCGGTTTTCGTTCAGTCGCGGGTTCGATCCTTGGCCACCAAAGACCCGCCGTGTAGCCGGGGCTGATGCACGTTAAATCTGTTCGGGGCCCAAAGTCCTCCCGTTGGCGTGGTGTGGATGTTAGGAGAGGGGGGTGCCAGCTCAGGTGTCGTCCTCGTCACTTGACCGTGGTTCAAAATTACGAGGTCCGTCGCCAATAGCCCTCGTGTTGCTTCTAGTGCGACGTTAATAAAAACTAAACTAAACTAATTCTTTTTTAAATTCAGTGAATAAAATATCACGTTTTAAGATAGCAATTTTAAAATGCTAAAAGTTTTGTGTTTTAGTTTTACATAGCTATTTTTTATTTAATTTTAAAATTATCCAATCTCTATTTTAAAAACCGAAAAGTGTTTCACTTGCTTTCGCTGTTGAATCTTTTAAAAATAATTTAAAAAAAGAAATAATTAATCGAATTCACGATTCAATAGAATGCTTTATTTAGAACTTTTGTTTTTGTAAAATTTTCACCACTATACTTGTTTATACAACAAAATATATTCGATGCACAAAAAAACTCTGATTTTTTTTTTTTATTTCTTTCATTGCATGTCTAATTTATATAGAATAATGTAAATAAATAAAATTTATGTAAATGAATAGAAGCACTGCTTCTAACATTTATTTATTTATTTTTAAGGCCAGCTGTATTCACAAGATCTTCTATCTAAAGAAACCCAGCACAATACACCTGAAGGACCAGCTGACGATGATGATAGTTTCCTAGGTAAAGTTCATTCAGAAACTATTCTGAGAAAATCTTTTCTAGCCTATTATAAGGTAGTCAGAAATAGTATTTTTAGGATCCAGAAGATTTAATGTTATGCAGAAATTTCAATTGGAAATACTTATTAATGAAATGAAATAAATTCAAATTACTGACTATTCTCTGCTATAGCATTATCGGTTGCCTCGAAACTTGCCAAGAAGGAAGCTAAATTAAGAAGAAATACAAGTATAGATTGGAGATTTCGGAGACAAAAGTCTTCGAATTTAAAATTTTGAATGACTGGACCCCATTTTCAGTAATTTTTATGATATTCGATTACATGTAAATTAAGAAATATCTCGATCGCGCATTGTAAAAATTATCTGCCTTTTGATAATCTATTTATATATAACATATTTTTTGAAAATAGAATTAATTACTTATGAAACTTGGCCATTGGTATAAACACGCACTCGTAAACTATTTATTTTATATCTAAGCTAAGTAAACTAACGATTCGTTTTAGGTTACTCAATTGCGATTGGTGAATTTACCGGAGACAAGAATCCAGATGTAGTAGTTGGAGTTCCTCGAGGGCATAGACTTGCCGGAAAGGTAAAGAAATATAACTCAAAATAATCCCACAAGTTAATACTCGTGCTTCGAAAATGCTTAGGATTAAATATTTGGAAACTTTATTTTAAAAAATAAAGAAATAACTCTTTGAAATGTCTTAAATGACTCACTAATAATCTAAATAATCGAACTGAGAAAAATAATTGAAAGCGACAGATGAAACTTGCAAATATTGATGCAAAATTTATTGTATTTTTTTCAAATTGGGATTTTACTTTTCTTTCCAGATATCTTTATTCAACAGCACGTTATACAGTTTGCACAACATCTCAGGTGAACAACTGGGTTCCTATTTCGGATATTCTGTCTGCGTCACTGACATCAATGGTGACAGGTAAAAACACAATTGCAATGCATATCATTCTTAATCCTCTCAGCGAAACGAAAGAAATAATCTTCATCGACTTATTTTTTCACAATTGAGATTTCTGATTATCAAAAAAAAAAAAAAAAAGCGAAACAAGGAAAATTATCGAATAATTGCTCAAATCAGTGAGGAATTTTGTTGTATTTTTTTTACAATTTAGTTTCGTTTTATAAATTCATATATCTATGCAGTGAACTCATTTATGAGAAATTAGTTTCAGCTGATTAATGCTGTTTTTTCGCAGAACAATTTATACTGCGTAAATCTCACATCTTAAAAAATTTACGAAAATTTCTAACATATGCATACAAAAAAAAATTAACGCAATAAGATTTTTTAATATTTTCGAATCCAGAGTATATTATAATAATAAAGAAAGATCATAGTTTCCTTGGTCCAACGTGCTCATATTAGTAAACACAAATCCCTTCCTAACATTATTAAAAAATATCTTTACTTTAGTTTACAGTTGAGTATGAAGAAATAATGAATGAATACGAAGGGTATCGTAAAATTTTAACTATTCTGAAAAATGATCGATACATAAGTTTAATCTTTATTTTTTATTCTTCTTCACTTAGTCATCATCCAGATTTATGCATTTCTCCTAGCGTTTCTTAACCTTTCGAAGGCCGTCGTTGTAGAACTCGGCAGATTGAATTCTTTTCTGTAATGCGGGTTCCTGAAACCAAAGAAATCAACATAAATAGATGTAATGTACAACCTCAAGTAAATAAGGATCAATTAAATGTAGAAAATCTTTATCCAGATATGTTGGTCATATCTTGATATTAATTAAAACTTTACGATAAACCAAACCAAATTGGACTCCTATTATTGAACATAGTTTTAATTTTGATAATTGAGATTTTACAATAAGCTTTTTTATTACAATCTTTATTTATCATTTATTTGTTTGTTTGTATAAGGCTTCCGTCCAGCGGAAATTTTATTTCATGAAGGTAATGTTAATCCTATGGAATTTCTACTACCGTTCTTAAATCTTTGCTATTATATCTATCTGAATACAAAAAAGTCATCCGAAAGAGCAAACAAAATAATTAAAGTTTTTGTGGTATTATATTTTCCCTGCAATTTTTGAAAATATTTTAGAATATTTTTCAGGATCAGAAAACCCACAAAGAAATTATTAAAATAAAAATATTTTTAAAAATAGATGGGGGGCGGATGTAATTCTGCAGAAACCTTAACTACTTGTTGCCTTTTTGGATGCTACTTTTTCTGCATTCCATTAGATAAAATAGTCTAGGATTGAGAAACGGCAGAATAAATTACATGGAATTAAAATAACGCTCACGAAATCAAAACAGCCCGAAGACGGGAGCCTTAAGGAAAAGTACACGCGAATAGCAAAATATAAAAGAGCATGTGTTTATCCAGAGTATCTCAGATTCGTTTTTTAATTATGAGTTCTTTCTACTTGCTTTTTCAAATTACGTGGTTAATACTTACTTTTTCTCATTATTTTATTTATTTAATTTTTATCAATATAAACCTTATTACAATTTTTAGAATAACTTTTGTTACAATTAATAAGTTATAATAACCTGATACATACTGATTAATTTTGTTAAAGTCTTCTCGGGCATAAAAAGTCCCATCAGGTGCTGCCCCACTTCGTTTCTATAGCCTTTCGGTCTAGGACGCTGATCACTAGTTAGTGGCTAACCCGACGCTAAACCCTAGTTAACTTCCCAAGCTAGCTTGGTACTCATTTATCAACCCTGAGGGATGAGGTACTCAGTTGACCCATGACCAACTACCTAAGCAGAACCATCAGGAATTGAACCTGGGTCGGCAGTGCTCGCAGTCTCAGACCCACTAAACACTACATCACCGCGGCCACTGATACATACTAACACTTTTGCTTTTAATAACAGTTTGATATGTGGGTCTTAATCATTATTTATTATGTGAATCTTACTGAGCACCATTTTAAATTTGACTTTTGAGTCTTACAGGAGATGCGCTCTAAATAAAGGAAAATACGTGCACAACTAAATGTAAAAGAGCATGTGCTTCTAAACAGCATTTCAGATTATTTTTTTAAATTAAACTTTACTTTTACTTACAACTTCAAATTTTATTATTAATAATTTCTTATCACTATATTTTCGTTAGTTAATTTATTAGTATAAATGCCTTTAATTTAAAAAAAAAATTACATTTTGTAATTATTGATAACCATTCCATTATGTTTGGTGGAAGAAGTTAAACGTATATATTATCATTCTTGTGCGCATATGTATATAAAGATCAAATTTAGCCTTAAGTTGTTTTTTTTTTTTTTTTTTCATGATAAGACTTAAGGCTGCCATCTACCCGCCATGTTGATTTCATCAGCTTAATGTAAATCCTATGTAATTTCGCCTTGAATTCTCCCATCTTTATTATTTGATCTATTTGAATGCAATAAAGTACATTTGAAAGCGCAAAAAATAATCAATGCTTCTGTGGAATTACTTTTTCCCTCCGATTTTTAAAAATATTTGAAAATATTCTTTAAAGACCGGAAAACTCAAAAACGAAAAATTAAAATAAGAATAAAAATACTTTTAAAAATCGGAGGAAAAAAGTAATTCCACAGAAGCATTGATTATTTTTTGCGCTTTCAAATGTACTTTATTGCATTCAAATAGATCAAATAATAAAGATGTGAGAATTAAAGTAAAAATTCCATAGGATTAACATTACGTCCACGAAATCAAAATGGTTAGTAGACGGGAGCCTTAAAGTTTTCATTTACCGGCCATTTTGAATTCGTGAGCGTAATGATACTGATCATACGGAATTTTTTACTTTTCATTTCAAATTTAAGCTAATTGAATGTAATACAGTAAATCCGAAAGAACAAAAAAACTGGTTTCTGTAGAATCCAATTTTTCCTACAGTTTTCAAAAATAATTTTAAGTAATTTTTAAAGATTTGAAATTTCACAAGTGAATCGTTAAATAGACACAAAAATATTTTAAAAATCAGAACAATTCCTCAAACACTTTTGCTAATTTTTGCTTTTTTATAGTATTAAAATAAATACAATAACCTAGGTCTTAGAAGAAAGGCAGATACTCCATAAGTTTAACATTATGTTCACGAATTCAAAATGGTTTGAAGACGGAAGCCTTAAAATCGTGAAGCTATTGTTCTCGTGAGATCGCTCTTTTTTTCCAGGAATGACTCACCCCGTAGAAATGACAATAACATATGCATATGGAAAGAAATATATTTATAAATATAGGAAAAAATCATATTATAACTTTAAAAATAGAATTCGTTATCTATTAATAGTTCCTCAAATGATCAATAATTCGTACCTTGAATTGACATTTACTTATATAGTCAATAAACTTAACAAAACCTTAACTATATATATATATATATATAAATTTGAAAACGTCCTTTTTTTATTTCTTTGAGAAACATTAGCAATAAAAAATAATTTTTTTAAATTGTAAAATTTATTTTATGCTCTCAATATCATATATATAATTCACGTAAGAAACGGAAGTGGTAATGCTAAATTGCGCCTCTTTGTGTTAAAATTTGTTCGGGGTGGTTAAACTGCTAAAACTATTATTACCTTTTTAAAATGCTGTGCACTTTTGTGTTCGAAGTTGTGCGAATACTTTTGTGTCTTTTTGAAGGTTAGATGACATCATAATAGGTGCTCCCCTCTACACAGATCTTTCAGCCAAAGACAAAAGCTACGAAAAGGGAAGAATATATGTTGCTTATCAAACGAGAAAAGTACGTATCTTTGATTCATTTTTCTATTAATTAAGTGAAACAGAGGCCTATATTTTATGTATAACTTAGAGATTAACAGAATCTAAACATTAATTACTTTCCTTTCATAAATCCAGTAATGCTTATAGTCCTCAAGAGAGGATACTCACTTATGATCCTAGTTTAAGGATTCGTTTGCTTCTTTTTTTTTTTAATGTTTTTTTTTTTTTTTTTTTGCAGTTGTAATCTGGCGAGTTATTTTACTGCATATAATTTGTTGTGATACTGCATTGACTTCAATTAATAAATAACTTAAATTGTTTGCTATTTGAAAATCATCACGAATAAAAGAGCCTGTAAAAATGCAAAAGATTTCTTCTACGAGTTTTACATCGGTAGTTGGAAATCTAAAATTGGAATCATTCAAACAATTAGAATGCAGAAAGCTCTTGCAGAAGTTGGTATTGAGAAATATTTGCACAGTGTCCTCAGTTATTCTATATCCGTATTGACAAACTGCTCTATATTGTAGTTAGTAATTGTTCTTAGCTAATTTTTATTTATAATTTGTTTAAAAAATATTGTCTGCGGGAAATAGTTATCGTAGTAAGATCCTCGTTTTAAATTTAAATTGAAGAAAATAAATTTAAGGAAATCTAAATGGCTTAACTATTCAAATATTTATGTTTTCTCTCTGCATTTCTCTTTAAAAATCACATTTTTATCAGACCGTTAAAAATATAGGTATTCTAACTGTAATCGAGAGAAAGAAAATGACTTAAAATAAGATTAAGAAAGATATTTGGAAAGTTTCACATATGATGCGATGGAGCTTTTGAAATAAAATAAAATAAAAATGTGTTAAAATGTAATATTTTTCTTACTATAATTAAATTGCTTTAGAATGACATATTTCAAAATTTTAAACATCTTTTTCTCAATGTTAATCTTTCTTGAAATCAGAGTTTTAAAATCTTATATTTTAAAAGATATATTTGTTAAATTGATATTACCGTCAACTCTTATTATTTTACAAATTATGTGGCTTTTTACAGCATAACTTCAAGACGAGAAGCCATATTGATGGCATTTATTCGAAAGGAAGATTCGGTTTGTCATTAGCCTCCTTGTCCGACATCAACAAGGATGGATACGGAGGTAAGTTTAAAATCATCAATTTATGTAAACAGCACTTAAATTTATTTTATTTTACTCACTCTTCTGTTGAAAAAAAAAAGCTCAGCTACCCATCTAGTACGTTTCTCTATTTGTAAGAATTACTAATTATTCGTAAATGCTATGACTCGTCAACCCGGTTGGCTTTTCGAAAAAGAATGGTTGTATGGCTGCAATACAGATTTAAATCCGACATCGACAACCTTTGTACTAAAGTATATTGTGTATTTTGTAACGTGTTTTCATTATACGTAACTCTGTTTTGATATAAGGTATTTCAAAAAGGAATTTAAATAATTCCTAAATTTTAAGGCACCTAAATCGGTAATAGTAGTAGATAGGAAGATAAAGCAAGCGGCTGACCTTAAGCAATTGATTTAATAGACAGACCAAAAAATACAATACAGTTGATATCAATATTAGTTGCAAATGCGATCTGTAGCTAGCCCTCTTTCTGTCAGATCATTTTAAGAAAACTTATTTTTATAAGAAATCTTCAGCACTGGAAGAATTTGAAACAATTCATTTGTAAGGCACATATGTTCATTTCAGTAAAGATCTTACAGAAGGTGTCTTCGAATTTTACTCTTTGGTTGTTTTAAGTCATTTCTATAAATGGTTGTATTTTTAATCAACTGTGTAGTGATTTTACACCCAGTTATGTAGAATAGCTTCACCCTTAAATTTAAAAAAAAAAAAAAGCGTTAAACAGTGATGATTAAAACTACAGCTTCTAGTAGCTTTGGTATAACTGCATTTTAATTTTACGGTTCGTCTGTTAAACATAAATTACTCTACAGTTATGTATTTTATTGTATAGAATTCATGCCCTTTCAGAGTTATGGGAAGAGTCTCTTCTGAAACACTCTATATATTATGATATATAACCTGTCGGGAAAAGCACCACACATACACTTCTTTTTTTACTACTTATATCTCACATCCTCCTCTGCTTTGTAAATCATCTTTTCACATTCTTGTTCTACTTACTCTTAACTAATAACGCAATCACTTCACTTTTACTCAAAACTCAACTTTTAACCTTTCTTTGACTTTTAATTACTGTTATGTCTTTAAACTTCAGATAAATAATAGGAAAATAGTTAACAATAACAATTTATTAGACTTAGTCATTTTATCACGCATTGGTGAATACCTGTTTACTTTTATCGTATACTTCAGCTGCGTTTAATTAAGAGATTTCTCTCACTCCTGGATGTTTCTCTCTCACTGATGTGCTATGTAAGTAAAAATATTACACACTCGCCCCTTGCAAAGAGCCCTTTACAGGCGGGTGATAACAAATCTATATCATAATCTGTCCTGAACACCTTATATTAGGATATAACACATCGATCAATAACTCCCGAGACTAACCCAGAGATGGCGCTCGTAGTAAACCAGTAACCAGGTCTTTCTAGAGTACTAACCTTTGCTTGAAACGTGTCAAAATTTTAAGTCGA
>BMAW01015531.1:410666-483897 GCA_019974015.1 Nephila pilipes
CGTCATGGCCACAAGAATTTTGAGAACAAGGAATCCTTCGGCTCGTTCATCAATGCGATCGTTGTGCTCAGGCCTATGGTGTATACTTTGAATAAAGTCCTCATTTATACCTACTGAGTCGTTTCGTACCTTTTCATTTTAACGCCCTTTATATCATTAAATTATTGATGTACATATTAGAATTAAAGCAAATGATAAAATATTAAAGTGGACAATCATACTTTTTTTTCGGATATTAAAATTAAAGCTGAATTATTAAATTGAATGTATTTTAAACTAAATGTAATTAGTGCAGTCATAAAATGAAAATAAGCATGTCACTTGTATTTCCCACTGTATTTCGTAAAGTGATATGTGACACTTTTTTGTCTTTGACTAAAACAAAAGCCCCTGTAGTGGTTAAAACAAATACAAAGGAAAACTTCTATTAAAACAATTTTGATTGTTTGACAACAGAATTGTTTTTAGTCTATCACCAAATTGCTTTTCATAATTTTAATGCCAATACTATGGTTGGATCTAATTTTAGCCCCTATTCTTAGAGACGGAAAGAAAATGGTGCGTAATTGCTTTAATTTCCAGTACACTTTAAATTCCAGTACAAAAATGCACTGTTGACACCGTTAGGTGTATTTTTTCCTTCGCTAACGTCGGATGCTAAAATTAGATTTTACCCAATATTCATTTATAAATTTCAAAACAGAATAAACAGAGCAGCTTTCAAATATGAATATCATTTACTTTGTTTCAGATCTCGCCCTATCATTCAAACAACAGCAAATTTGAAAATAAATCCTGAAAAAATTAACTTGGATGAAAAAAGTACTACAAGCTGTAAATTGCACGATGGGACGATAGTCTCTTGGTAAGTACAACTGAACATAAAAAAAAACTTATTTTTAAGTGCAATTAAAACGCATGTAAAATATTTGCGCTCTCAGAAGGCTTGCGTAAAATGCGGAATGCTCGAAAACTCTTGTTTTTTTAATATCTCAAAAATTAAAAGGGATTGATTAAATAAAAAAATTTCAACTCTTAATTATTTTCTTTTTCAGTGTTGTGGTTTCATTTTGCTTGGAATTTACGGGAGTCGGTATACCACCTGCAGTAGGTACGATGTTTTTCTCAATGTAAAAGTTTTTTAAATAATGTGATCATCATATTTTGGTATACTCAATAATATTTTTATTGTGTAATGCTTAGAACAAATATGTATTACATCTTTTCAAGAACACATAACTAAATTTTCACAAATTTTTAATGGGTTTTTTTTTCTACCCTCATTGTAACTATGTCTGAGTCAAAACTTTAAAAGCTTTTTTCTCACATTTTAAAGTGATCAATTGAGCTGAAATTTTCTATACACGATTGGTTTTGATGACAATATTTTTATTTAATTATAATTAATAAAAATTAATTAATTTAAACTAAATAATTAAAGAATTAAAATTTTACTCATAATTCCAATTGCTTTCAACTTCAACGTTATCTTTCGCTCTTAAAATTTAAGGTATAAAAAATTATGAAACACAAAGTGTGAAGTGTTTAGAAGAAAGTGTATTTAGACTTCGTACGTTTACAATTTCTGTAAGACATTTTGTATGCAATAGGTCTAACATCTGCTAGATGAATTATTTTAAAATACCAATGAATTGATAATTAAACGCCTTTTATACACTGCTAGCCTTAAATGCAACACCTAAAAGAACAAAATATATTAAAGCCAAATTTATTATAGAGATAACACAATACAAAGATGTGGAACAGCATCCTGGGAAATGAGGGAGAAATTAAATCAGTATTGAATGCAGCTCTGCTTCTGGGACACGCATCGGCATTGAATGAAAAAGGATTTGGAAGTCTGGCTGGGTTAGCAACCCACGACTGCTAGATCAGATCAACCCTATCTTTGCCAGAGTTGATCTGATGTATCAGTGGATGGTGAAAGCCGACCTAGTAGTTCTCCTGTGATTCTCTGGAAGTGTTCGATAGGCGATAGATCGGGAGGATAGGGAACCAAGGCAACAATGTAATCGGAGGAGGGGGGGCAAAAAAGAGGTCTTGAACATTCGTGCCACGCATTGTCCTGTAGAAATGTGGCAGTAGATCAGCTACGGAGCAGGTCAGCACAATATTGTCTCTGAAGACATTATCGTGCCTTTCGGTTGTCCCATCCCCCGTTCAGTGCATCATTTCAGATGCAAGCGGTTATGATATCGAGACAAAGATAATTGCAGCGATGGAAACTTTTCGGCGTGCTGCAAACGTTGTCGAATGGTACGTGTAGACATTGATTGTTGCGCAACAAACAGTCTTTGTTGCGAAAGGGTTCTTGATGTGGCAGAGAGATATCTATCTCTGTCATACACGCAATATGCCTGTCATCACGTGTTGTGGTGCGATGAGGCGGGTGTAATCGGTGCTATCAGTCAGTCGTTCCCTCTTGCATCTCTCGAAAAGTACTCGAATGTTGCTCGTATTTTTCTTCCAGGCACACTGAAGCTATTCGTACAAAACAGTGTGCGAAATAAGCAATTCCAGTACTTCAAAATGGTAATCTGTTCTCCCTTAATATAGCCTTTTGGTTCTTCTGGAGCTCACAATGTGTGTCCACGCTGATATCCCAAAGCGTATCCCATCCATTATACATACGGTGAAAATTTCATGCGATTTGGTTGCTTCTTTTATGGTGTTGTATTTTGGTTTACCAGCAGTGTATTATTCAGCTATTTAAAAGGCAGTTTTATTTAATATTTATCTCGATTTTTGAATAATTATAATTTCTAATCAATAAGTTTTCATGTAAAACATTTCATTGTTTATAATTAAAATCGGAAGAGAGAAGTTAATGAATATATAAATTTAAAAATTTCTCACCACGCTTCTTTAACAAAATCAAAATTTATGTAACAGCCATTTTAATCGATCGACTAAAATAGTTATAACATAAATTTTGTTATAACCAAAACAAAATGTAATAAATCTATCTTATAACCAAATATAATTAAGAGCCATTTTATGAGAAATGTAAATTTGATCTACCAACAGCGATATTTTAAGAAAATTTGCGAATTGGCAAGCTTAGCGAGGCTGAATTCGCCAACAATGAAGTACTGGCATGTATGAAAAAGCTCGTATAATAACTAACTCCTTTAAATCCTTAATTCGAAAGTCCTTGTATTGTTAATAATATTTTATTATAATAACAGCAATGAACCGCAATCAATAAATAAGTCTTTAAGATGAACTAAATAAACCAAGATTATTAATCAATAATCAGATTATAAGCATTTTTAGAATGCTTCATATAAGAAACAAAGCATATTTTTGAGTTTCATCATTGCAATTTTATTATTTATTGCAACTTAAATTTGATGTAGAGATAAATTTTGTTGCTTTGTTTTCTTTATGGAAAATTATTTTCTTGGGTTGAATTTCAGGAATTACAACAACAAAAAAAATCACTTATTTTATTATTACGGTTCTTCATTTCTATAATAGTTTTAAAGCTCATTTTTTCTGAATAAAAAAAATTATATTTTATTTAAGAGGAAGTTTTTTCTTATTAATATTATTTTTTCACTGTTTCAATAGCATTTTCTTCATCAAAAATATATTCTCCTTTTCTTCATTTTGAACTATAAACTTCTCATTTTGTGTTATTTTCAGTATTAAAAAATGCTTCTCCACACACGTTATCACGATTAATTATATTTCTTTGATCCTTCCATCCATCTAGGTTTTGTTTATCGCATGAAATTGGATATCGAAAATCAAGCATCTCGAGTCTTCTTTCTAACGGATGAAAATCAAAACGAACAAAATGTGTCCGTCAATCTCAGAAAGGATTCTAAATACTGCAAAAGTATCTACGTTTATTTGCAGGTATGTTTGATTGTCTCTGAAAGAATTTTCTATATCATAATGAGATATACAATGAAATAGAGAATAACGCTCTCGCGAGTAACCCGAATACGTCTAACGCGAAGAAAAAATTGGGACTATTAATGATATTGTAACGTTTGGACGTATGAAAACCTTCCCTTAACTAACATATGTGGTTACTAACTGATTTTATATTTGAATTTCCAAATTTCTTTCCAATCAAATGAAATGGTACTACGCAAAATAGATAAAGATTAGAAATGTGATTAATTGAGAATTGTGATATATAAACGAAATAGCATTGAAAGTGAATGGGAATAGTCAATAGTTCGCAGCCGTTAGATGTTAGTATGCTTTTAATTGAAGTGAATTGCTGCAGTCGATCGGTTGGGATTAAAATAGGCTTAAAGTATCTCCTGAACGAGTAAATGATAATAGGAGTCGAACCCGCCGTATTCGAGAAATGCCCTACTCGAAACCCGAGAAGTGTCTGATTCGAAGTGAGTGAATTGGTAAGCTAGAATTTTATTATTTGATTCAAAGCAAAGAGAAAATGATTTTGCATATTCTACGAAGAAACCAAATAAACAAAGTATTTTTCTGACCACTCTTCAATTAGAATTTCGTGACCTTATTGTCTATTTAATTAAACTTTGCAATGTCTGTAGATTTAAATAATGAGATGGATGCTCTACAGAGTGCGATAAACACAGTTCCTAATTATTCATAAGATAAATTTAACATTTTCCTTCAGGCCTTTTTTTTTTGTTTAGAAAAACAAATATATACATTTACTTGTTGTTTAGATACGATCAATATAGTTAAATAACTGATTAAAAAAATAACCTTTTATTTAAAAAAATTATGTCGTTACTTAAATATATAGAGCAAAATATTGTTGTTCATCTTTTGACTTAAATAAAAAAAAATATATACTTTCCCTTTTCAAACATTCATTCGTCATCGTAAGTACTAACAAATAAATTCCAAAAACACTATATTGGTAATACTGATTATAAACATTTGTCTCCTGAACTGTCTAGTATTTCCTATTAGTTGTTATAGTTTCATAAAAGCATTTTTCCGGATCATTTTTAAAAAGAAATTATAGAATAGACAATCATTCAATTTTCTTTTAAATTCTATAAAGCGCTCATAATGGATAATATTTCATAAAATGCGTCTACCCTTTTAATGCATCAAATTAAAACGGGTGCTATCTGCAACCTTTTATTTAAATCTTCTTAACTCGGAGGTTGTTTTGTCATTAAAATCCTGAAATGAATTTTTTACATCTTTAGTAAACTTTGAACAATTTACTAATTGTTTTAATTCGATTTTATCAATCTCTTGGTTATAATTAATTAAGTCAGTTATATGTATAATATAATGTGTGACGACCTTCTTTCATTATTTAATTCTTCAGGCATCTTGAAAGTCTAATGAAATAAGCTCAAAATTCCATTTAAGGATAAGTAAGAAAATTGCAACAAACAATTTATTATCTATCAAAGAATATAAAAGATCGCTCGCTCTCGGATCTTTCTTAACTCAGTTAATTCTAGCTTATATTCTAATAATAAAGTCTTAGTTTACCAAATCGCTCATTCCGATTTAAGAACTTCTCAATTATAGCAGATTTGATTCTTATTATTCTGATTAGGAGTCACTTCCAACTACTTTCAATCGAAACAATTAATTTCGATGATTCACTCGAATCAACAACATCTATCAGTTACCATTATCATCTATATCCTTTCTCTTTCGCTTTAGTTCTATTTAGTTTATACGTCTCTATCTTTAATTCAATTCACTACACTTCTAATCTTCATCTAATTTATCTAACTCCGCTTAATTTTGGTTGGCTAGGAGTAGTAATTGTAAACAATTCAAAGTACATAATGTCCCCTAAGTTAATAAAGAGAAAATCTCAAATAGCCCAAAGTTTCTATACACCATAAATTTTTAAAATGTGATTGTAGAATAAATGTATGATTAGAAAGAATGACAGCTCCATGACAAAGCCAATTTAAATTGGTTTTGGAAAAGTGATTGAACTTGCACAAATTCGTGCGAAAACTTATTTTCCGCATGACGAAATCTCCTGTAAAGCAGAAAGTATCCCTGTGTTTCAGGGGAATTTACTGCGTTTTGTTCACCTGAATCGGAGAATAGAAAAATAAATTATAACAAAACTAGATTATAGAACAATATGATCAAATTTAACTTTAAACTTAAACTTTGATTTTCTCTTTGCAGAATAATGTCCGTGATAAACTGACTCCAATCACTGTTGAAGTTTTATATCATTTGTATGACCCTTTTCCTGAACTTCTAGAATTGAAACCTATATTAAACCAGAATCAACCTAATAATTTAACGAAACAGGTGAGTATATCATACGCAAAAAACATTTTATTATATATAATATGTATAAAGACTATCTGACTAGTGTCCCTAACAATTTTTAGCTTGCTACCATACTTATTTGTAATCGAACGAACCATTTTTGTGAAAATCAAAATAATCAGTTATTACAACATTAATATTTTCTTAATTCAAGTATTCTCTTGTTTGTGTCTGCTTATTTAATGTATCGTAGCAATTTCTATTAACTTTTTAATTAATAAATAACTCTTATTAAGTATTTTAATTTCTTCAAATAAAATGCAAATTATTTTACTCAGTAATTTTACTATTTTAGAATAATAATAATTTATGTAAAAATACTTTCTTTCATAATCCGTCATTGTTAACACGCTTAAATTTTTATAAGTAGAAGAGATTAGACAAAAAAATTAACTTTGAAATTGTTGAGAATTATTATTATAAAATATAGATATATTAATATCAATAAAGATACTATTGAGATTGAAATAACATGAATTTTCTTATTTTTTTAATTTAATATATTTTTAGGTAAATATCCAGAAAAATTGTGGGAAAGATAACATATGCATTCCAGATGTCAAAATTCAAGTCTTTCCGTAAGTTGTTTTATTTATACTATCTTCTACCAGCTTTTAAATTTTCGTGTATTTATAATGTTTAGGGAATTGAAATGAACTGATGAAACATATACGTAGTTAAAAAGTTTTTTATTGGTTTTTAGTACTATTGTTATCTAGGTGTCATTAGAAAATGTAACATTTCAATTAAAACCTTTTTTTTTAAATGAATCTTACCTATATTTCAAAACGATTTACGTTATCTTATTGTAAAATTCAAGGAATATTTATTCATTAAAATTAATTATCCACTCACTGTTGAACATATGTTTTCGCTATATTTATTACTAAATTGTAAAACGAGTTATTTCAAAGAATAAGAAAAAATTTAAAAATGATTTCCAGAAATTGGCTTCTTTTGTAACAACAATTGGACAAAACTGAATTAATTTGTCCCTTATTTTATCAACGAAGCGACGAATGCGCTAAATGCAGCAGTTAACTCTAACTTTTAATTTAGTGAATCGCATTATTTCCTCACGCAGAAAAATTAAGAGTGGGGTTTTAAATTCTTTCTATTTTCGTTTAGCCGGAAGGAAATTATCCTTTAATTATTTTTTTTTAAAAAAAAGGGGGCATTTTTCTTAAACTACTTCAAAACATCAAATTCCTCTTATTTGAAGAAATAAGAATAAAATAAATTAACAAGAACATTTATTTTTCTTTATTTTAGAAACATGAAAGAATTCTTGATCGGCAGTTTGAAGAGACTCGAATTGAATGTCATACTCATCAACGCCGGTGAAGATGCTTTCGAATCTATGTTGTATATTAATATTCCTGTAGACGTGGATTATGTCAATATAGGAAAAGTCAGACCTATGGTAATGTTTTCTTTCTGTAAAAATTTAATTTGTATTATTCTAGCTAAGTAGATAAATTAAAATCTTTCTCTCGTTAATTTAAAAAAAAAAAAACATAATATCTGAAAATAACAAAGGCTTGAAACTTCTAGTTTTCTTTTCATCATATAAAAGTTGATACTCAGTTTTCTTTTATATTATATTTGTGACGCTCGTTCTTAATTATTCTACTCAATTGCCATCTTTCTTAAACGCCATCAAAAATAATAAATATCCAAATTAAAAATACGTAAGAGCAAGATAAAATGTTTAATTTATCAATGAAGGATGGATAAGGTTGCTCTCTTAACTTCCCCTTAATGCGTCAATTTTAAATTAGGATAAAATAAAAAAACTCTTACCTTACTAATTCACTTGTTTTCTGATTCAATCACTTCACATAAACAGAAAATTCTTATCTTAATACTTTAACTAAAACTCGCTTCAATCCCCTCAAGCCTAATTAAAATGCTTCAATTTAAAGTATAAATATCTATCAGCAAGTCTTTATACACAATCTTCTTTTATTTCCTTCAATTCTATTTCATTTATATACATCATTATCTCTAAATCAGTTATTCACTTCGATCTTTCCCTAATTTACTTAATCGTGTCTTATTTCGTTTGGGAAGATATTGTAATTTTATGCAATTCAAATTACTATATAGTCCCCGAGGTTAGTGAAGAGAAAAGCGCGAATAGCCTAACGACACTTATAATACAATAGAAACGTAAATTTTATTAATTTTTATCAAAAAAAATTGAATTTTTATTTTGAAAAGTAATTTGAATTTCGTAAAAAATTTAAAAATTTCAAAAAGAAAAAATTCTAACACACGTCTCATTTTATGAAGCAAAATGCATTGCTAGACTTTTAATATATTAAACATTTATGAATAAACCCCAAATTTATTCGAATAATTTTTTCAGTGTTGTAATAAACTTAAATAAAACTTTTGACAAATAAGATCTGCGGTTTGAAATTAAAAAAAAAACGTATATTTTGTCCAGAGTATATCTTTACTGTTGTGGATGCCCTCATTGAAAGAATACTTCTTCAATAATTTCTGAGATTAACCTTTTAATATAGGATATTCCTGTGAGTTGTACTGGTAATGATGAAGATGAAACAGTTACTGGCGATCGAAGACTAGTTTGTGATGTAGGAAATCCATTGCCAGCTAATACTACAGTTAGTATACTTTACATATTTCATCTAATAGGTTTTTGTAAGTCCTTTGTAAATTGCATCAATAATAATTATGGCAATTTCTGAATTTTGAATTTGTTTTTAAGATAAAAAAAAAAAAAGTTCAACTTCCTGAGTGTATAAGCAACAAAATAAACTTATTTCTCAGACAAAAGGAGATTAAACATGTATGGATAGTTTCCAGAAACTATATTAGTTCTCTTACACTTATTTATTTTGCAGTTAAGTTTCAAAATCCTTCTGGCACCATCGAAATACTTATCTGCAAGTCATGATTTGGAGTTTCTGTTTGAAGTTAACAGGTATATTTTCAAATACTTAATTCGGATTTTCGCATTCGATTTTCTGATAAATCCATATATAATTTCTCGTTTTGTTTTTAATAATTTCTTGTTACTTTAGTACTAATGTCGAAAGAGAAGCTACTCTGGGTGATAATACAGCAGGACTTAGGTTACCAGTGCGAGTTGAAGTCAACATCACCATACACGGGTATGTAGCAAAGTCGCCATCTGTACGTTCTTCTGTGAACTTTTTATTTGTTCTATTTTATCTGAGGTGTTGAAAGAATTTTAAAAAAGAATAAATTATTAAGCTGAAATTTCTAAGAATGAAATTAACCACTTGACTGACATACCCGTGTCAGGCACAGGCATCTGCTTCTTCCCGAAATTGACTTGCCCGAATTATGATTGGGTATCGCAGTCTTTTCCTCAATAGGTTTTTATAGCATGCGATACTCTAGTGACTATAGGTGGAAACTTAAACAATTGCATTCCTATATTTTCATTAGTATGTAGCTTTCGCCTTCGTTGTGACCGTGGTAGCTTAGTAGTCATGGACGCGGACTCGTGGCCAGCTTGTTTTCATCGAGTGGGAAGTTCGAATCCTGATGCCACTAGACTCGCCTTGTGGCGCGGCTGATTCACATTCAATCTGACCGAGGCCCCACGTCCTCCCTAAGGCGTAGTGTGGAAATTTGGATAGGAAGGTTCTAGTTCAGATTTTGTCCTCCTCACTTGACCGATGTTCTACATTAAGAGGTTCGTCGACAATGACGCTCAAGTTACTTTTTAATGTGCCATTAATAAAGCAATTATAATTGTCTTCGTTATTACATTCTTCGGGTGCTTTTGATAAACAAGTTGTTTTAGAAGTCTCCCGCCTGTACTTACTCAAACCTGGACAATTACTATATTATTTGTTTATCTATTGTCTATTTATTAGCACACAATATTTATCAGTTCATAGTATACCTATCAATTATTTTTTTCAAATCACATCAAATATAATTTTTATATTCTGAATTTAGTTTCATTACTTAAATACGATATTCATAGATATTGAAATAGAATTTAAAAATATAAAAACCTGAGATATTTTGCTCTGAAGAAAAATTAAAATCCTATCAGGAAAATGGTTAAGACTTAGGAATGCGAATTAATTTTTGTACGAGGAATAATGTCGAAAAATGCGTAATAAATGCTTATAAATATTCTAGAAAAATACCTTTAAGATAATAAAGATTAGAAAAATGTCTAACAAATAAAGAAGGCTATTAACATTTGCACAAAAGAATTGCTTCGTATCTTTTATTCGTATGTTTAATTTCTTAATATGTGTTTAGAAACAATGAATATTTTCTCTTTGTTTATGCTTATTATTCTTAAAATACGATTAAGTTTTTTAATATATACATATTCTTTATAATATTAAAAAAATTAATTTATTGATAAATCAGTTATTTACAAGGAAATTTACGTTGTTCCAAATTTATTAAACACGTTTAAACTATTATTATTATTTCATGTTTTATTTGAGTTTTTTTTTTTTTATTTTAATTTTCAACCGTTTTATGTGCCACCCAAAATATATTGCTCCCAATTAAGTATTCGAATTATTTAAGTATCTGATTGATTTGCATTTTTATAGCTCTGTTACGATTAAAAATCTCGATATTTTGAATATTATAAAAATCGTAATAACTCCTATTGAGAATAGATAAACATGTAATAGAAAAAAAATTATTTTTATTTTGTAGCAACAATAGCTGCATTTATTTTAGTATCTAATTTAGTATTTTATAATTTGATTTAACTTTAATATTTAAATTTTAATTTAATTTTCATCAAATATTAATTTGCTTTGAATCTTTTCGTTCATAAAAGTTGGCATCGTTTTTGTTCTTTAGAAGTGTGTATATTTTAGTGTTACAACATACAGCAATAATGGAATAAACAATAAAGTGAGATTCGGAGAAGCAGTTAATTTATTTTTATAATTTAATGCTAATAACTCAAGGCAATGATATTTTTAGGGATATCGGTATCACATTAGATGAAAAAATTAACATATAACATTTTTAGAATTCAACATCTCATGAAAATAAAGATCTATTTCTCTTATTAATATTTATAGAATCAATTTCTTTGACGTAATTTTTTTGTTGAATTTTAGTATCTCTGAACCTCAAATTATTGCCTATAATAAAACGGATGTTCTGCCTGTCGATAAAAATACGGAAAGTGAAGCTGGACCCGAAGTTATTCATGTTTATGCTGTAAGTTCAAATTCTATGTTCTTCAAAGTTTTGAAAAGTTTTGTTAAACACAAAATAGATGGATCAATTGATTAAAAACACTAAAAAATATTCATCACTTATTACTTTAAAATTTCTCTCTCACTCTCTGTGCATGTGTGTATGTGTGTAAATCATTGCAAATAAAAAAGTGAATAAAAATACAAAGAACTACATAAGAAAATCATTATATACAATAGATAAGTTTCTGAAAGCAAGTCAATTAAATGAAAAAATGGGATATCCTCTTAAAGTATTAACATCGAGAAAGTGAAAGAAAGTGATAAAAAAAAAAGAGAAAAATTAAAACATCTAAAAATTGAAGGAAAGTAAAAGAATGGGAAAAAAATAATTAATGCTGTAATTGGACGCAGATTCTTACAAACGAGGCTTTTCTAAAATTAATGGCCAAACTGTCCCCTTCAGCAATTCCATTTAATGAAATTGGTTATAAAATCAAAGATACAAATGAACAAAAATAATTGAAATTAAAATTCAGGAAAATATCATTTAAAAAATCAAATAGTAATCCTAGAAAAATATGAAAAAATGTATACATAACACAATAAAAAAATATTATATAATAGAATTAAAAGGATCATAAAATAAAAAAAGAAAACTTATTATTAACAACAGCAGCACGTAAATATTATAAGAAACTCATACTGTTACTAACTGACTGAATTCTCGCTTTTAAATCAAATAATAGGTTAAAAAAAATTAATCCCATCTACTGATTATTGTTTGAACTAAATGAAAACCAGAAGATAATTACTAATATTGGGAAAAATATAATATTCTTATCGGGTCTGTCTCAAGGGTATAAAGCTTCCAATTTTCCTTTTTTGAAAAAATATATGTGTTATTTGTTATTTTATGCTGTACATTTTGATATCAACCGTTTGACGATACTCAAAAAATTCAGAAGTTATTAAAAAAATCAAAAAAGTTTCAATTTTTTTTTTTTTTTTTTTTTTTTTTTTCTTTTCATTTCTCTTAATCAAAATCCGTTCTGAAGATGTTCTAGGTAACAAATTTGTATTGCATTGAAAATTAGCCATCATCGATCTCTTGTGTAGAGGAATTAGTTTTAAATATTGACACTTTTTTGAAGGTCGGAAACAGAGGCCCCAGTATGGTCAGAGAAGCAGAAATAGATATTTTATGGCCGACGTACACTCTTCAAGAACGACCCTTGTTGTATCTTATGGATCAGCCCGAAGTTCAAGGCAAAGGCAGTTGCGAAGAAGTTCCAGGGGTCAATCCGAAGAATTTGAAAGTGAGTTTACTGATATTAAAAGATATTTTTTCAGTAATTTTTCTTTCTTTTTGTCAATAAAACAAAGTAAGAAAAAATCAAATTTGTTTTCACTGTGATTTCTTACACATTTTTGCTACAGAGAGAGTTTTGAAACATATCCGAGAATTAAGATGCAAATGTTGAATTAGTTAATGAGTTTGATAGTAACAAGCATTTTAACAAGAGAGAGATCAATGAAATTAAAAGCAACCTATTGTAGAGGATCGCACTCTTAATATTTCTGAGTGATATTAAAGTCTCTTTTACATTACTTTTTGAAGATTTTAATTTTTGAACATTTGAATCTTCTAAATGAAAAAATACTAATTCTAATTTGTATCCACGAAAGAAAGGCTTGTAACGACAGTTTACTTAGAATATTGGTTCAATATCTTCTGAAACTTTCCAGTTATATATACCCGCAAGAAATGATTTCTTTTGTCCGTATAATGTACGTTTTACTTGAAATTTTGCTAGTATTTGCTTCTGTAATACATCATGCATAAATAATATCACAAATGTCATGTACAGATATTTTAATACTTTTTTTTTATGAAAGTAGGAAATAATGCCATTAGACATCTGTCATAAAATCTTTATGCAATCAAGAAACAACAGAAATAGAATTTTCTTAAAATATTTATCTAAAATAAGCAACTTAAAAGAATGACTCGAATGATACAGTGACCAAAAGAAGACGATTCGTAATTTTAATTTAAAAGTTACTTCATTGTTTTTATAATATAGCTATAATTTGCATTGTTTTCTACAATTTCATAATACACTTATTGTATATAATGTTTAGCTTTATATTCATTGCATTTGTTACGGTTCATAAGCAAATTTCGGGAACTTGTTGGTCGCGTCAATTCACTAGTGATTTCATTTCACTTCAGAAAGAGCTGAAGAAACCTCGAAGTAGCAGTTATTCTATAAGTATTGCTGATCTTCAAGATAAAGTGGAACTACACGACGAGGAACATTTTTTAGAAGAAGAAACGGAATACCTCAGGAGGCGACGATCCTTATCTCAAAATTTTACTGACAGAAATCCAGCATTCCAAGATGAAATGGTAAAAGAAAGCAATTTAATCTTCTAAATGTTTGTCCTGTAGAAAACTTTAGGTTTTAATTGCCACTGTCGTATATCTATTATATTTTATTCCGTGCACTCATATTTCTTAATAACGAAGCGCTAAAGATTTTTTGACAACGAATTAGTCGCATTTAATTAAGCCACTAATTAAAATACCATATAAACCCGTAATAATTAAAGTGCATTTTATGAACTAGAGGGAAAAAAATTTGTTGGAATGTAAAAATTTACGTTAGTAAATAGAACGAAATGGGGGAAAACGTTGAAAGTTAATAAGTTCTGTTAACAATTTTGAGAAAAGAAAAAAAGGAAATATCACATAACATATTTTGTAGAATTTAATCTAACTTTTGCTGTTCTTTTCTCCTTAAGCAACAAATATACACTTATCATGTATACAGTTAAAAACAGTGAAATCAAGACTTAACATGAAAAATTGTATTTGAATACAGAGTGACTTCAGTTTTGAATTATTAATGAATAAAATTGAAGTGCGAAATTATATTTGTTGTTTTATACAAAAACAATTATAAAATTGATCTTGTAATGTAGTGAATGAGTGGAAAATTACGTAATAAATTGTTATGTTACTTTTATGTTTTATGATATATATAATATCTTATATGTTTATGATACAAAATTATTTGACATGGGAAGGGGGGCACACATTTCCGCCCTTTTTAATTTCAAAACAGTTTTGATTTCCTCTCATTGCAAAATGTCCGATTCAAGTGCGTCACAGAAAAGGTGCACTTAACCGAATGGTCTGGGTCATTTTATTTTAATTTTTAGAACTCTGGAATAATTTTTTCTTTTTTCATTTTTCCCACTTTTGAATGTGAGAAAAAAGATAAGATTAATACAATTAAATCCAAAAGTTTGCAATAGATGGCGCTCCAAAATCATAACGTTAGGAAGAAAATCGAAGTATTTTGTTTCTAAGGGATAGAAAGATAGATAAAAAAAAAAGTTACATATATGTGAAAGCTATTTCATGTGTGTGTTCAAAATGGAGCGAAATAAAAACTTTTTTTTTTATAAATACCTAGTTTTAAAAAGTAGTTCACAGGGCATTGTGTCCCCCAAAGGCAGGCTTTGAATAATTTTAAAGAATAGGATCCAAACTTAGAAAACTTTTTCGAACATAAAAGTCACTGCAACATTTATATTATATTCTGACTCCGCTGTTCTATTCTTAGCAGAATATTTAATATTGCTTGTCATTTCTGTCTCTTGAGAAAATCATTTTTTCCTGCATGAAACGTATTCAGTAATTCATCTGCAATATTGTAATATTAAATGGGATTTTCACAAATCACAGTGATTTTATTAAGCGCTTGCTCGATTGACGCTGATTCAGTGAAACTCGGTCATTCCGCTTTGCTAAATTTGACTGTACAATATTTTCCTGACGTTGGTCATATTTATTTTCATTCTTATTGTAAATTAATTTATTATGTAAACACATACCGGAAAGACTAACCTGGGAAGAGAAATGATTTGTGTACATATGTATAGTGATTAAATAATACTTCAAAGCGTGTATATATTATTACATATGATCCACATTATATTGAAGTATTCGGAGTGCTTTTTTAAGATACCAAACATGCGTAATATGCGCGTGTTTACTTTGTAAACTAACTATTCAGATTTTGAAAAGAACTCTAGATAGTAAAACGAGGAATTCTGGATGCCATACAACGTTAGTTGATCTTCATCGCAAAAAAAAAAAAAAAAAAAATCAAGAATTTAGAACAGCCAGGAATCTCTTCAGAAAAATGAAGATATTTCCTTACTCATGTTTTTTTTTTGTTATGTAGCATATATTATATTAAGCAAATTAATATAAAAATAACTCGGATTAAAATTTTTGAGGAGATTATGTATTCCTTCCCTATTGATTATGAATTATATATGGCCTCTCTGACCTCTGTTTTGTTTAGTGCTATGTCGAATAAAACACTCTAAGCGATTATGTGTTCTATTTAATGCGTTTCAAAGAAGCGATTTCTCCACCAATAGGGCTCTTTTTCTTTGTAATGCGTTAAAGAGTTTGTTTTAATTTATTAAATTTCTTCTTGGAATGTTTTGTGATATGTTATAAAAGCCCCTTTATTGGCTAAAAATGGCAAATCGATATTAAAATCATTTACCTCCAAAACATTCCAAGGAAAAAAACGAAAATAAAAAGTAGTTCGGAAGTCTTGAGACAAAAAAAAATTGCTGCCTCACAGCTGTCTTAAAATTCTGAATAATTTCAATCATTTTCAGTCACTTCTTGATTCCTGATAACATATGATTTAAGGCAATATATCAATCAATAGATAAATAAAATACTTGAATTTTATGCATGTTTTATATCAATTCACTAAAAAACTTTTGATGAAATATATCGTTATAAATTTCTTTAATATCAGGTTCATTACTCGTGAAAGCAAGTATCAAACATATTCAAAAACAATTATACGATAAAATTGTTAAAAGTGATCAGATACGACATTTTGTGGTTGAATAAAACAATACCTCCTTGGGTGGCAAATAATATTTAACTGTTTTCTCTTATGATAGACACACATTTAAATTCCTTTATGCCTACCGCGACTTCTAAAATTTGTTTATTTGCATTAATCGCTCAAACTGTCATATGCAGTGGCTATTTTACTATGGTGGATAAAGTCATCCCCATGAGACGCGTATATAATACAATTTAAAAGTAATAACTGGTTCTGAAATCAACGTTCAGAAGACGCGCTCGCTCGTAATGATGGATTTTTCGTTTTAGCTCTCTTTGGGTATGAAAGACATTAATATGAAACTATCTCACTTTTTATCCATATAAAAGGTAAATCATGAACTTAGTCCCCTAGTATTTACGCTTTTGAACACTATGATCCTAAATTTCGCTCACACAACAAGTAATTTTTTTTTAAATTTTGGCTCTTTCAAGTGTTGATGCTATATACATTTCGATATATTAAAATTTTATAAAGTTATAAACAAAATGGGACAGATTGATTGTTGTTCTCAAGCGACTTTGAACAGGACTTCCAGCACGCATGTACGAAAGGATTAATTTTTTCATCAAAAATTGTAGCTGGGAACACACATTTCACGAAAACACTTACAGTTTGAGAAACATTCTGAAGGATTGGTTACTTTGTATATTATTGGATGTCTGTATTTTGATTGCATCAGTAAGATATTGCAAAAGTATTTAATATTTTTTTTTTTGTATTTCCGAATATATATATATATATATATATATATATATATATATATATATAAATTAAATTATCAGATTTATAGTAAAAATACGAATGAGAACATCTTGTTAAACTTTTTTTTCTCCTTTTTTATCTTTTGTGCGCCCTTTCTTTAATTCATGATGTGAATGTTATCAGAATTACGAACCTCATGAAACTAAAAGTAAATTTTATTTACAGTCGTGCGGACCAACGCTGTGCACAAAAATAAGATGCTCCGTGTTCAACTTGACCAAGGATGAACAAGTTATTTTCACCATCAGATCTCGATTGTGGAAAAATACTTTAGATGAGGTAAGATTCACACTTTTACAATATTATTAATAATTCTATTTCATTATTCTGCATATTTACTACGACACTTTCTTATGCATACGAATGTTTAAACAACTAATATTTTCAATTTTGCAATTTTGCCATTATGCTAGTTATTTGTTTCTATGTTATTGATTCTACTCTTCCCAGCACTCACATTGATTTTCTGAAATTTCTTATACAAATACGAAAGAAATTGAAATGAATTGCATTTTCTTTTTGGTGTATAACAGGGGTGGCCATAACGTGACTCGCGAGCACCGTGGGGCTTTCACACACGAGTGATAAGGTTCTCGTACAAACAAAATATGTATGGGATATATATGGGCAAGCAAAAGTTACTCAATGGCCAAATGTAATTAATTTCTCATTTCTTTTTACAAAGTTATCGGTAAACTTAAACTGATCGGTACACGAAAGGAATTATTTTATTTTGTTTCTTGTGAATTAAGACACTCTATAATGTTATTCAAAAATATAAAAACTAATAATGTATTGATTTTATCAAACAATTTTGCGAAAAGAAAATTTTTGAATGTTAAATGGGCTCATGGATGCTTTTGGAACGTTTTCGACCTTGGCAGTTAGCGCCGAAAGTTTGATTAATTATATAAGGAGGAAAAATTATGAGGAAATCTTCAAGGTAATCTAGTGGTCAGGGTCACAAACTCTTGGCCGGCGTTGTTTCTGTCGAATCCTGGGTTCGAATCTGATACCAGATCCACTATGTTCACATTAAATGTGTAGAGGATCAAAATCCACCTGAAGGTGTGGAGTTTAAGTTTGGAATATGGAATGCCTGCTCAAGGATCGTCCTCTACGCTTAATCGAAGTTAAAAATTATGAGGTGGCAACCAACAGCCCTCGTGTTGCTTCTAAGTGTGACGTCAATAAAATCATCTTGTATCAATATCATGTGAACTGTAATCTCGTTAACCTTCTATCTCTTCTCTGCACTTTAACATGTCTAATCTCTCTATTTGGTTTTCAACTATTCACTACTGTTTTATATAAAGAGAAAGGAAAGCGGATTTAAGTAAGTTTTGGTTTATTCACAAGGCAAAATTTTCAAGTCAGATTGTGTCATAAAGTTTTCTAGAAGGAAAGATGAAATAGGAAAACTCGCGAGAGCCCATTACAAACAAACTCGCACAAGAAATTTTCATGATGACGATTATTATGGTTTGGGGGAGCAACGTTTTGATGCAAAACTGTGGTTTTTATCGAAGTTAAAAGCCGAAAAAAAATGTCGGAAAAAAATATGTTATTAACAAAGAAGAATTTACTGTTTGAAAACATCAAAATGTCTGAATCTGCATACGGTCTTTTAAATGTAATACTGCACGATGCATTTTTGTTATTGAGCGTTTTTAATCCTAAAACTTACGCAGCCTGCATAAATGATAAAATTATCTCTGCTCACATATAATTAAGCTTTTTTTATATTAATAATATAAATATAGGAGTTCTTTTACTGACAATTTTTAAGTTGCTTTGTTTTTAGTACAATAATCACCATCAAGTAATAATTAAAACATTAATCATCTACTTATGCATCAATTATCTAATATCAGTGGTAGTTTTCTTATAAATTTTAGGCTGCATGTAAAACATGACTGTAATTTTATAATGCTATTTCTTTTTTTCATTACTATTTTTATCAGTGACATGTATCAAGTGACTTCGCTATTTAAAAAGGAAAAAAAAAGCTTTCCTTTATAAGAATTTAATTTTTAGTTGAACAATAGCGTGTGGGCTTTTACTTATTTCCTCCTTTAACTAATACTTTCTTGTATTTTATATAATATTGTATGAATTGAAAATATGTCCCGATCAATGAAATGTCTCATGCAGATTAAATTAGAAGTAGTGTAATTTAATGACTGGAATTAAGGATATACATGTATACGGAGAAAAGCATTTAATACGAAGATCGGTAGTCTCGGGAGTGATAAAGGTACTGATCTGAAGTTAGCAAGTGAAACATCAAAGTAAGGAGCTTTAGAAATGAATCCAGATACGAAGGGTCATGTACTCGAGCTCTCATTTTCCATTTTTCAAAGAACTCTAACCCGATTAAATCAATAAGACAAAGATTAATTGATTACTTTAAGCGTTAAAACAGATCAGCACAGGGACTAACTGCCGCAGATAAAATAGGATTGGGACTAAATATTAATTATTCATAAATCTAGGTAAAATAATTTGGTTATCGTGATTATACGACTCTTTATTCATTTGATTAAGGATTCTTACACATTGAGCATGGAAGGAAAAAGTCAATGGAAATTATAAAATGAGATTATATGAAACAATTTTATTTACTGATTGATACAACTCTTCAATAAAATTATTTCTATTGATGGTTGTTTCATTAAGCATAGTTCATTAATTATTTATGTCCATTATTATTTATTATTTTTAGACTAAACTAATTTCTTCTTGAGTCTTGTTGATATATTTTTTTCTTATAAATAAAATAATGCGGCTTCCCTTTTTTTCCTTTTTTCAAATGATATAATGAAATTTTAATTCATTTAAAACTACCATCTTATTCGTTATAACAGAAATTGAATGTCTTACATGTTGTTTTTTAATCTAAAGACATTCCTATTGTATTTTATATCTGCTATTTAATGACACGGTGGATGAATCTCTTTAGATGGTTTAACGATATTGTTTTGTTTCTTCCAATCCTTCAGAAGTTGAGAATTATTCATAAATCAATTCAAGCAATCAAAATTATATATATTGTGCTCCGTTTACCTTACCAAAGGTTTCTAACGTACCACTTAAAAATCGTTTGATTGAGATTTACGTCAATACATCAAAATTCGCACAACTCGCTTTGTTGGAGTTTGTGATCTTAAAAAGAAAAATGCTTTTCGTCGAAAACGAAAAAAGATATTTATGATCAAGATTTCTGCTCCTCGTTTCTCCTTTTATTGAATCAACTGATCAAATAAAGACTGAGAATGGAAACTCCTATCTGCGTCACGTATCAAATCCAAAATGTCTACAAGATACATCAGATATAATATTATTAGCTTCGTAGCGTGCTACTTGCGCCACGCGCCTTATTTATATCACCTATGTTCCATTCTTTCAGATTTCCTATTGAAAATGTGCAAGATTTTTAATACTTAAGACAGCGTGCCTCCAACTTATTTATCCGATTGGATATCAAATTTTTGAATTTGTTGTTTATTATTTTATTAAATAGTCATGCTCGGAAACTCGAAGCTGGCATTGCTTTCTTCGACTATTGGGTTCGAGCTCTAATGCATGATCACGGTAACCTTGTGGTCGTAATTGGTAACTCGAGTTGGTGGTGTTTTCGTCGAGTCTTGTGTTCGAGTCCAGATGTCACTAAAGCTCCGCCGTGAAGCGGGACTGATGCACGTTAAATTTTGTCGAGGTTCCAAGTCCTTTCGATGTCAGGGTATGGAAGTTTTGAAAGGAAGGTACCAGTTCAGGTGTTGTCCTCGTCATTTGATCGAGGATCAAAAGTACGAGGTTCGTCTCCAATAGCCTTCGTGTTGCTTCTCAATGGGAGGAAAATAAACAATCGAGATCTGATGTCACTGAAAACTCACTGAGTAGCGGGACTGCTGCACGTTAAATTTGGTAGAGGTCCAATATCCACCCGTCGGAGAGGGAGGTCCCAGCTCAGGTATCGTCCTCGCTACTTGACCGAGGATCAAAATTACAAGGTCTGTCGCCAACAACTGTAGTGTTGGTTCTAAGATGTTAATAAGGACAATCAACAAATAATCAATATTATTTTATTAAGTAAAATTCTTTTTAAAGTTGCATTAGTACCCATTGTCGAAAGATTTTTATTTTTGAATACCGATTGAGTGTCAAAATGGCATTGAAGATTATTTCTCCTTTTAGATCGTAACTATAATATCATTAAAATTCATAGTTTATTTATATTTAATGCGCAACAGTTCCTGTAGCTCAACGACAATCAATAGAATTAAAATTTGGGCCAAAGATCCTCTGTTCGCGAAGTTCATGTCTCATCTATACGGCTCCCATGTGTGATATTGAGACTGAGGGGGGGCCGACAATGCAAATTATTTTTAATTCGATCCGTTATATGTTTTAAAAATAGATTCTACAGTAAAAACATCTCGCAGATTTATTTCGCTTTGGGACAGAGCAACGCTGTCATTGGCGTTGGTTTCCATTATTAAAAGTCTCAGTTATTTGTATTCGAGTTTATTTTGACTTTTGCTGACAAGGTGTGTGTGTGTGTGTGTGTGTGTGTGTGAGAGAGAGAGAGAGAGAGAGAGAGAGAGAATGCTTGAAAATGCATCAATAAAAAGGTGTGGGTGTAAAATAAAGGGTACATGGTGTTAGGTTTAAAAGATTTTTATCATAAGAAAAGTTGATTATAATAATTACATTTAGTTTGCTCGAGATGTATTTACATTGCTAAGATATATTTAATTTAATATTATATCGTCTGCTTTTATTTTAATATCCGATCAGAATATTACTGTCTTCTTTAATAATTCATCGTTTGCTCTTATTTTAATTAGTTTAATAAGTGATTTTTATGAATGAATCGGCTGGTTTTATTCTTTTTGTTGTTACTATTAGTATCGTTTTTGTACTTTAGATTGTTATGCCTGTGAAAACAAAAATACATTAGGAATCTGAAGATGGTATTTTGTTTTCTCGATAGTAATTGCTTCTGTGGAGCCTGAGTCTCGAAAGTGTACTTACTTCACGTTAATCAATATTCATTTTCAATAATTCTTTTTTACCCAACAACTTAGCAGGGAAAAAAGCTTCAGAACATGTAAAAATGAAATTAGCAAAGTCAACTTCATTAATTATCTTCTCCTTTTGAAAACGAAATGCTTCATCCAGTGATTCCCAAAATGTTTGCCAATGAGCTCGCAAAAGCTTTCATAATTTTTTTCAATAACGAATTTGTTCAATAATACAGCTATTGGAGAATTTCATCATCGTCTTTGACAATTTTTTCCAGTGCTATTCTTATTTTGTTTATTTTTCTTATTCACATGATTAGTCATGCTTTAAATTAGGGTAAGATGCGTGGGAAATCCTTAGTTTAAAGAAAGCGTCGCGAATCGAAAATGTTTGGGAACCAAATGTTTAATCTCTTTTATTAAAATTTGAAATCGGGGGTGGCAACCTGATCCCTCTCTCTCTCTCTCTCTCAAAATCCGATTCCGTGGAAGACCGTCGTTTGTAACGATGAGATGGTAGCGTGTTTAATTTCAAACTCTTTACAGGCAGAGGTGTTGGGGAATAAAATACCAACTCATGTGTGCTTTTTTCTTTCTGCCGCATTCCATCCAAAAAATAAAAGATATGTAACAATCATCATTAGAGTAGTTCTAGCGAAGCGTTAATTATACATTTTCATAATTTGAATCTCTTATTGATGTATATCTTAAAAACAAGGTGATTTTAGGCTATTCGTAATTTTCTCTTCGTTAACCTAAATGATTATTTGGTTATTCGAATAGCATAAAATTACAATTTCTTCCCAACCAAAATGAAACCCGAATAGGTGAATTAGATGAGGATAAGATGTGTAGCGAACTGAATTAGAGATAGTGATATATAAACAAAATAGAATCAAGAGAAAAGAAGAGGTAGATAGAGGATAACGACATGCTAGTATAAATATTTGTAAATTGGATTGAATCATCGTAATCAATCGTTTGGGTACAAACGACTCCTAATTAAAGTACTAAGATTCGATTCTGCTATAATCGAGAAGTGCCTAGTTCAGAATGAGTGATTTGGTAAGCGAAGATTTTATTATTAGAATATAAATAGTATTAACTGAGTTTAGAGAGATTCGGGAGAGAGCATAATCTTTGGTAGTTAATAAAGTGTTTTATCTGCCCTTATGTATCTTCCATTGGAGTTTTGAACTATTGACAATTTAATTAAACTTTAAAGGGCTGTAGAGTTAATTAACGAAGAAAGAACGCGAATGAGAATGAATGTCGATTGGTATATCATAGGTTTATTCATTTTCTTAAAATTTCTTAGAAAATATTTTAAAACACAATAAATAAAAGGTGTATTGTGATAAGTTTTTTTCCCATTTCAATATCTTCATATTAGTTCAGCATCGCGAGACTGTTATATCACTTCTTATGCTAAAGACCCGCAGTGTAGAGGGGCCAATGCACGTTAAATTTGGTCTAGGTCCCAATTACTCTCGTTTGTATGGTGTGGAAGTTTAGAGAGAGAATTGCCAGCTAGGATGTCGTCCTCGTCACTTGACTAAGGCTCAAAATTACAAGGTCAGTCGCTAATAGCCCCGTGTTGCTTCTTAATACGACGTTAGTAAACAATCACAATCACTACTTAGGTAGTCCAAGAGAGAGAAAGAATGTTAACAGTCCCGACATCATCAATAACTTTTCCTACATTTTTAATCGAAATGCAAAAAAATCGAACGTTTTTGAATATCTACCTCGCATCCATATATTAATGGTAAAAAGGTACCTGATAACTTAGCACTTGTTTCATGATTATGAAATAAAAACCAGATTAATTATTTTTCTTTTTTTAACACTTAATTAATTTTCTTAATTTTAATTAATTTCCGTTTCGTATTTTTAGCTACGCAAATATGTTATTTCAATTATCCCAGTAATTAATTTAAGTAAACCACCGAGATCTTTTTAAAGAATTTTCGTTTTTTTTTTTTTTTTTTTGTGATGGTAACTTAAGCAATTAAAAAATTCTTGTTTAACTTGTTGCTAGGAGAAGGGTAAGATAATTTGCAGTTAGATAAACTTAAAAGTTCGAGATTAAAAAAGTTACTTATTTTGAAGTCTTCTATCCATGTCTCTAGCGAAAAAAATGTAAAAAAAAAAAAAAAATACTTAAGCGCAGAGGTAAAAAAAAAACTGTTTCTCGAATGCAGTTTTTTTTCACCATTTTATTATTTTTTGCCAAATAATAAGATTAAAAAAGTGATTTTCAGTGACTTTAATTACATAATTTCAAAAATAGAGTTTGGTTTTAACAGCAATAATATTTATTTGTCACAAAAAAAATTTGGAAAATAAATCTATTTAATGTATAAAGTGAAATTTCTAAAATTAAGTATTTGAATGAGTTTTTATCTTTATTAGAATTATATACACTTTTATATATATATGATTTTGTCACATCTTAATTTTTTAATTTTTTTCTCATAAGCCAACAAGGATTTATGTTCTTGTAAGTACAACTTATTTTGTTAAATTCAATTTATTACATGTCGTATATTCATAATTTTTGTAATTTTACCTTTCCTATTTTTATATAATATTTTTCTTATGCGAATATTCTATTGTTGTACAAAATTGAATCATCGATCATTATTACTTTTCCCATTATTTTGGCAACGTTTGGTTACAAAGTATATTATACAGACCTGCTCCTAAGAGAATCGAGGGTCTACGTACAGTTTTTTTCTTTTCTGTATCCTCTATATAATTTTAAAATACATAAAACATTATGTGCAGAAAAATTTATTTATTGATGTTAGGCAGAATAAATAAAGAATATTTGCGACACAACAAGACAAACGGTTTTTCGGCAAGCCAGGAATAGAATGTAATAACATTCATTAAATGGAAATTTATAGGACAATTTTTATTACAAAAGTACAGTAATAATATGTTATAAAATTCTGGTCTACTATTTTTGCTATATAGGACAAAAACTCGTTGGATATTTTTGCCAGCTGTGTGTGAGACATTCTTTGTATATTTAGTTTTACTTTATAATACTTCTTAAATTGGCACCAATTTATTTTATATTTTCTCTATTTTAATATGTGTTTATTGGCTCATTCTGAATTACTTCGATATTTTCGTAAATCGTTTTTATGTTACTCTTTTCCCGTTTTAGCTAAATAATTGATGATATGTTTTATTTTAATGTGTATTTCTTTATATTTTACCCTTGTTTTAACTGCAAAATGTTTATATTTTATCAAATTTTTTCGAAGCATGTGGCAAATTTTTTTTATTTTGTCATCCTGATTTGGTTAATTTTGTTTTCAGCTGGGGTTAGACGACGTACAAATTTCTTCAAAACTCGTGAGCCGTGTGACGTCACTTCCCCATGACGTAGATCCGTCTTTTCTGGGTTACAAAGCTTTATTTGTAAGTATATAAAAACACATTTGAATACCAAAGATGAATTACTTAGTTCACGTCATTCATTCGCGAATATTTTTTTTTCCCCGAATTTCTTTCTGTTACCACAAATAGCAGCTGAAATGTGTTGGATGCTAAACAAATGAATAAGCAGATAACGATTTTATTTCAACGTTGTACTGGTGTACAACGTTGGTACAATCATGGTGTCGTATTCAAGTTAGTTATGTTGAAGATTCTTTAAAAAAAACTCATTTTAAATCAATGAAATGCCCACTTAGAAAAAATTCCTCTGTTGCTGATTATTGATTTAAACGACTTTTCATAAATGAAACAAATTCAACTAATTATGCAACAAATATTATATTAACATCTCGTTGCTCATTTCATATGGTAAGTTCTCATTTCCATTGTGTTTGTGGCACATCTCAACTCGCTTTGGCTCTTTCTCCATAAACTCACAATCACTCTCATCCAATTGAGTTTTTGAAAATAAAATTATTCAGACTTTAAGTTATTTCATAAATGATTTTTGTAAGATACTTGCTTAGATGTGTGTGGTGTAAAATTAAATTTGCTGTTAGGCTTAGAAAATTACGGTTCCCATCTACCAGGCAAGTGGCCGCGGTAGGTTAGGTTTGTTAGTTGTTTTCGTCGAGTCGTGGGTTTCAGCCTTGAGGCTACTAAAGTTTTGTCTGTAGCAAGACTGATGCATATTAAATCTAGTCGAGGTTCTAAATCCTCCCATTGGCACGGTGTGGAAGTTTGGGGAAGAAAAGGTCAGGTTAGGTTTTGTCCTCGTCTCTTGACAGAGGTTGAAAATTACGAAGTCCTTCTCCATACGAAATTAATAAACAATCAAATCGAGTCTACCAGCCATTTTGAATTCATGAACGCAATGTTAATCGTTGGATTTGATACTCAATTTCTATATGCTGTTGTACTTATTCGAAAGCAATAAATTGTGTTCGAGAAATAATTAATAAGAAGAAAATATCTTTTCACCCCCTTTCCTCCACTTTCGATCACATTTTTAGTTTCAGTAGTTTGTCTCCCAGTTTTCATACATTTAAAACTGTTTTGAAATATTCGCTAAAGCTGCAAATCAACACATTTCTAATATACTTAATCGTGTTCAGTAAAAACAATTATTCTAGATTTCAAAAGGTAAGTTGAACTGCCATGTGATTAATATTCTACCCGTGCATTCAGAATGGATAGGTGGCATAAACCTAGGAGTCAAACATATATGAAGAAATATATTGATATACGAAGAAAATGATAGCCATTATTAGAAAAAAAAACTATGCCTTTTGTAAAATCAGTATGTTTAATTTAATCTGTCAACATCACGCACAATTATTAGTAATATTAATTGATGTGTTAATATGTTTATGTGCTTCTTTCATCAATCAACGCTTTCATGGTTAATCATATGGTTAATTTAAAACAGTAATTACTTGAAGCAGATTAAATAAATGCATATATTTTATGTACAAAATATGTAGTTTAAAAAATACCTATAAATATGGAATTGCACTATTCGATATTTGTTTACAGATAATTACATTTAGCGATGTCTCAGTCCATGATTTTTTTAATGAAAGGGCACCATTTTTTTGTATCTTACAAGAATTACTTACGATTTTGAGTTAATTGTTATTAATGCTTTTAGAAAAATTAAAAAAAAAAAAAAAAAAAAAAAAAAAACAGTTAAGATTGCTTTTTATTTGGAAACATTTAATTAGGTATCAACAAATTATCTGATTGAAAAGAAAATGACTTTCTGCAAGAAAATGCAGTTAATTGGGAGCAATCAAATTTATTTTGCGAAAGTACAGAAGATCCTACAAGTTCGTAAAAATATGAAAAAATCCTTAATATTTAAGGAACTGGAACTTTTAAAAGCGATTTGCGCAAAAGTTTTTCTCGCAAAGGAGGATTTTTGGTCGGGAAAAAGCTCCGATTTTATCGATAGAGGGCGCTGCATACAAGTAAATACTAGAATTATGTGGAATACAAAATTGATCAAACGCAGGCTAAATGTTAAATACTTATTTGTTTCTAGGAAGAAATATATTTAATTTGATAACTTGTAGCTTGCTTCAGATTTGATATATGGACAATATTGTATGGTCCGTTTTACTTGTTGTCCACTTTAAGGCTCCCGTCTACCTGCCTGAGGCTGCGGTAGCCTAGTGGTCATGGTTTTGAATTCATGGACGGCAGTTTTCGCTCAGTCGCGGGTTCGATCCTTGGCCGCTGAAGACCTGCCGTGTAGCCAGGGTTGATGCACGTAAATCTGTAAGGGGCCCAAAGTCCTCCCGATGGCGTGGTATGGAAGTTAGGAGATGGGGATGCCAGCTCAGGTGTCATCCTCTTCACTTGACTGAGGTTCAAAATTACGAGAGCCAATAGCCCTCGTGTTGCTTCTAGTGCGACGTTAATAAACACAAAACTAAACTCGTCAGCCTGCCATTTTGATATAATGCTTAATGTTAATATGGAATTTCGACTTTCGTTCTCAAATCTTTACTATTGAATCTATTGAAATGCAATAAGGTGCATCTGAAAGAGCAAAAAATAATGAAGGCTTCTGTAGAATTACTTTTTTCCTCCGATTCTTAAAAATATTTGTACTCCAATTTTAGTGATTCGCTTAAGAGTTTTCCGGTCTTTAAAAATATTTTTAAAGCTCGGAGGAAAAAAGTTATTCTGCAGGAGCCTTTGCTCTTTCTGATGCACATGATTGTATTCAAGCAAATCGAATAGTAAAGATTTGAGAAAGGTAGTCGAAATTCCATACGATTAACATTAAGTCCACAAAATCAAAATGGCCTGGTAGACGAGAGCCTTAATGTTTTACCATTTACTTCAATTTTAATCCCCCAATGGACCTTAGGGACTTGCTTTCTTCAGATAAGTACGGGCATCATGACCCTGACGCTCCCTAGTAATATTTTTCTTTCCTATGGGGTTTACTGTCTTTGATGAACACGGGTGACGCACCCCCGGGTTACCATAGCGATCCTTCTCTATTTTCGATCTTCCTTGTCAACCAATTTTAGTCTTTTTTCAATTTTTCAGGTCAAGACCACAATTAAATCTTTTTTGGCTCAGCATAGCTACAACTGGCTCTTGCGCCAATAACCTTCATATTCCCTCCCTCACTCAATACCTGAATGCTAATTTAAATTTTTTTTATCGTGGCATCGTCTGCTTTGATTTATTTTGTTGTTGAACTTGGCATCATTTTGTTTGTATTCTTTAGAATGTTTGGAATTCAGTAGAAGATTTGTGCTAGTTTTGTGCAAATCAAGTATTATGAATTATAAAGGTGTTTTTCTTGATAGTTATTGCTTTTATGCAGCATGGGGCTTGAAGTGCTCTTTTGCAAACGAATAATCATTTCAAATAATTTCACTTTCTCTAAAACTGATACTTGTTACTAAAAGCAGAAATTTTGGTAATATCTCGGATTGCTGTAACGGTGATAATCACACAAGTATACCCTGCATTTTGTAGAAATCTTGATTTTTGTAATTCCAGTGATTATATTGCTTGCCCTCTATCGACAAAAGTTTGAACAATATTCTTTCTCTATTTAACAAAATCATACCTCTTCTGTATAATTTTTCAGCAAACTGCACTCAAATTTACCAATTCGTTCAACCTTTATGACTTTTACAAATACTTACGAGATTATGGAGTATCCTGTGTGTGACTTAAGTGTATCTGACATTGCACCTTCTTCCATGTTATTTATTACTGTACATATCATTCTTTTTTTAAGGTTACCACTAAAGTAAATCCAGAAAGCGCAGCTCCTCAACTGCATATGGTGCCTTGGTGGATACTGATTCTGTCTGTTTCTGTGGGACTTCTCATCTTGGGACTTTTAGCTCTAGTACTTTGGCAGGTAAGTTTGGGTATTTTCACTTGGGTATTTTCCCAGCCAGTTATTAGGTATTTCTTAATTCTTTCGTTTGTAGCGACTTGCCAGACTTTTTGAATAACATTTAGAGAAGATTATATTTACATTTTAAAGGGGTAATTAGTATAAATCTCCTGTTGAGAGGACGAATTTATTTGACACATTCGTTGTAGCCAATTATATTCACTAGTCATGATGTATGAGTGGGATGCCCAAATAAAATACAGAGACAAATTTTTTTTATGGGGAAGGTAGATTCAAACAGTAATTCTAGGATAAGATGTGCTGCCATCTAATGTTCCAAGTCCTGAGGATCGGCGTTCATACATCACCATTTAGAGGAAGTCGGTCACCTTGATGACGAAGTGATTCGAACTGAACATCTCCCGATCTGAAGACAATTTATCCCCAGTGGGTCATTGCTGTGTCATTAACAATCGAATCAGAAAGGAATTACTTGTCGGTCCAGTGATTAAGATGACGATGACTAAATGGAAATGTTTGGAACGTTTCCATTTGTGTCATCGTCGTAAACGTTCCAAAACGACGCTCAATGGAACATGATATCTATAACAATTGACGTTAAAATGTAAAAACAATTTTCTTTATATATCGTTTTTCGCTTTTTAATCCTGTCATTATTAGTTGCAACTTGAAAGAATAGGTCGCCGCAAATTATTTTTTTAATCTCCTCCGCTTTACTCGTGTCAAGATGGGTATCCTAACTTAAAAACAATGAATCCTCAACACAATGTGAACAGTTATGTCTATAAACTGTTATAATTTAAATCTCCATATCTCAAGACTCGATCCAAAACCTTCTCTTTTCAAATGAGAGTGACACACTTCCTTCTAATTCGAACTTCATTTTAATTATTCGTGGGTTCGAGTCTTAACGCCTATAAAGACCCGTCGGGCATCGGAGCTGATGCACGTACCTATTAAATCTTCACTTTGAGATGGTAGATAAGTTAGGAGAGTCGAATGCCAGCTCAAATGTCGTTCTTGTCTCCTGACCATAGTTAAAAATTACGAGATTCGAAGCCAATAACCTTCTTGTTTTTTCTACGCTGGCTCTGTTCTTTAATGACGACAGAAGTAAAACTGTCTTAATAGCTACTCCTTGGAGGAATCTCTTTCAGTTTGGTTTGAAAAACTCTTTTCTCTTTCTTTCTCTCTCTCTCTGGTTAAGAATTTTATTTGAATCATTTTAAGATTCCACGATTGTATAGCAGTACTTTAATTTATGAGAAAATGGTAGCGATCAAGGAATTAAAAGACACATAACTGAGACATAATGTCTGACCAAATTTTATTTTACTAGAGCTAGGATCTGGTTAATCACTGTGAATTATGTGAACATGTTAAAACACGCGTTCCTTTTTATTGAAAGGGATGGAAATTAATAACCGACGGGTTAGAGATGCAGAGACCTGACATGTGGCGAGGAGAAGACTATATTTTCAGCTTGAACCTCTGTTCTTTACCTGGGAGTCTAAGGTTAGCTGTGTCTAAGAATTGTTCTACATCTGAATGACGATGAATCATTCATCAGTTAAACAAGGAAAGGTGATTCTTCCAGAGGGAGACTCCAGAAGAGCGAGTGCATTCGCCAAGACTGGCGTTCGAATAGGTGCGTCACTATATAGGAGTATCCGCGCCCTTCCCCAAATTCGTGGAAAAATTGCTACATCGGTCATGAATCATTAACTTAAAGCGAACCTTTCTCCGAACCTGCTCCGCGTACTTAAAAAGAATCTAAAAATAAGAATGGTGGCCTCAGTGTCGGATCATTTGTTTGTCGGATTAAGGGCACTGCAAAAAAAAAAAAAAAAAAAAACCGGACATGTTTTCTCCGGACCAGCAAATCGGGGCCTCAAATTGCCATCGTTACTCACGATCATTCGACCTCATGTCATCTCCCAAGGGAGGCAAAAGCATTAGCATGCCGAACTTCTAAGGGGGACGTAACTAATCAATTAATCATTTTAATTAAAATGTTTAAGTTCGTTACTGAACCATTGCTCGGAGCCGCATAAAAATTATACAACATTCTTGAAGAGAAGAAACTCGCAATTAAAAAAATGACTTTATAAAAACAATTTTTGGCATTATATGAAGAGTAAAGTTTTAACTTAATTGTTGAAAATTACGTAGAAAGAGAAATTAAGATTAAATCAATGATATGGAAAGTTTTTGATGTAATGAGTTCTTTAATTTAAATGTGACTTAAAAATCTCAGATGTTGAGAGAAAAAAGGATTTAGATAATGCCTTACTGGCTTTGAAGATAATTATCTTATCGTGATATTGGGCTTAATATTACGTAAAAGTTTGCTCTTGATAGTCTTTACGATAAATCAAGGATTTTATAAGATATTATTATAGAATAAATATTTACTTTTCTTGTTTGCTCTTGAGAGAAAGAGAAACGCGTTGCTTTAGTCTATGTTCCTCCCATTAAATAAATCTTACAATGCTTGTAATGAATATTTTGAACGTTCATTAAAATTTACTATTTTACTTTAAGCGCATATTTCGCAGTATCTGATTTTTCTAAGTTTTAAACTTTTCATTAACGGGAAACAGTATTATTCAAAAAAATAAAATAGCATAAGAAATCTATCTTCGAGCTTATGCAAGCGACAATAGTTTTTACTAAGAAAAAAAAATCTTTCTGGTGTTAAAAAAAGTCAAGTATTCACTCCAGTTGTCCAAAGAATGAAAATGAAATTTTTTATTTTTACTTAAATACAATTTGTGCCATTGAATGATGAAATATCGGTCATCATTAATTCATAACTCACTAACTTAGTTCTTCAAAATAAAAGAATTTCAGGTATTTGATTCGTTAAATATATGTACAAAAAAAATGTTTTTTTAAACCATATGTTAAATACATGTACAGTCGTAAGAAATTTAATAGCTTTCACAACTTACTTGGCAAAATGGATTATCTATGCTAATGGCTTACGGCTCCCGTCTACCGGCCCTTTTCATTTCATGAATGTAATGTTAATCTTACGGAACTGCTACTACCGTGCTCAAATCTATATTATATTATCTATTTGAATGTAAAAAATGTGCCCGTGAAAACAAAAAATAATGAAGGTTTCTACGGTGTTTACATTGTCTCCTCGAACTATTTTAGAATGTTTTTTAAAGACCGGAAAACCCACAAATGATTTATTAAAACCGAAGTAAAAATATTTTCAAAACCCGGGAGAGAATATGTAATTTAGCAGAAACCTTCATAATTTGCTGCTGTTTTGGATGCAAATTTTTGCATTCAAATAGATTAAAGGAGGATAGATTTGAAGAGGAAAGTAGAAATTCCGTAGTATTGAAATTATGTTCACGAAATCAAAATGGCTATTAGATAGAAGCCTTAAAGTGAACTAATTATAATGTTAATGGATTAGTTAATTTAATTGATTACCATAATAGTTAAATTAAAAAAAAAAGAACTTTTCTTATTAGTGTCGATTTTTTTCCCTCGTATCTGATTTCTCATTGCGAAATAAACCTCCATTTCAAATTCTGTGTAATTCTGCTTGAATGTTTTTGATTTAAAGGTGTTGAAAGAAATGGGTCTCCTAATATTGAATGAGTATCATAAGCAATTGACGATAATAACATTTATACTCTATACTTTTTGAAGCTTTTTAAACCAAACGATAGATATTTTTTGTCCAATTTTAAAAAAAAAGTGAAGAAAGTTATAATGAAAAATATGAATTATTAAATACAGTTAAGTAAAAAGGCAATTGTAACATACCAGCATTTTTACACATTCGATTTCACCTACCTTAAAAGTTATCCTTCCAAACTCTCATGCACTTTCCTTCAGTTGTTCATTAAATAATTCATAAGATCTCGAATATGCGCTTATTTTCAACGTCTAAAAACCTTTTAAAATTTAGGAAGGAATATACATGTTCTGGAATAGCCCTTTTACGTACTTTTCACCAAACAGGCTATGAAAACATTAAGTTTCTTCCAAGACTGCGAACTCATAATGGGAAAATTTCATTTTCATTAAGAGAATTTCTGACTTCAAATAAAAATTGAAGCCGTATATTTTTACTGAAATGAGTTTTCTTGTAATTAAACTTCATTTTAATTTTGACGTTTGAATTTGTTTCAAGACTTTTGCTTCGGATCGTTTTTTTCGGACGTAAAAAGGTTTTTGAAAATCGTAAAGAAAATATAATCCCACAAAACCTTTCATTATTTTATGGTACTTTCAGATACAGCTTTTTTATTGCATATATAAAAAGATAAAATAGTCTAAGTTTGATGAAGTAAGTATAAACTCCACATGGGATTTAACATTACGTTCACGAAATCGAAATGGCTGATAGACGGGAGCCTTAGCCAAATTTACTTTTTAAAACTTAACTATGCTATATAATAAGAACTGAGAAATGAAATATTTCAACGAAGATCGATATATTTAGAAAAAAATATCCAATAAGAGTGCAAAATTGTACGAAAAAAATAACAAAAATAAATGAATGTAGTTCATCAAAGTCAGAGAACGAGTCACGAATGAGTCTCTGAGATTTACGTAAGTTAATACAAAATGCAAAAGGAGGTCTATTTCCAGGTTTGAAATAAAAATTTAATATAGGAGGGAGGAGAGAAAATTATTCAAATTTTCTGTTTTACGCAAATAGTTATGCCTTCACATGACACGCCATAAACACCAAATATAATACAATATAACCCTTGATGTTGTGTTTGTGGCGGCCTTCTTTGAACCGTTTGCCACCTTCTCACTATGCCATGAGGCGGCCAAGAACTATTTAGACCATCTCACCTTGCCATGAGGCGGCGAGTTGGAACAACTAATTTCTACATGAAAATTGCATGTATTCTGCTTGATTACCTGCTGTTTTAATACTTATACCCTTCGACTATCATCAGAACACTGAGAAAGAGTTCTTCCCTTGCCGATCCGAATGCTGTCCTGGTGATGTGCCAACTATCCACCTCTAATGGACCTATCCGGATTTCCTTCTCTCTACTGACAATCTGGACCTATCGAGTTCATAGTGGATTAGAAGACAACATATCGTTCTTGTTGATTTGACGTTTCCTAGATTCTCGACAGTTGTTCATTACTATATTCCAATTCTAGCCTAATTTTATGATACGAGCTGCACCCCTTTCTATATATTTGAACTAACTTAGTTATTGTTCTCTTTTTAACGAGTGAGATAATACTAACTTTATATCAAATAAATATTGATATTTTAAATATTAAATTTCTCTCCCTCCCTCCTGGATAATTAGTGAACTACATATGCTTACGCATCCAATGAGCCTTTCGTGTTTAATAATTTTTTGTATTGAATACTTTTTGTTGTGAATTCATGACACAAATTCATGTCTTTCTTTTCTCTTCCAGCTTGGTTTCTTCCGCAGACGGCGCGTAGAAGATCAAATGCAAGAACCTCTGCATCATCCCTATAGGAATGGTTACTTACTCGGAAGGGGAGATGAGTACCTGTGATTCCTATATGTGCCATTCATCACCTGTATTGATCAAAACATTCATACATATCAGACTCTTCTGTGATTCATGGATCACTTCGTTGGATTCTTTGGTGAATCTACATCAAGTCGCGAATGCCTCTGATTCGGATTTGAATCTTGCCCCCGTTGCAGCTATGATAGATCTCTGATCTGAATTATTTTTCATGGTTTTTATATTTGTATAAATCTGTGTCATCAACTCGTTGCGTGGAATCGAACTTCTTCAGATAGAAACTTACGAACTATGAAACCAATCGCATATTCACGCTTCTTTCTTTGTTGAAGATGTATCTTTGTGATGATTGAACGTGTTATTTTTAAGTATCTAAGCTATATTGATTCATTATGATTTCAAAAAACGAGCTATGCGCTTTCGAAATCTATTAATGAATTCGAACTCCATTTCTCTTAGAAGAAACTTTGGAGTAACTTGAGCTCGTTTCGTAGACGAAGTGGAAGATCTCGTATTGGAAGAAAAAGCAAATTATTTAATGGACTTGTTCTTTCATTAAATTAAAAATGAAGCAACAAATATATGTGTTATTTTTTCAAATCAGAGAATACATATACTAATCATATTATTTCAAAGATTGTGCTTCATCTATTGAAGTTAGACGCATTAGAGGGAGACTGGTCATGATCGATGTAAGAATTTCGTGGAAAAAATAAAGACTTAGTTGTGCACTAACTTATATGTACTTAATAACAAAATTTGGCATATAATTTAGCGATCATTTATTATTTTTATTATTATGATCCATTCTAGACTATTATGTTCAATTTCGAAAGATTAATATGGATTGTTACTGGATCATTGCATGAAGCAACCAGTTCAGATTCTGCAGCACGTTTCAAGGAGAAACTTCTGTATTATGAATCTAATTGTAAATATCTTGTAATTGGATGAATTCGTTAGTCCTCGTAAGGAATCCTTCACAGGTCTGAAAATAAAAGCGTTAATTATAAAACTAATAATTTACTATGATTCAAGTATTTCTTCGATTTAAAATACACCATATAAATATTGCAAATGGACTTCGTGAAAGTAAATAGCTTTCAAGAACCAAGCATTTTCAATGGATACCACAATAAAATTTTATTTTTTTTAGACAGAGCTGTGATGTATGATTTAAACAAGTAGATGAATGAACTTGATACAAATATGCATTTAAAAACAATAAACTCAGAGTTCCTGAGAGTAATTAATCTGTGACAATAATTATTATTCTTGAAGTAAATTCAGTGTTCCTTTTTGGTATCAATTATTCATCTTCATTTGTTTTCAAAAAGCTTATTGTGCAGTGTGCTAATCGTGTATTAATTAATAATTACGTTATAATTGCTTAGCTTATGGCTTAATTGGATTTTAAATATTTGTGATACAAAGATTAAAAGAAATCCGTTTTTCATTTAAATCATTCTGATAAATTCATTCACAATAAGAAAAAAAAAATACCGATATAATGCCATAGTTAAATGAATCGTAAAACACTCTATTTTATTCGAGTATTGTTCAAAAAGTACCGATGTTTGGAATGGGTAGTGGAAAAATTGGTTGTAGTATTGTCCATTGATTGTTCATTCTTTTTTCTAAGAAATCAATGTGCATATATATATGACTCTATTCATCTTTAAAACTACCACCACAACTTTTCCTGTCGATGAGACCGTCTTTGCTTTCTTTGAAGTACGCTCACCGGAAACAACCCATAGTTTTGATTATTGCTTGGTTTCCGATGTATAATGGTGAATCCGAGTCTCATCGACTGTGACAGTTAGGCGCAAAATGATGATGACAAATGAACGCGGTACTAATCAAATTTTAATCTGGCAATGAATCAAAATTATTATCTAAATATATTTAAATCAATGTCAAATTTATTTCGCAGCCATGTTACAAATGGAAGCAAGCACTAGTAGCACTAACTTAGAATAGCAACGCCATCTATCGTAAAAAAGGTGCTTTTTGAACTACCCTCGTATTTTCCTTATGTTCACTTTTTTTCCCTTTCAAAACCTTAAATTTGAAATGTCATTCCCTTAAATATATGCAAGTGAAAAAATAACTTTCATACTATGAAGAATTTCAATTCAGTCAAAATTATTTTTATTTAAAGTCACTTATGGACTGTCGAGAGATATGAAGGAACATTTTTGTTACTGTGATTTCTAATAATAATTCTTTATGTAATTATAGGTTGTGCAAATGTAATGAATGCAACATACTTTTATTATGATTCAATCTAGATTTTCATTTTTTAATTAAAAATTATCATAAAAAATGTTGATAACAGTAAAAATAATTTAATCATTATCGTTTCATTGTACAAAAAATTGTCTTTTAAATTAAGTGTGATGTCTCATAATGAATTGTAATTTAGCTTATATAAAAAACGTTGATTTAAATATACGAATGAACCTTTGTGTACATTTCATGAATGCTATGTTATTGTATGTAAAATATTTCTGTATGTAATAGGATATATATAAAACTTATTTAACACATAATCATTTTGCTTTGTACTGTTTGTTTTACTATTATATGTACCAAGTGCGGGACACTTTGCTTTTGTCATGTATAGTCTATGACCCTATATTCTTATTTTTACCATGTATTGCTTTTTTCGAATTCATTGTCAGTTTATTAAAGCATTAAAAATATGTTGTTACCGTCAAATATGAATAAATTTCAGTGCTTTTGATCTTTGGAATCTTTGATGGGTTTTATTAATAAATTCTTGCTAATGAAACATTCCTTAATATTGGCTATTGGCTAGTTTTTTTGTATGTACCATTTCAATATTTTAAAAAAAAGAAGTGTAGTTTTTCTACTATTTTATTTTTATTAGAAACCTGTACCTAAATCTACTCCATTTAATCTAATTATCTTCACTATTAAGGCACTTATCATATCGTTCGACCAGCTTTTGAATTCCTTCCTCGTAGGAATCTGCCGCCTGATTGTACAACAGGTAAGAGTATTCACAATACCTACGTGTAAGAACGACAGTAGCGCTGCACCTGCCATATTTAAAAACTGTACTTGCTTAATAAACACGCCTAATATAATTATTAGCTATTGCAAAGGGAACAATTATTACAAGAACGCGAAATAATTAAAATTCCAAAAATGCTGGCAAAGGAGGTACGGAAATTACCCGTATTAAGAAAAGGAAATGGGGTGAGATAACACAACGTAGTATTGAGCATTGATATTCTCCCCACCCCTTTTTCTAAAATTCTGTGAATATATGATGCCTTTCCCATTCCAAAAAAATCATCGTCATAATTTTTCTGGTTATAAAACAGTTTTCACCGTCTTTGGAGCAGATTCACCAGTATGTATGGTTGGTTTTTTTAACCGTCGCACTAGAAGCAACACGAGGGCTATTGGAGGCAGATTCACCAGAAACAATTCATTGCTTTTATTGCTCTTTGGTTACCGATTTATAATAATAAATCAAGGCCTCATCAATGTTGACAATTCGACGCAAAATAGCGACGACAACTCGTGATGGCCGCAATCGAATTTTGATTTGGCAGTAAATGACTACGAAATCGAAACTAACTTATGAATCAATGTCAAACTTATTTTAGCTCCGTTTAACAGATGGCATCTCACAGTGATTCTCAACTTGCCTTAGCAACACTATCTGTTGTCAAAAACATGTACTTTTATAACCACCATCGTGTGTCACTTTTTCCAAGAGTCCTAGGAGCGTAAATAAAACAAACAAATGTACAATTATTCAAGATTTTTTTTTGTTTAATAGCTATCAAACAGTAGTAAATGTTTTATTCATCTGAGTTTGTTCGTGAATGGTAAGCTGATTTTGTAATTTAGTAATAAATATTATCTCTCACTAAAACATTGCTATCAATAGTTTCTCCTTATATTATATTAAATTTTGTCTCCGGTTGCCGACACCAAGATCTAAGACAAATACCGCATGAAATACTTGTAGTTGTTGAGTAAAAAAAAAGCAAACAATTAAGCCTTTTAAGTAGGGTTTCTGATTTCCCGAGTTTTTCCATTCCCGGGAATGTAATTGTCGTTCCCGGGATTCTCGGGAATACATCAAAATTTCAAAAAATTTAAAAACAAGTTATTTTTTAAATAAAATCAATAATAATTGTATAAAATAAAAATACATATAAATTCCAAAATTAATGCTTATTTATATAATGGGCTAAAAATACAAAAAATATGCAATAAATTGATTATTCATTCTTAAAATAGGATTTCAGAAAGCATAAGCAATTTATACTTTTATCACTCAGTCTTGTTCTAAGCTTTGTGACGAACAATCTGACTGCAGAAAATGCTCTCTAGGCTGCAACTGACATTGGAGGAAATGTTTTTAAAGCCTCACGTAGTTTTATAATATTTGGTGATGAATTTTCAGTCGAGTCGAACAACTGCATCTCTTGTTTCATGATTTGTTGAGACTAGTACTTTTTTTGGGTCACCAATATAAAACTTTTGTTTTAGAGTAAATTGCTTTCTCTAATTTTTCGTCCAACGTCATAGGTTTTTCTTTCAAAATCTCCATGCTCTCTTCTTTTGAGTGCGAAAAGTTGGATATTGAGTTTCTTCTTCGCAGAAAAGCCTTGTCCCTATCATTTGGGCTTGTCTAACCAAACAATTTTTACGAGGCAATCGCGAAATATCGACATTAACTGCAGTTGCTTCATATTTTCTCCCAAAATTCGGGTATTGCATTAATCCTATTAAATTAACGTTGTGTCTCTCAATAATTCTTTGGATTAGAGAATATTTCATTTTTCGCAAATTCTGAATTTTGTTCGTTCACAATTCTCCAATAACGAAAGAAAATATACCTTCTGCAGTTAGCAAAGTTGCATTTTGACTGCATAATTTTTCTAAGCCAATTTTTACTGGCTTTAAGCCAGCTACAATTGTAGTCACAGTTTCAAATTCTATATTGGTCATCATTTGTTCTTCTTTAATGTCAATTAATGCTTTTAAAATTGCTGACTTAATTTCTAAAAATCTTTCAAGCATTTCCAACAAACTATTCCTACGTGTTTTTGTATCCAAACAAACCATCGGGAACGAAGTATAATTCCCGGGAATATAAAAAGTACTGAAATCTTATGATTTCCCGGGAAAGAAACCCTACTTTTAAGGCTCCGTCTACTGGTTATTTTGATTTCGTAGACGTAATGTTAATCTTAAGGAATTTCTACTTTTGCTCTCAAATTTTTATTATTTATCTATTTGAATGCAATAAAATGTATCTGAAAGAGCAAAAACTAAGGAAGGTTTCAGCGGAATTATATTTTTCCTACAATTTATAAAAATATTTTTATTCCTTTTTTTAATAATTCATTTATGAGTTTTCCAGTCTTTAAAAAATATTTTTAAGAATCAGAGGAAAATAGTTGTTTCTCAGAAACCTTCATTATTTTTTGCTCTTTCAGATGCACTTTATTGCATTCAAATAGATCAAATAGTAAAGATTTGAGAGCAAAAGTAGAAATTCCTTAGGATTAACATTAAGTTCACGAAATCAAAATGGTTGATAGACATAAGCCTTAAGCCATTAAAAGGAATATAAATATTTCTTTTAATTGGCTCTTTGTTAGGGATTCCCATTTACTTGAAATTTCATTTACTTTATCCCTGAAAAAAATATATAATGTAATAAATATGAAATCATTTTTGCAAAACTTTTTAAATAACATTTGCTATATAAAACCAGAGTTTATTAACATAGCATATCATAACGGCTCAATTTTTCATTTAGTTTTTTAAAAAATCACTGAAAATAAGCAAGAGTAATTAGGTGAATTTCAAATAATGTATCCATTTTAATATTAATATATCTTATACCTCGTATCAGTTTCATATATAATATGTTCATTTGAAGCGTTATATATAAGAACTCTAATTACAATATATAGAAAATTAGGTGTATGTAAAAAAAGGAGACAACAGGATAAAAGTTGCATGTTTCGAGAGCTTAAGATTTTTTTAAATGCAAGGTGATTCAGAAAAGATTGGGAAATCTTTAACAGGTGATAGTACACACCGATACAATTTTCGTCAAAGAATGCATGATCTAAACTGAAACGCAAAGGCACTGGCGTGTTTCGAAGCCTGCAAGCATTAAAACAGCTTTCCTGTAGAGCTCGGCTCAAGTTGTGTGGACAACCAATAGAATTGAAGACCAATGTATGTCAGACATTCATAATTTCAAATGCTACTTTGTTGTTGTGTGATGGAGTAATTTCTTAATTTCAAATGCTATTTTGTTGTTGTGTGATTTTTTAAAGTACTTCGTTTTCAATAGCGGATAATTTCAGATTAGTTGAATTAATTTTAGAAAATGAAGTCCCAAAAATATCATAAGGATGTAATAAAATACAGAAAATACGTGGCAATCTATTGTTGAATTGATATGGAAATAAAAAAAAATGTGAACGTTCATTACTAAAGCTAAACAAAAACGAAACAAAGATAATAGCTAATAATTATTCGGAATAAAAAAAAAAACAGAAATCTTCTCTTATATGATTAGTTATTCGCATACCTTCGAATGAGGTAAGTGTGAAGGGTCTTACGTTTAGCTGTATAACCATCAATCGAACCGACAAGCGGTGTGAAGGTACCATTACACTTTGTTTGGTGCATCATACCCATACGTTTCTCGCCCTATTAAAGTTTAACATCACTCACTTAACGTACATCAGTGCGATTCGAGCTTACAACTTACTGGAAACTACACTGGCTAATAGATCCCTTTATCAATCGAGGTTACTATTTTTGGCTAAAATGAGCCTCGAACTTGTGGCCACCATATTGCTACAATTGAGCGGCTAATGCATCGAACTCACCATGGTCCCGAGGTACTCTAGTGATCTTTCTTTCCCCTTGGGGTTCTCTGTTTTCGGTAAACATGGGTGACGTACCTCCGGGGTACCCTAAAGATCCTTCTCTATTTTCTATATTTATTTTTATCAATCATTTTTAACTTTTATCTTTTTCTTTCTTTTTTTCAAACATCTGAATCACAGTTTTACCTTGTTCGGCGCACCATAGTCGCATCTAACTTTTGCGCCATAAAACTCCACACTCACTCATTCATTACGTCGAATGAGAAGCAAGGGATGCCGACTATCTCAATATTACACAGCTTCGTAATTTTATCTTTAAGACTGCGAAGATGTTCAAATTGAAGTAAATAGTACAAAGTAAAAATTATCCATACTTAAATTTTTTCGATACTAAATTTTGTTAATTATCTTTGCACTAAATCTACAGAATGGAATGGTGGGAATGACATTTGGTCTCGACAAACTTTCATTCCAAGCCAAATCTACACTGTGTGATCTGTCTAAATCAATAAAATTACACAGATACAAACTTTTTCGACTTTCCGCATATAAAATGACTCCTCTTTTACCTAAAAACTCTACTTTAAGTTACGGTAACAAAGTAACTGTATAGTAAAATTCTGCGTCCTACTATTATTTATGCTTGTTCAGTCAAGGGCATGTGGCAATAAACCCAAATAAACAAATTAAAAATTCTTGAAACCAATAACATTAGAATGATTTGCAGAGCCTACTTGATCATGAAGATTGATTGACTGATTAGTTTTATTAACGTCGCACTAGAAGCAACGGGAGGGCAACTGGCGATGGACCTCGTAATTTTGAGTCTTGGTCAAATAACGAAGAATACACTTGAGCTGGTACCTCCTTCTCCTAACTTCCACACCACATCAATAGGATCACTCAGCATTGATAGATTTATGGTTTATGGGGAATGAGGACCTCAGAACAGCTTTAAATATTCCTATCATCAAACAATTTTCCGGAAAATGGCCAAAACAGTTCTTAATGTTCTTGAGGATATTCCAAGTTCATCCTTCTAAGAAACTTGAAAGTTATATCTCTGATAACAATAATCGTAATTTTCACAGGTCCCGCAACTCTTCATATAATAAAACTCTAAACTTCGCGGGTTACCATGTTCCCACACCCCAAGGGCACCCTCGAAATGTTTTCCCGTCCATCCTTCTGCCTCGGAAGAAATTCTAAGTCCTGCTTTTTTCCTCTCGGCCAATGAGAATTCAAATTCAAACCTATTTTTTTTAGCTGCCCTTTGAGAGAGCGGATCCTCCCCCTTGCCTTGCTTAATTTCCCTGACGAGAGCTGCTGCCTGCTGATTAAAATTTACCTAATCTCCCCTACCCTCAGAAAAGTACTTGATGCTACAATTTCAAGTTTTTTACATAGTTAACTACAAATTTTAAACTTTGATTCTAGATTAAAATTTTTAAAAACTATTTCCCTTTAATTTCTGCACTTTTAACCTAATTTATAACAGAAGCGTTCTATTGAAACGGGTAACATGGAAGAAATACATAGTGACTTTACATTCCTGCTCTGATTGGAGATAATGGCCTACAAGGGTTAAGAGCTCCCAATCACCTTCAACACCTTTTAGAGCAATAATGTACTGTTGATTTTTATTCAGTTATTCCCACAAAGTCCTTGGTGGAGCAGAAATCCTTCTAACGTGACAAAAGAATGAATTTTTGAACCTTGTGACAAAAGAATGAATACTTTTTGTTATGAATATAAATAAATGCTTATTTATCTTTCGGAAGAACAAAACTAAGTACATTTTTATTTGAAACACCAGACATCTTTGGAGGTGAGAGTATCGATGTTGTGTCCTTTCACCTCTGGAGGAGATGAGCAGAAAGCCCGAATTTTTTTGGGGCCTTTTTTCTTCTCTACGATCCAAGCCATGCGACAGTCGCACCTTAGCTCATTACCTGAAAAAAAGGGGGGAAGTGTTAAATGCAGGTGGCACAACTGAACACTATGAAACCTCCTGTTTCTGCATAAACATGAAATAAGAGAAAAATTATTTTGTGTTATATTTTAAACCGAAATTTTTTTTCTGTAGTTAAGGGCTTATTTTAAAATATAAATTTATTATTTGATTTTATGGGATTATCCCTTAACGTATCAGCCATTGGTGGCTTACCTGCTTTAGATAGGTGCCGGAATCATGACCCTTAGGTACTCTTATGATCTTTTCTTTCCCATGGAGTTTACTGTCTTTGGTAAACACAGGTGACGCGTCTCCGGGATACCCTAGAAATTCTTCTCTAGTTTTGACCTTACTTGCCAATAATAATATTGTTTACTTTTCTCTTTCAGTAAACAAGTTTACTTTTCTCTTTTTTTATTTCAGATGTCTGGATCTCAATCACATCTTGTTTGGCACGTCCTAGTTACATGTAGCTCATGCTCCATTAAATTTCATCATCCCTCTCTCACACCCTTAATATATAAAAAACCATATTTACTGCGTTACTCTTATGGCTTCTATCTACCCGCCATTTTGATTCCGTCAGGTTAATCAGGTTAATGGCAATGGTAGTCAAGTGAACCAATCATATTCGAATAAATTTAACAAGGGATATCCCCAAGATTTAATTATTACCTTGAAATAACCGAGATATTTGGTCAAAATTTATTCTGCCCATTAATTTAATTTTTCTGTAAATAATGTTGTAAATTACAGCTAATCAAGTTGTTTTGTTTATGTGGTACCTAATTTTCTTTGGAACATTGTATAATAGTTCATTTAGGCATAATAAAGACCTTGTCTTTAACAAATAATAACAGATGTATTTATTTACACTTCATCCTCTATCTTGGAACTCGTTTTGCTCTTATCTCTACTCATGAATACAGGTTGCCTGTGATCTTATTACTCTGGCTGCCACCTTTCCTCAACAAAAGGAAGAGGCATTACAATTTTCTCACGCCAACAAGCGTTGTATATACTATACCTTTCCCCCAAAATAAAAGATTGGGGGGAATAATATAGCACACAAACGTTATCTAAAAGTACAATACATATATGACAACTGTGGCTATAAAATGCATACATCATATACTAAATGACAACAAATTCTACCAGAATAAAATAAAACAAAAATCACACATATATCATTAACTAAGAATACTTTGTCTTTTCTTTGTCATTCCCCATTTCCTTCGGAATTTATAAACTCTCTTTTCAAAGCAGTCTGTCCTTTTTTACGTCAGGATTTTGACTTGCTTTTTGCGCTAGAGTGTCATCGAATAGCATTTCTTCCACTTTTTTGTTCCCTTTCATCGTTATTAATACTTCTTTGTCTTTTTCGTTCTTTTTGTTTTTCATGAGAAATCTACAGTTCATCTTTTCTTCCAGTTAAAACATGCTTCACTTCTTAGTTTTTTTCAACTAATTTGGTAAATTAGAAATGTCATCTTCTCCTAAGAGATTTGCCTTTTCAATGCTAATTCTTCTTTCCTCCAGTAGTAATATATTCCCTTTTAATATCATTTAAAGGTTTCTCTTTGACCTTCTGAAGCTCTGTTAATTTTTGACATTATAAATTCATCAATTCTTCTTGATGTTGTTCTTTTTTTTCCCAACCATTTTCCTTTCCTTTTCTCAGCACTTGTTTTCTTTCAAATCTTCCTTGACCCAGGATTTCTTCTCGTTCAATCTACAACAGCCTTGCTTTCCCTTTCTTAGTTTGCATTTCGATCTTCATTCCTCCTTTCTCTTAATTGAAGGAAGGTCTCCTTCTTTAATTCTTCTAATTGACTTAACAGATTAGAATTTTCCCTTTCCTTAGAATTAAGTTGCCTATCCAATACTGATAATGCTTCTTCTTGTTCTTCAATTATGATACCTCTTTCCCACACGACTTAAGTTAATTTCTCATTTTCTTATTGAGAATTAGCTAATTCTTGAATTTCTTCTTCATTTCAGATTCAAGCTCCTCATACTAAGACTGCAACTTTTTTTTCATGAGATACTGACTTTTTTTTCCTTCTCTTTTCTTCTTGAAACTCAGTATTGTGCTTCATTCCAGCTTCGTACCGGCTTCTCTCCATTAATAAAAACAATTTTAGTAATTGGAATTCCATATCTTGTACTCTTTTTCTTTCTTCTATACCTTCTTTTTCCTTTCTTTTTTATTTCTTTAATGGCTGCGACCATTTCTGTAACAGTCTCTTCATCATAATCTCACATGCCAGTTATAGTTTTCATTAAGTTCAATATTGTCATACCGGAAACATCTTTGATGTCCATCTATGTAGAGACATATTTTACATGTTCTTTCATTTCTCTACAAAGAAAAGCCATTTTTTAAATTCTTTAAATAACAGTTTCTCATATCCAAAATATCCATTCAGCATAAATTTATTTCCCCTGCTGTACTCTATACCCCTACTAGAAATTTCCTTCAATTCCATCCTTTAAAATAAAATTTTTCCGCTCATTTTTCTACTTCTGAGTTTCAAACTCTACTCATTTCCATTTCGTTCATCCAGCTCTTGTTCTGAGGCAGAAAAGCCTTTCGCTTTCTTGGTAGAGATCTCAATAATTCAGTGGGGCATAATAAAGACCCAGTATTTGACAAATAACAACAGATGTATTTATTTACACTTTGTGCGCTATCTATTCATCGTCTACCTTTCTCTCGTGAGTAAAAGTTAAGTCTGATCTCAATACACTGGCAACCCTTTCCTTTCGATAAAAAAAAAAAAAAGGTACCTCAATTTTTCACACCAACAGGCGTTATATATACTATAGTTCAGTTTCAGACAGTCGTATATTTGAAGTAACTCGTAATACAGGGAAGACAGAATTCAATCAGCCTCGTTATGCAATGACAGCCTTCGATAGGTGAAGAAACGCTGGAAGTAATGTAGTTATAACTCTGAATGGTGACTACCTAGTAAATATTATTAATAATTCATAGAAATTAAATTTATATCGGGATTACTTTTTATTTATAATTATGACTATTATACTCCTAGATAATAATTTAAACATTATGATATACCTCGGGTTACTTCAATATATGGCTAACTGAAACCAAATCAACATTAATAGCTGTAATATGTATGTAAAGCTCCATTGACATCCAAAATGAATTTTATTTAGATATATCTCTGTTATTTCTTAGAAATAATTAAAACTTTAGATTCTCCTACGTGTAATTCTTGAGTTTGTTGGAAGTCAAGAACTATACGTTCTTCAGATTAAATTAGAATTAAAATACTTCTAAATAAAGTTAGACCTAAAATAGTACTTTTTTTATTGTACTGAATAATTTAAATGACTGCAACTCGAAATTAAAAGCAAAAAATTCCTAAATCTAAATTGACGTATTTCAAATTCAATACGCGTAAAACTATAGAGGTGTTTGTCAGAGAACTCATCATAGTATTCTATCAAGACTTAACAGTTTGATGTGGCAATATCATAATTAATTTAAGTAATGACTTATTCGATTAAATATTTTGGATGCAACTTGTAACAAATTAGGTAACTGTACGCTTTTATAAATATAGATCTGCATTCGGTTAACTACTGGAACAATCGTATTTGTTTGCAGAATCAACGAATTGCTGAAATTAACTAATGAATTGAGGTTTTAAAATATGATTACTGTAAATTGCTTGATTATTGTAATTGCTTGAGCTTTCTACATTTTTTTTATTTCTTTTCCCTCGTTCGTATGTCTCAACAAGATGATAATATGTTATGCAACCATCCAAATCCATTCCTTTTAGCAGAATATTTCCAGAATAAAAGGCGCTATAAATGAAAGATTTTAATTACTAAAAATTAAACGATTATATCACCTGCGGCTGTAAAAAATTCCAAATTTTCCCAAACAGAGGAGAAAGTATTTTCTTCCAGAACCAATATCTTATTATTAGATATTGAAAGACTTTCGAGTTTTGGCATGTTAGTGAAGATGTCGGAGGGTAGTTGTTCAATCAAATTGTTTCTGAAAAGAAAAAGAAAAATGGTTACTTAATTGTTTTCTATTTCGTATAAAGATATGTTTGAAACTTAGAAATATGAATAGCTGAAAATATTTCTTAATAGGTTTAGAATACAAAAAAAATTAATAAGAGAACAAGTGCTTAATGAACACATCATTAAAAGTATCCTTCTCCTTTCTTTTACTTTTAAAATCAGTTTTTCTCATTTTCATTAAAAAACACAATAACTAGCTTTCTTATTATACCGTAATTTTATATAATATCACCTTTTGATCCAGTATATTATTGATTACAATTGATAGTCATTGAATAAATAGTTGGAGCCCTACGACATTGCACTTGGAAGATAAATAAAAGAATAGAAACTTAAATGCTCGGACATATTTTCCTTTCAAATTTGACTTATTCTCGCTTTCGCGGTATCAGTTCCTTGTATGTAATTTCGCATGAACAATAAACAAATATACCATTTTATAGAACACAGGCAATAATAATAGTCTAAAAGTAGTATGATGATGAAATCAAAGTTCAATCAATCAATCGTTCTATATTTCAATAAGAGTTATGCCACCATACGGCAGTATTAAATGGAATGGTTGAATCATAGTGATCCGGCTCCTTTATGAGTTAAAGCTCTCATTACTGTATATTTATTTTAATTTCCTTAGTATAGGGGCAAGTTAAAAAAGAAGGTCTTGAAATGTCATAGAATCCTTACACATTTCAATTAAATTGGTGGGGTGACATCTGATTGATGAAGGGATTTGCATTCCCCTCGACTAAGGAATCATGATGCAAAAATGGGGTTCCATTAGGCAGATTTTAGAAGTGCTCAAAAATAACGAAAGAAGAAAAGTAACAAAATAAAAAATCTGTAGAAAAAGTTGGCGCACATGAACTTTCAAGGAACAAATGAAGCCCCCGCAAAACTTTAAAAAGGTCCTCCAGAAAATGTTATAATTCGCGCTTCTTTGGCTGTAATTTCTAAAAAATTAAGTGGACAATGACCCTGGCTAGCAACCGTGAGAATAGAAGTTCAAAAGAAAACGAAAACTACTGCATGCCTAAGGGAACTGTATTTTCTCTAAATTATAGCTGCATCAGTGCCAATACACAAAACTGAAAAGTTAACAGTCTACAAACAGTTTGGCTTTTTCAACTCTTGATTCGTCATTACTGTATCCGCCGTGTAACTGTGCCCCTGGTGATCACAATGATTGTTAATATAGTACTCAGAGAATGTTATACCTATCATTCTTCTAAATACTCTATTCTTGTACACATAGGAGCTATACTGCTTCTCAGTAATGTTAGACGGATTGGCTGAATCAGGCCAGAGCTTAGAGTCATGAAGACTGCAATCGACCTTAAGGGACGTCAAAATTCGAGATTATGTAGGCTTACATAACCTTCTGATTCATCACTAAAAATGATTCGATGTGTAACTTGTGTCATCAGCGACCACATGAAATGTTAATATAATATTCAGAGAATGGAATTTATCATTTCGGTAACTACCATTCACCTGTACTCTTGTGACGTTGGGCTATTCATGATTTTCTCTTCACGAACTCGGGATCTTTATAGTAATTTGAATGGCTTAAAATTACAATTTTCTAATCACGTTTCTACAATACAAAATGAAACATAATTAGGTAAATAAGAGATGATGATAAGAATTGAAGTGAACTGATCTATAGACAGTGGTATATAAATGAAATAGAATTGAAAAGGAAGGGGAGAGAGAGGAGAAAATGTCAGGCTGATAGTTATTAGTACATTGGATTGAAATATCGTTATTAATATTTTTGATGGAAGCGACTCTTAGTCTAAGTACTAAGATTCAAAGCTATTGTTAGTGTGAATTGTTGGAATCCCGAACGAGTGGTTAGGTTAGCTAAGACACACTTAGTTTTTAAATCAAAATCAAGGATTGACTCATTGAGTGGGATTCGAGAGAGAGCTGCCTTACCTATTCATCAGTAATAAATAAAGAAATTAAATAATGTTAATAAATAATGAAGATAAGGCGTTACACACTTAGAAGTTATAACCCCATTCAGTTATATTAGATAGATTAGGCGAAACGTGATAGAACTTTGCGCCATGAAGACTGCAGTCATCCTAAAGGTAACGACAAAATGTAAGGACAGGGAGGCTCTCACAACTTCTGATTCCTCACTACTAAGCGATTCGGCATGTAATTCATCACAAGTGATCACAAGTGACCAAAAAGGACTATAAATGTAGTATTTAGAAGAACAGGCTCTCTTCCGTCGACTATCCTTGTGTGTGCTCATAGGAGATATACCACCATTCGTTATGCCGAATATTATATTCGTTATATCTATCTATCTGTCTATCTTCTTAAAGATTTCTAATCAGAAGTTTAACCATAAATATTTCCTACAAATACAAGTAAAAAGTTTTTCAATTATTAATAAAAAGTAATATCATAATCATTATCAATTTTATTTAATTTTCACACCATAAATACCGTCATAAATCTTATGAAACAAGAATTCAAGCGTAGCTTTCATTTAAATAAACCTACTCTCAATTCAGCAAAAATATATAGACTAGGAGCTGGGAACTCTATTAAATTAGAAGGTTAATAGCTCACTAATTTCTCATAAATATTACTTGGATTACAAAATAATTACTTGGTTTTAAATTGATATAACTGCACAAATATTAATTTCAGTCTTTAGTACTAATATGAAGATGTAAGAAGTAGATATTACATTTTTATTTCCATGCTTTCATATTTCCGCTCGAGCCATCAGATCAGCGTGAATTAATTTCTATGCTCATAGTAACCAAAAAAAAAGTTTCTGCGTCACATACGAGTACCTCAAAACGTCGAAGAACTACCGAAAACATTTTGCGTTTTAGAATATGCTAAATCTTCATTTCTTGTTTCAGTGCAGCGATCATTTAGAAGAAAATATGAATCTCATAAATCTCTCCGAACCATCAGAGCATTCTGCGCTAGTTTCTCCGATTAAAGAATACTGGATGCTTAAATCAGTTGCTGCACACGATGAAGAGGATAGAATTTAAGACTGTTTTACACTCAGCCTACAGGAATCAACACGTCTTTCTAGACGCAAACTGGCTATTCCACATCCCGTTATTTAGATTTTATGTCAGTGATTACGTCCGAAACCGCACTGCATTCAGTGTTAACAATGACATGTTCTAATGTCTGGGGATTATATTGTAGAAGCAACATATAGATGTTTGTTATATAATGGAAGGAGGACGTTTAAGCGATGCAATCTTATTAACCGTCTCGCCTGTCATCGTACATGTTACTCGAATCAAAAACCTAAATTTTCTTTAAGTTCAAGCACAGATAAAATAATTAAATTAGTTAATTATATTTCAAAATACAGTTTATTTATTCTCTAATAATGTGAATGCTCTCAACCACAATCATAGTTCCAAGTCCCTTATCGCACGTACTAACAACTTCTATAATATATCAAATAATTTGGTTTACTTATTTGGTTTCAAATAATTTGGCTACTAAAATTTACATAATTTGCAAAACAACCTTTTATTTGATTGGCAAGAAATTGGAGGTTTAAATGTAAACTCAGATAGAAATCCCAGATGCTAGTTAAGGCAAGTTTCGTGAATAGCTCATATTACGATTAATCATTTGTAACTTTTCGAAAACAAAATTGAAATGTTCCTTATTTTATGAGTTATTCATTTTCTTTATTTTATTAAACTTTTTTTACAAAAAGTAAATTAAAACCTGATGATTATTTTTTTAATTAACCGGTACTCTTAGATTAACCGGGATTGAGCAATGTACAATTTATCTTTATCAAAATTTTATTCTTACCTGATGTCAAAATCCAGTAACTCCAAAGCCGGATTCGGAAGCATGGTCCTTTTCACCTCTTCGATTGCATTTTCAGCAAGGGACAAAACGGTTAAATCTTTGAAGCTTGCAAACGCATGGGGATAAATGTAAGATATCCTGTTTTTGTCAAAAACAATTCGCGTAATACTAGAAATGTTTAACTTATCCAGATCCTCAATGCTTCCCAAGTCAGCTTCGACTATTTCCAATCGGGTTAGCTTTTTCAAATTTCTGAATATAGTCCAATCCCACTCGTTCATGAGAGTACATCTGGTCATTATTAGAAATTCCAAATAATTTTCAAGACCTTCGAAAGCCACATCGGTGTCCGTTAAAGCCCTGAACACTGTATCTTTTATTTCCAACTCGGCAAACTTCAGACCTTTGAAGGCATCGGCTGGTATGAAGTTAAAAATCGAATCTTCAATTACAAGGGAATATACGTAACTCCTGCCCGCAAGGGAACTGGTTGCTTGCATTAAATCGTGTTCATTGTCCAGTTTTGCGCAAGTGACGTAAGCATTTCCTTCAGATGATGGCCACTCACAGGTGCAGGGGAAGAGGTCTTCTTTCTTAGGACATCCAGTGGTCAAACCATGCAGTAGCATGAATGAAAAGACTGCGAGCAGCATTTTTCCGTTAACTAGGGAATTGAACTGTTCGTTTTGATTGAGTAATATACAATTTATCTTTATCATTGAGAAGAGTGTAGATAATATTAAAATGTGATCGAACTATCGCGAATAAAAATAGCGTTGATAAGAAGAGTAACATCTGAACAATTCCCAGTGTTTCATATAATTGAATTATCGGGTTTCAGTAGAGCGTGGGCAAAGATGGATATTTTAAATTAATAACAAAATCAATTTGCTTAAGAAAATTGACGAATTACCACAAGAGAAACTGAAAATGTTCATATTAGAGGACTTAATATGTTTTGTTTTTATATCGATTTTTAAGCTGATGGTTTATAACCATATAATTGTTCTTACCTTTCCCCATTTTATAAATCCACATTGCTATTGTTATCTTTCATGATCTGCATAATTACACAAAACTATAAAATGAAAATATTTTTTCATTATTTCAGATAAAAATTAATTTGTGTTTGTAAATTATGTAATTTAATATGTCGTTTGAAAAAACACTTTGTCATTATTGACAGCTCTGTTTGACATTTTTATTTAAGAAAACATATCAGCAGTTTCTTCTCTTTACCTTTACTACTAACAAACCATGTTAGTGCATTCTTCCTTATAAATTTATACATAGAATCTCTTTTTAAGACAAAATATGCTTAAATAATTTCCAAAAACATATTCTTGATTAAAAATGTAGAAATCACTCTTCAAAATATTTCATTCAAGCAAATTGATCCAAAATATTTGATATACCAATATTTGGTGCACGCTGTTTTATTTTCTACTGTTGATTAATTAAAAAATTTTACGGTTCATTAATAAAGAATGCGTGTGTGATTTTATTCCACAATTTCTTCCCCAAATAAATATTTTAGATAAACAGCTTATTCGATTTACGTCTATGTAATTATTTCTGCCGTAAAATGAAAATAAAGAGATCACGTGCATTATACACTTTATTTTGAAAAGTGGTCGGTTGACAAATTTATACCTTACCAAAAGCAGTAGCTCCATTCGTGGCTAAGAACTGTTATATCTAATTTTGTAGATTTTTTCTTTTTAAAAAATAATAAATATTCATCTAAATCCATTTTAGGAGTATAATTATCAAACAATTAAAACAAAACAATTTGACAAAATTTAAAACTTTATCCAGAATACAAAAACGTCATAGCCTTTAAAATACATAACTTTCATAGATAAAAAGTTATAAGAAAAATAACTTACGAGTTTGAAGATCAATAAAACGATATGGCGCACTGTTAAGGAAATTTTTTAGAAATCGTCAAGAAACTTAGTCAGAATTGTTGAACTTTGTACATATATTTTGAAAAGTCATTTAATTTCTATAATAAAAAGAAAAAATTCTATCATTTGATCCTTTTCAGGGCACTGTTGCAACGGCATTACAGGTTCACTTACTTATCTCTCTTCGATTATCTTTTTGGAAATTTCAATGAATTTGTTAGATTGAAGAGCCACGACTGATTTTGTAAATCAACATAACTATATAAAGTGAAAAGTAGTGAATAAAAGAGGAGATCGATAGATGGCTGTAGAAATCAGTACTGGAAACTAGAAGAAAAATGAGAGAGAATGTTTATACTATAGATGAGATCGAAATCGGATTTGATCTTGACTTGGATCCACTTTTAGAACTCTTTCAGATACTTATTTTTTCTGATTAATTTTTATTAAGGAAGATTTGATCAACATACATGATAATTCAAGTATAGAATTTTGAATATTCTAAGATTCGAATAAAGTCAATTTCACTTATTTCATTGTTTGATTATTTAATCAAAACAAATAATATAAAAAAAAATTAAAGTCAATTCTTACTTAGGTCAACAAAGAAAATTTTTATTTTAGTTACTTTTTATTAAATAATTACAATTAATTCATCCGGTAAATTAAATGGTTAGAATGCAGTTTAGCCCAACCATCCTTGGCAACAGGAAGTATTTTAGCGGTATTTTGCCAAATGTAACTACCCTGGCCCACTTCGTGGAATTAACGTTCAGCCAAAATAAATCGCCAAGTTTGGCAATTTTTTAAATCGCGCCAAGTGGTTGGGCTCAACTGTATTTTCACCAATTAAATTTAATTAAATGAATTAATATTTGAAAAAACTGTATTAACATTAAATGTCACCCACTACAAGTTTTAAGAAATGTATTTGAACTTGAGTGGATGAATAAAAAGTATTTTATTATATCGATTTAAAATTTGAACAATATATGTGTGTATATATATATATATATCTATATATATATATATATATATATATATATATATAAGGAGAGTGGGAGCTAATAGTAGGAATTTAGAAAAGAGCTTTATTGTCTAATGATGGTGCAAATAAGTGAAAGTCATGAGGCATAGACGTCACACTGTGTCCTCTAAAACTGGCGCCAGATTTTTTTTTTTTTTAATTCAGGTTTTAAATTTATCTTTGTTAAAAACATGAGAACTTCCCTTTGCATAAGATTATGGAAATGATCCCCATTGACGTCGATGTAGAACCGTGCTCTATTTATTAAACTGTAAGCGAAGCATATGTACCTGATGTGTAGCAGCAAAACCATTTTTAATGTTTTGCTGGATCTCTTCGAGGAAATTATTTGAGAACACCTGAACCTTCAGTTTGTCTCACAGGAAAAAGAATCAAGTGATCAAGCTTGACATGAGATTTTACTGACTCTGCTGACTGTCTCCTCCTCTCCTCATGAGCTAGTGTTTGAATTGCGAGGGAGGACTGTACTGTTGATTCTTCTTGCAGAAAATATACAAGCAATCGTTCAACTTCGATCAATTGATCCACAATAGGATTATCACGAAATTCTGCAAAAACTTTTCAGGATCAGTCTTATTTTAGCCTCTCTGTGTAATAAATAACCTTATAATGTGAAAAATATCAAAAGTAAACACAATTTTATATAAATTTCACATTTTTTAATGCTTTTAATCATGTTTATTTTAATATCAGAATATTATGTTCAAATGTAGCGCTTTGCTACTACCGAGAAAACATGTTTAGATTATCTAAAAATGAAAAAAATAGTTTTTCTTTTGTTTAGCTCGGTGTTTCGTCCTATTTAGAAGTATAAACAAGTTTTAGAACTTAAATGATTTTTCAGCTTACGTGTAATTTCAAATTTTATCCGCTTTTTTTTACTTTATTTGTTTGCATTTTCTTACGTTTCATTCAAATATAAATAGCTAGAGTTAGAGGTATGAACAAGGGCTAAACTCAAACTTTTAAGAAAATGTGATAGATTGTTACTTTGTTATTTATTACAAGTATATTCTGTTCTTTGATGCCAGAAAAAAATATTAAATTGAAAGTCAATTGATGATAAAAATACTTAAACAATTTTAATGTTTCAAAAGATGTTTTTTGATTTCCTCATCTGACAAATGTTTACTTTTTAGAAACTTAAAAACATGTTATAATTGCTGCGAAATGTTAATAAAATACCTTACAATTAATCAAGGAGTAGAAATGTGAACATGTTTAGTACGCCAGTAAACTCTCTTTTATTTACCTTTTCAAGCAAATAGGGTTTTTGATATCAATTTCCTAAGCAATTATTTTTAAAATTACAGACAGATTGAATTTTTTTAAAAAAAAAAACTACCTCTATATTTGATTGAAATAATACTTCAGTATTATATAAACCTTACATTAATCAATGTAAAACAAATATAAATAAAACTATAAGGAAATAACTGCATTTTTATGACTGATTCTGATTAAGCATTTATTACAATAATCTCCTTTTAATATAACATTTTTAAATTATAAAAATTTATTCTTTTTCTCAATTTCTTACGGTAACCTCAAATTTCCCAATTTGTTATGGTATTTACCTAGTATATTTAGGATTTTGACTCTGAAAAATCAGAAATATCTAACATTTTAACCAAGTAATTAATCTTTTTGAAGAAACTTGTTTTATTTTTCGAAACTAATTACAATCACTTTAGTCTTTTATGATTCCCGCAACTCATGAACTAGATGAAATACTAATGAATATGACGTTTTTTATCCAAATTCTTTTTCCTTTATATATTAAGTAATTGTCTTTTCAATTATATGATTTTATATTGAATACAAAATTATTCAGTAATATTTTCTTTGATACTTTTAAATCAAAATTTTACAGCACACAAAATTGTTATTGGCAATGATAAAAAATAAACATATATTATATGCAGCTCGCTTCTTTTTACGCGCGTCCTACTTTTAACAGTTGGTGATATATTCACCACTACCCAAGATTCAATATTACTCTAACAAGCAATATTTCTTTTCCAAAAAAAAGAGCATTTCACCCAAATAACTTTCGTTCGCATCTTTTTCTGTCTGTAATGGAACATGCATAATTTTGTCGCTTCCAAAGACAAAACTGCAGCCGCAAACACAGCTGCTACAGCTGCCAACACAGAAAACAAAATTTATGACATGGATGCTTCTGTTGCTTTTATGCAAAGCAACAACTGCAATTTGACCGCACTTCCCTGGAACTTTATTTGAAATTCGTGATTCTTGCACGGAAAGTACGGAAAGGCCAATAAATGCAATCTGAAAGATTTTAGCAAAACTAGGCGTAGCTGTCCGGGCGAACGTTCCGGAGATCTTCGTCATCAAGAGAATGAGGATCAGAATATTCTCTTCATTCTTCTCTCTAAAAAAAGAATATTATTTAGTAAAATTCGAAAATCTTCTTTGGAATTTTTGATCAGAGGAAGAACAGGTAAGTTTATCTAAAAAAATTAAAAATATATTAGAATTTTTTTGAATGGATCAAAATATTAGTATTATTTTTCAGAATTTTAAATAGTAAAACTCTCCAGAAAATTGTTTTGATATTGCACAAAAAATCTTTTGCGTTTGTTGATTTTGTTATTGAATCAGAATTTTTTAAAGAAAATGTATTATAATTGTTTATTTATCTTAAAGTTCATAGTCGATATGAAAAATTTCTTTGATAGAAAATATTTGATTTACAACTAATTGTTGCGAATTCCATATTTAATGCAAATTATAATGAATAAGCAAAAATATTGTTTGGTATAACATCAAACATAGAACCCAATATTTTACAGAATTTCATTTTTATCTGAAGCTACTGTTTGAAAGTGGTGTAGTGTCTCTCCAAGATTCTCATACGCTTTACAACATGAACATTTCTTCATTTTCTAATGATCATTGTCTGGTATTACTATTAGGACATTTAATCAACCATATAAGTCAAAATAAATCTCAAATATGTTAGGTGGAAAACTACAATAATTATTAAAAAATTCTATTTATTTGTGATTGAATAAAAAAAACTGAAAGAGAATGATACGAAATTTTCTTTTTCATATTTACAAATGCATTTTAATTGACCTATCCGAAAGTATAAATACAGGGCATAAATATGTATTGAGATTTTGATTCTCACTAAATTTTGAGATGCAAGCTAGTCATCGAGTAATTGCGATTGCGTAATTTGTTTGCAAATTTCAGGTTATATTTTGATTAATGTCAAGAAATAGCAAGGTTAAACATATTGATAAGTTCAAATTTTTTCGGTAAGATTTAGAGTAGAGGGTTCGCAAGTTTTTCAAATTCTAATATAAATAAACTGATGGAATAAGTATTTCTATTCGCTTCTAAGGAATGTGTAATTTATTCGGATATATTTTTAAAACATATTCCAAGATAACAGAGAAGCTCCTTGAATGCGGGAAAGTACATATGGCGATTGTTTTCTGATTATGTAAATTTATGAATGATACAGTCAGGTGAAGGTACACAGATATCGAAACACGATCAATAGATTAAATGATTAGTTTTCGGAAAAATTTTATTTAAGAATGAATGAATAGAATTTTCACCAAAAAAATGCATGTATGCAAAAATTAAGTTCATTTCCACAACGGAAGTAAACAAATTATTTCCTCACGTCTTTGACACATGCTTAAAAACAATTTTAAAAGCAGATTTTTGTAATATTGACAATGAATATTTAAAATTTTACATTGCTGCAATAGTCTCAGGATTGACTTTTTATCAACAAAGAATTTTTTGTTTGTGTATAAGTATATATATTCATAATTGTTACAAAACCTTTTAATAATAAAAAAATAATGATAACCTTTTAACTGTGTATTAATCTTCTTATCTTTTAACTGTATAAACAGGATAGTATTATACTTTCATTCCAATTCCTAATAAGAATTTCTTAAAGATAAACAACTTACAATATTAAGCAAAATTTTAGAATTAAATTGATGGATAAATATGTAAGCCTAATCATTAAAATAACTTGAGCTCATGAAATTACATTATATTGTACTAGTTACATTACCGATTGTACACAGTTCAAATTTCAGCTGAGAGCTTTTCGATAACTTCAAAAATGGGAATATACACCTCTCACTCTATCTCGCTTAAAGGTCTAAAACAGTATCATCAAATACCTTATTCAAATTTAACATTTATAACAATAAAATACTCATTACATAGTGTATCAGACTAAAAAAAAAGTGAAGAATTTATATTATTTTAATTTCCATAATTTCTAAGTTGAAATTTTACAGATTTCTAAGTCACAAACCAGAGTATACATCTAGAATAATTCCCCTTTATCTCTGTCTCTCTTTCTCTCTCTCACTCTTTGAAAAAACAAATTAATGTTTTGATTTTATCCTTTTGCGTTTAGAACATCTTCCAAATGGTGCGCATTGATTTGAAAGGGTTTATGCAGTTTCGAGGGATATTTTTGCCTATTTTTCTTGCAATACTGTTTGTATACATGTTCTTTGCTCTTAATATTATAATTTTGAGTAGATTTTACCAATTGAGTGCATCAATTTTCTATCATAATATGATCGAGAAATTGAAGTAGTGCCTCTAACTGCATTTTACACAATTGTGCTCAATAACCATTACTAAAGAATTTTACCTGTACCTTTTGAGTTGGTTATCTTGAAACTTACAATACGTCCCTTTACCTAATTTCTGAGCACTTAGATTTAAATTATTCTTCAGTATATCCAGATATTTCATTTTATCTGAGACTATAGAAGTCGATTTTCCCTCTCCCCTTTTGTAGATATTACAACCTCATACAATTACTAAGTCACCACTATGAATGACAGTGAAAACGGTATATGGAAGAAATGTAGTTCAGAGCTAGGCTTCCGCCAAATATTTTATTAGTTCTAAAAACATTAAATTAGCTTTCATCATTCAATATTATAATATTCCAGAAATATTATGCTCTGAAATATGAGTTAAGCAAATGTAATCTTTTTTCTTTATTTGCTTTGCAACTAAAAATTTTCTTCAAGATATATGACCCTTATAATTTACTTCTCGAAGTACTCATTTAATTGTTTCTGCAAAACCACGTCTTCCTATTCCTGTAAAAGTAGATAAAGCAATTTTTAAGAGCTCACCTTAGGAGTTTTTCTTACATCACGAGAATGATGTTTCTATACGTAGACAAACTGAAGCACTCGTTTTCTCCCTCTCTTCCAGGTTTATTTTGTAATTTTCTCAAATTTTTTATACATCTGGATAATTATTTGAACCCCTCTGTTATTAAATAGAATAATTTTTTTACAATATCTCTCAGAAATTTACTTACTTCAGGAATTATAATGACAATTTTCTGAATCAAGATTTTAGTATCAATTATGGAACGCATTTTCGCAATTAAAATATTTCTTTCTCTTGAAAATGAAATATTTGTATTTTAAGGAAACAAAGCTGTCACACTGTTTTCTTACAAAAAATCAGTGGTAGCAAAATCGCGATTTTTACAGACTCTATTCTCAATTTTGTGACACTGAAATTTGAAGCTTTGGAGTAAAATATTTGTTTATTAAAATAAATTCCATTCTTCATTTATGTTTCTTCATCGGATTCATTTAGTAATGTACTTTCTATCGTTCTTGAAAATATTAACTTTAAATGAATATTTAATAATAATGTTTTACGTCTTTCAAAAAGAGTGAAAGTTCTATATTCCTTTTTAGGAAACCGCCGTATGTAAATGATAATTTATTAACAGAATATTTACGAGATAATAATATTCAGATGATAATTTAATTATTTATTCTTACATTTAGATGAATGATACCTTAATAATATTTTAATATTAAATTATTTCATTTTTTATATGAGATAGTTACTTTTTTTATTGTATGTACTTTGCAGCACTATTACATTTTCCCCGTTTTAAATAACGCTTTTTTTAATCTATTTTTATAACTTTTATCTTTTATTCTTATTGAAACCATTTTATTTTGTTTAATTTATATTTATTTCATTCTTGTTTTTATTTATCTTTAAAGTTCGCGTTTTATCCTTTTTTTTTATTAGAAAGGACTGTTCGATTATTATCCAATAACCGAGAATTTCGCTTCAAATTTTTCAATTGAAATATGTTATTTTCTAAATTAATGAGAGAGAGTCTGAAAGCATGCCTAATAAATATAAATACGATTTGATGGTAAAACTGTAAATTTGATAATAATTAAATCTTATTCTTATTTTCATTTTGTGTATTTTTGTTCATACGTTATTTCGTTAATTCGTTTTTTTTTTTTTCCTGTTAAGTAACGCAAATTCAGAGGAATTTTAATTCTTTATAAAACTTAAGATTTTAAGAATTAAAAATTGAAAAAAAATTGAAACATTTAAAACGCGTTCGCAATTGAATAATGTAGATAAATTTAACACATTGAACCAACCACATAAATAAATAGCAACAAATTTAAAAAAAAAATAAGAGAAAAAATTAAATTCCCTCCTCTTTGTCTCAAACAACACGGACATGGTAGTAGATTGGCCATGATAGCGAACTCGATCCCAGTGTTGTTTCCTTTGAGCCGTGGATTCGGGTCCTAATACCGCTAAATACCAGCCGAGTAGCGGAGCTCCAAATCCTTCTGTTAGCGTGGCATAGAAGTTTGGAGAAAGCCGTGGGAGCTCAGGTGTTGTTCTCGTTTCTTGACCACGATTTAAAATTGCGAGGTTCGTTGACAATAATTTGGCGTGTTGCATCTCAGTGAGATGTTAATGAACAATAAATCTCACAAAAAATAAACTCGTGTGTTGACATTTAAAGGAAGTTTGTTAAGATTTCTTCGTTTTATCTTTGAGAAGAAAGATTAATGTAAATGTGTTGGTTGAGGCTTTTTGCGTTTAAACGTTAATTTGCGTTTATTTTCCACTGAGAACAAATGCGACACCCATCTTACTGAGATTTTTTTCACACCTAATTTTTCGTTCAAAATTGAAAGCACTGTACCTTGCGATATGCCAGTGACCTCAACTATTTCACACGCTTTGATTTGTCGATCACTCAAAACCATATCGGGGATTTTGTCAATTATTCTGGGAGTAGTCACTTCACTGGACGTCCCGAAATGACGTTTGTCTTTTGTGAATATACAACCACATTTACCCAATCATAAACAGTTGCAAACACTTGAGCAGATGTGCCATGAACTTCCTCCAAATCAGCTTTGATCTCTTTCGGTGCTAAGCCTTTTAATTATAAGTGTTTAATCACCGCTCGAAACATAATTTTTCAATTTTTCTAAATAAGCAATCGTTTCTTGCTTCAGTTGACAATAAAAATGGAACCATGTGACGGAAATCACTGAGACAGATATCTAGAGAGTCATGAGGCTTATCAAAAACAAACCATTCTCGATGCTACGAGCGATATTTTTTGTATTTTCTTATTGAATGACTCTCATAAATATTGATGGATCAGTTCTTTCTCCTTTGGACGAGTCATCTACTAGCCTAAAAAATATGGTAATGCTTACTAATCATGTATCAAAAATTATAGCAAAAAAAGTAGCATTTTCGAAACACTGTTACATACTTTGACGTATCGTTATTACCCGACTCATCTTTCAACTTAAATATTTGTCTAATTAAAAATCTAAAGTTTAAAATTAATTCCAAGCGCACAGATAAAGTAATTAAAATAGTCACACACAAACAGTTCAGGAACCTAGTCAATTACTTTTCAGTATCTTAGTTATTATTTCTTCAACAAGGGGAATGATCTCTTCTAGTTTAATGTACCTCACCGTGGGTACGAACAACTTCTATAAGATATCAAAGATTACTCTTACCGGAATACAATTCGAGTTAATCCACAATGGAGCAAAATAAGAGAGAAAGGAACAACTAAATTGCATTAAAACTAATCAATGAACATGCGGTTACGACTCATTTGATCTGATATAACATCATTTATCATTAGTTTGGTTCACATTATTATCATAAAACTGATTGAAATAAAATAGTAAACGTGCAGTTACCTTTCTAATTTTAATTTAATGAGAAGATTTTATTGAATTAATTTCTCAACATAATTAAAAGGTGACGTTCGACTATTCGCGGTTTTCTCTTCATTAACCCCGAGGACTTTTTTGTAATTTTAATTGCATAAAATTACTACTCATTTCCAACCAAATGAAAGTTTGTGACGTTGGGCTATTCGCGATTTTCTCTTCACTAACCTTGGAGACTTTAATTGAGATTGATTGTATGAAATAACAGTTTCTTCCCAACCAAAACGAAACGTGATTAGACAAACTAGAGGCAGGTAGAAATAAAGTGAAATAGTTAGAGAGGAGAGTATATAAGCAAAGTGAAATCTAGGCGATAGAGACGAGGGGCACTAGAGTTGAGCATATGCCTTACAAGTGGTAGACGAGATCAAGAGTTGCTACGGGCGATAGTGATCGTAGTGAAGTCAAGAAATTAAGTCAACCTCAACTAGGGAGATTTTGGTAAAACATTATTAATTCGATATTAGTTGAATGGGTGAATCTATCTAGGGTTTTATCCAGGTGAGCAAGTATCCATCAAACATTATATTGCAAGGCTATTGAATAAATAGTTGCGTGACATTATACTAGTGTCTATCTTAGTAGGTTATAGACTTTTAGTGTTAGTTATATTTGATTGAGTTATGGCACAAGAGCCGAATAGAAATACTCATTCGCCACAAGTTTATTAGGGGGAAATGAGAAATGTAATGAAATAAATTACACATATTGATATATCAGAGAAATAGAATCGAAAAGAAGAAAGGAGACAAAGAATAATAAATCTGATAGATGCTTGCAAGTAAATATGAGTTAATTATTGTTTTCAATCATTTGTAAAAAAAATTGATTAGAAGTGATTCCTGTATAGAGTTAATAGGAGTCGAATGTACTATGTTCAAGAAGTGTCTCACTCGGTGCGAAGGAGTTTGTAAGCTAAGATTCCATTGTTTAATTATAAGCTATGATCGTAGTGAATTAAGAGATTCGAGAGAGTGACTTTATACATGCTCAGTTAATATAATTAATAAACTGTTTTGTCTTTTTTCTGACGTTCCTTCAATTGGATTGTGACCTTATTGACTAATTAATCGAACTTTATGATATCTGTAGAATTGAATCATGAAGAGCGGCCTTTACAAAACTCCCTTTATCTTCATTATTATTTCTAAATAATTGTTGCAAATGGGGATTCCAGCCTTAAATTCTGTTAAAAGAAAAGTATGGAAGCACTTTTATGTATATGATAAAAAGAAAATTAGAATTCCATTGATTAAAATTTATAAGAAAGCGAAGTTTATATCAGAGGATAATATTTTTACAATGAATAAATAAAATTTGGAAATTTTTGATAGATTTGCCAACAAACATCGTCTGATCAAAAAAAAAAAAAGAATTTGATAAAACGCATAAAATTAGTTTTATAAGGATAAAAATATTTATTTAAATATTATTCGATGAATGCTTTCGATGTACTTTACAAATATTTTCATAAAATTTATGTACTCATTCCTTTCTTCACAGTTTAGATAATTTTTCAATCATTTCTTAGTTCCTTATGTGTACTTTTTATTTTTTCCCATTCAGGTTTTTGTTTATGACTTCTTCGCCTCAAGGAATATAGAAAACTGAGATGAAGCAATTACAAATGCTTGAAAGTAAAATGCTGTTATTCGTCTTTTTGTTGCTAGAAATTACTGCAAAGAGATTCGAACAAATTATGATTCTTCTTTGAACCGAAACGTAAAAGATGATCTTCTGAAAAGACTATGTCAATGAATTTTCCAGGACAGTCTGATTTATAAATCTTAAATACTTTTGGACAAAATGCTGCATTTTTTTTCCTCAGTATAAGTGATTTTTAATGTTTTGCAGTGTTACATGACGAAAAGTATAACAACCAATGTAAAATGAATTATACAAAAATACAAGCGAATTTTAGAAAAAAAAAAAAATAATGGCAACATAAGTTACTGCTTATTTATACTTTCTTTTTTAATGTTGTATAAATCAATTATTAAATAGCCACCCAAGAGGCTAATATTTTAATCAATGACAAAATGGTCACAAAGTCACTTTTCAAAATTTTACCGTCAAACTTTGCGTATATTTTTGATGCCTGCTTTCACCAGTAATGAACTTAATTTCAAAAAAATATATCATAATAAACTTATAATTTTTTTACTTGAAATAAAATATATATGAAATTAATTCATTTTACATCAGCGTTTGCTTTAAATCTGATATTTAATTGAATAAATTAATAATTATTTTTCAAAAAAGTTAACGTTTTGGGGGGAGAAATGTGTCCTTCTTTCACGCATTGCATACAACAATTGTTTTTTTCTGCATTATTTTTATTTCATCCACTCCTCCTGCCATATACAATTTTTGTCACTGTAAGGTAATTGAAAACGTACATAAATGTTAGTTGTCTTCTTTTACTAGAAAAATAAAAGTTCCCTATAGTATATTACCCAGGTTGGATGACGGCAGTTGGTTGAGGCGTGTCGACCGCATACTCTGCGGCAATTTCTCAGACCGCTGTCCTGGCGGCAGCTATTCACCCATATTAAAAGTAAGGAGGTAAAGGCCAATTCGGGCTAGGAACTCCAGCGACAGAAAGTCTCCATACGATATGAAAGTATATTACCCAGAGAATTTCTGAAAACTAATCTTGAACATACCTAGTAATAACACACATAAAACGGCCATGATAATGGCATATCACAGCCCCCCCCCCCCAATCTTTTCATGGCCATCATAGTTTACATCTTTATTTTTATTTATTTACTTGTGAATCAAATAAAATCTTTTCTAAATTCGGTTTTAACCCACCTCCATTGACTATGGGGGGGAGAGAGAGGATCGCGTTAAATATCGCCAAAAGTACGTTGATCAAATGCGTTGATATATGCAACAATACATTAGAAAGGGTTGTCATTACTACTTCCCATAAAGGGCTATTCGAATTTGACTTAGTTCATGTTGTCTTCCGTCATTTTTTCATGATGCTAAAGTGGGGACTATAATGCTCCAGAACCACAGATTCCGTACCTCAATATCGAACAAAAAATTACTTAATTTACTACTGCCGCACAAATTTATACATTGTAGTGAAACATTAGAAATTATAGCAAATTTTATCCGGGAATAAAGTGAAATAAGATATTACGCAAAAGGTATTACTTATTTTTGTTTATCACTGATAGATAAGATTAAATTCTTCTCCATAAGAGCTTCATTAGTTTACAAACATAAGTATGCATTGTTAAAGTATTTTTTGTTCACCTTTTCTTTGAGTTATAATTCATAATACAAGTCTTGAATCCATATCTATAAATGTTTTATTTGTAATCTGATTTTCAAAATTCTTTGTACCGAAATCTGCATATGTTCTCTATGTAATATATGTGTTCCCTGATGTCATTGGTGTACTAATTGAAGAAAAAGGCGATCCACATGGAGATTAAATTGAAGCAGAGAAAGAGTCAATGCGCCCGCCCTTGCACCTCATGACTTTCATCTCTTACCAACCTTAAGGAACATCACCTTCATTCAGATCATAAGTGTGAAACTACCATTAAAACCTGGAGTCGATAACAAACAACCGAATTATTCTTTGATGTGTTTGCCCGAAACACATAAGCGCAAGGGCATGGAAAAGGATGGAGAAAAAGGCAATATGTAAATAATATAGAGGATACTTAAAACTTTAGTTACAAGAATTGTGAAAATTGAGTATTATTTTTTTTAAAGTTATGTCCTTTAAAGTATTACTTTTCAAATAAGCGACATGAACTGAAATTCGTTTGCCCTCTTCGTATTCCAGATAGTGTAAAACTTGTATACGAGCAAATTATGAATTTTTTAATGCATTTATACATATTCCAATAGAGAAACAAATGTATCTCTAAGCAAAAAAAAGAATTTATTATTTACAAAATAATCATTAAAATGTGTATATTGTTTTACAGGCTACTCTATCATGTATTTTATTTTATTTTACTTGTTATTATTTACAGCAAGAGAACTTTCTGATGTTGTATATATGTCTTTGATTGTTTTATTTGTTATTACAAATCAATTTCCATTTATGAAAATAATTGAAATGAACTTGTAATTTAAACAAACTGTTTTCTCATTGTGCGCTACACATATAAAGGCATCACAAAAACTGTAAAAATATGAAAATAAAACATGAAAATGAAATTGGTATAAAAATGAGATAAATAATCAGTCTATTTGAAATAATGTGTATCTGTCATTAAGTCAATCCGTTGATAAGAATATATTTCAGTTATTTTGTCCTGTATATTTTTAGAATTACTATTATAAATGATTTTAAAAACTGTTTAACTATTATTATTTATTTCTATGTTGATAAGTGAAAATACATATAAATAAGTTTTGTTTTTTTACCTTTCCTATTTAAAAAGTTTATAGTGCAAGGTATAATAAATTTACCACACAGATGATAACTTTATTTCAAAATTTACTGTCAGAAAACTTTTAAGAATAGTGATACGTATATGAAAATAATAAGCTTTACATTCTTCGTATGTTTTGCTAAAAAATAAACTTTATGGAACTGAATCTTTTGAACATTATTTGATGTGAATCTCCTGCATAAAATAATACATTTTTTTATGTCAACTAATTAGTTGATTATTTTTGACGGTTTATTTTTACTATAGAATTAGAAAAATATGTATACTTACACATAAGTACAATAAAAAAACTTTTGGTGTTTGCTGATACACGAAGTGTGGCTATTAAATAATGAGACTGATGCTGCTACAGAAGAATTACGCATGCGCCAAACGACAGCGACGGACAGCTGTTTAGCGTGAAGCCTTCGCTTTCGAATGCAGTACCTCTCGTTTCTGTAAAACAAATCCGTATACCCGTAGCCTTCGTTTGCATTTGAGGGTGTTTTTATTGTTGTTGTTTCGCCGGAAAAATGAAAAGTAAACAATGAATTGTTGTGAAATTCCCCAAGACACTTAGAAAATCCGCTATTGAAACTTATAATTTATTGAAAGAAGTGTCTGGCAATGAATGTTTATCACGTGCAGGTGTTTTTGAGTGGTTTAAGCGTTTTCAGATGGCCAAAATGATGGTGAAGATGATTCACGTCACCTTTCCTCGTCGAAAGCGGATGACAATATCGAAAAAATCGGTATTCTGTTTCGTACTGACCGTCGGTTAAGTATTCATGCGATTGCTCAGTCTGTAGAAATTGACAAAGAAACCATACGGCAAATTTTTCCTCCGAGACAATATGTCGGCTCATTCCGTATATTCTGTCAAGAGGTTTCTAGCCAAGTACAACATCCCACTGTTAGACCATCCAGCTTTTAGATCGGAATCTTGCGCCGTATGACTTCCATCTGTTTTCTAAAGAGAAATATGCATTAATAAAAGGAACAAGATTTGAATAGTTGAAGCTATGATAGAAAAAGCGGCGCTCTTCCTGAAGGTGCTGACAAAAAATTTCCAGTACTGTTTCAAAGATTCGCATGGAGCGTTGTAGGGATAGAGGAGGGATGTATTTTGAAGGTGATAATAATTAAATATTATGAGATTAAAATAAACTGTTATAAACAGCATCAATCTTGTTATTTAATAGCAACACCTCATATATCACTTTATGTAATTAGAAAAAACTTACTTTTATATTACTCTAATTAATAATGATGTTATATTTTTCAGGTTCTGCAGTTTATTGAAAGAAATCAATGGAATACAGTCTGTTACAGATCTAAATATTATTTATGTCTTTAGTATAAAAAAGATTTTTAATTTTCCATACAGTCTAGTTCATTTACAATATTTCTCAGAGGATTAAATAATAGCATATATATTAAAATTCAGTAAACATGTTTGATATTTTTTACAGCTCTAGTTTAAAAGTATTGTTCATAATTAGAGATCTTTTATATTTATCGATTCATTATAATTTTATATTTATCGATCCATGTGTATGTCAATTGAAAATAACAATAGAGATCTTTATTTAGTAGAGTTAAATTTCTCATTAAATTATATTAAAAATGCTCATTATTCGGACATACTTTTTGATGATTACTTTGTAACTTTAGTAGTGTAATATAAAAAATAAAAAAAGTTATAAAATTTTGAGCAAAAATAGCCAAATATTGATTCAACTGGAAAACATTTCTCAACCAATTTTTTTTTTTTTTTTTTTTTTTTGCATTACAAATTTTATTGGTCGTCCCTATTTCAGTATTAGAATTTGATACATATAATTATTTAATATAGTTTAAATAATATTTTTTAAAAATAAAATGTGACTTAAGATTAAATCTCCCTAAGTGGATACCTTGAAATAAGATAAATTATATTCGTTTATGGGATTTATGCACATTTGCCTAGCTTTTTCTTAACTCTAAGAAATGAATTAAATTTCTTTTAATTTATTTATACTAAGTCTTAATATTTTGAGTAGTAAAAGTACACATACAAATTGTTTTGTTTACCTTTTCTGAAAAAGGTCGATAAAAAATTAAATAATTGACAGATATACAATATCCACTTAGAGAGTGTTAACTACATCGTAATTCGAAGATTGTGACTCTCAGTCTTAATTAATCAATTAATTGCTATTCATTTAAACAACATCTGTTTAGCCTAGTTTTTTTTTCAATAATATTTAAAAAATTGAAATTGATTTTGCTAATTTTATTTTAACATGTGCTAACATAACTTTTTTTTTTCTCATTCATTTCATTTTCTTGTAATTTTTTGCGCCTATCGCTTATATTAGAATCTGGTTGTAAAACTTCGCATTCGGCACGTTTCTTAGCTCGTCTTTTTCGTTTCAATTTGTAATGCTTTTCTTTAGCTTCCGGTCTTTGTTTGCTCTCTCGTATATTCTCGCTTTCTTTTCAAAGATTCTTCCGACGACAATTTTTGGTGAACCATGTATTAGAGCAACTCGAAATCTCATCGAAACATTTGCTAAAATTAATAACTGTTAAGTTCTCTAAAAAGTAGAATTATTCAAAATGAATATAAATTAGGGTAAAGAAAGCGTATTTTTACGTGCTCTAGGTACCACAGAAGCAATTACTATCAAGAAAAGAAAATACCCTCTTCAACTTCCTAATACATTTTTATTTTCACAAAAGCAAAGCATTCTAAAGTACAAAACGTTGCCAATATAAACAACGAAAAGAATAAAAACAGACAATTCCGCCATAAAAATCAATTATTAAATCAAATATTTAAAAAAGAAATAAGAGCATACGATAAATTATTAAAGTAGACAATAATATTCTGTTCAGATACTAAACTAAAAGCAGAGGATACAATGTTAAATGAAATGTAATTCTTAGCAATTTAAATACGTTTTATCATACTTAATATAATTATTTTAATCATGATGTATTATTATGACAATCTTTTGAACTTAACATCGTGTATCCTTTATTTCAAGACCTAAAATTTTTGTTGATGCTTTTTTTTCAAAACACCATCTTAGTACGTGTTAAAAAAGTTTAAAATATTGCATAGAATTTAATTATTTAACTGGTTTGTCTATCGTTATATATACTTACTATGGTCCGACTACATTATGCAGCAAAATAAATTTTACAAGGAGAATATCAAAGCCGCTTAAAAATAACTCAGTGATAGGAATCGGGAAAAAAAATAGAAATGTTGTATAGTGAATATACTACTGATATTATGTATGTTATATTTGTTTTAATTTTATTTAGTTGATTATCTGTTATTAAAAATGCTTTTGTTGAAATTTATTTATAAATTATACTTATTTTAAAAATTATTTCACATTTTTTTATTGCTTTTAGATAAATTATATATTTATTCACCATTTTTAATTCTTATTATTTACGATTACAATCTGTTTTCACTTTCAATAAAACTGTTGCTTGGGATAGAGGAATATCGATTCGAAACTCGTGGTAATATTCTATCATTTCCCAATTAACTATCATTTCTTATAGCTTTAATCAATTTTAAAAAGTTAAATAACATTAATTTGAGAGTAATTCGATGTAAAAGGAAAGAAATTTGTTTTATTGATTTTATATATTCTTATTAATATGAATTATATATAAATCTTACGACTTCAAATAAATTTATTCTAAAAATCAACTCTACTAATGAAAATGATGCTATTCATCAACATTTTGGAAGAGTATATCATTCAGAAATTGGTTAGAAATTGAAACTACTTTTCTCGAATAAGCTGTACAAATATTGTTCGTTTAAAAATTATATATTTAGGGCGTATTTCCTTCACTATTCAACTCTATAGCCATATTAATGTCTAATTAAACAGTTAATAAAATTTAAACTCCAACTGGAGATACGTAAGAGGAAAACAACGCAGTTTATTATCAATCTACACAGAATATATATATATATATATATCAAATATCTCTTAATTCATCTAACAGTAATTTGTATTCAAATAATAAAATCTTACCTTACCAAATCACTCGTTCCGATTCTCATACTTCTTGTTTATCACAAATTCAACTCGTATTACTCTTAACTAGGAGTTACTTCAATCCAGGAGATTGATTATGATGATTCAATTCAATCAATAATTATCAATCAGTTTCTTCGATCTCCCTTTTCTTTCCTTTCAATACAATACGCTACTTTATCCTTATCCTTAATTATATTACACTTCTTATCTTCATCTAATTTATCTAATCATGTTTCATTTTGAATGGGAAGAAATTGTAACTTTATGTAATTCGAATTACTAAAACGTCCCTAAGATTAGTGAAGAGAAAATAGAGAATGACTCAAAATCACAGTTTCATTAGTTAAATTTAAGAATTTCAGTGCCGGGTTACGAAATTTTCTATTTACAACCAACCAAATTCAACGATCCCTAATGATTTGTTCATACTCAAGTAAAATGAAAATACCTCCACAACAATCAGCATAAATTCGTGTTTATAGTTAGATTTTTAGATATCTGTTTCATTGCTCTTTACAATGTGACGTGTGTGTTATTGAATATAATTAATTATTACAGTGATTTAAATTTTATAATATCTCCCTTAGGACGTTTTTATTGTGGATCATGCAACAGAGTATTCACTTTATTGGATGCTCTAAAAAAGCACATGGTGAGACATAAATCTGACAGTACCGAAAAGCGACATCGCTGTACTTTATGCTCGTATTCCACCAACTATTCCAGCCATTTAAGACAACATATGTTCACCCACAGCGGCGAAAGACCTTTCAAGTGCACTGAATGCAGCGCTGGGTTCACGCAGAACTCACTATTGCGCAAGCACATGCTCATTCACGCTGTCAAAGAAGTATCCATCAAGTGCGAGCGCTGTTCCAAGACATTTAAGGATCCTAAGGAATTGCAAAAGCATGCTAAATTGCACAAGAAAGAAGATAAGCCCTACAAATGTTCATGCTGCAGCAAGAGGTTCTCAAAATCCTCCAACCTGAAGAAGCATGAGAAGAAGCATTCGAAAGTGAAGACCGAAGAGAAGAAAAAGTCATCTGGTAAGAAAAAATCCTCTTCGAATGTCGATGGAAAATCGTCTAAGAAAGACAAGAAAGAGAAAAAGAGAAAATTGATATATAGTGATGAAGATTCAGACTCGACGAGTGAAGATGAGAAGGAAACAACAATGAGTCAAGAAAAGTCGGATTCTGATGGTAGTGAATCTTCTTATGATGAAGATGTAGTTTCTCCTGAGAAAGGTCGAAAAGATAAGAAATCGAAGAATCAGAAATTCTCAAGTAAGGCATCGAAGAAATCTGACAATGAAAAACGTTCTCGAATGCGAGAAAGAACGCCGAATGTAAGACAAAGGCCTGACAAAGAAAAAACTAAAAATAACCGTGAAAAGGCATTACAAGGAAAAGAAACTACATCATATTTAAAAGAAAAAACCTCCAAAGTTCAAGAAAAGCAGTTTTCTCTCGAAGACAAAAATTCTCAGTCGAACAGAAAAAAGAAATCATCAGGGAAGGCTATGTTCGCAGAAATAAGAAAATCATTGCTCTCTGATAAAATAAGACAGTCTAGGCGTGACACGAAAAAGGCCTCTACTCCCGACAGAATAAAATCATCATCCTCTGATAGAAACAAATCGCCATCTCCAACAGATATAAAATCGCCTCTCAGAAAAATAAGATCATTGTCACCAACTCCTGAAAAAACTAGATCACCATCTCCAGTAAAAACAAGAACACCATCTCCTAGAAAAACAAGATCACCATCTTCAGGAAAAGAAAGATCACCATCTTCTCACAAAACAATAAAGTCATCATCTCCTAGAAGAATGAGCATTTCATCAAGAAAAATAAGATCGCCATCTCCGAGAAGAAAAAGATCGCCATC
>BMAW01015531.1:483907-507453 GCA_019974015.1 Nephila pilipes
AGAAGAGTAAGATCGCCATCTCCGAGAAAAATAAGATCACCATCTCCCAGAAAATTAAGATCACCATCCCCCCAAAAATTAAGATCACCATCCCCCAAAAAATTAAGATCTCCATCTCCTAAAAGAATTAGATCACCAATTACCAAAAAGTTAAGATCACCATCTCCAAAGAGATCAGTATCTAAAATGACATCATCTTTTACAGTAATACAATCTCCATCTCCTAAACTAATACAAACTCTCAAACCGATTAAGCCACCATCGCCTAAAACATTATTATCTCCTTCTTCTAAACCAGTGCAATCTCCGAAGCAGATTACGCCACCATCACCTAAAACAATACAAGCTCCATCTCCGAAAAATATAAAATCACCACCTCACAAAGCGATAAGACCTCCATCTCCAGAAACAATAAGATCACCTTCTCCTGAAACAATCCGATCTCCGTCTCCTGAAACAATCCGATCTCCATCTCCTGCAAATATTATGACAATGAGAACTAAAACAGCAATTGAGCATGGAAAAACACTAATTCCTGTTAAAATTAGCTCCTCGGTGATTCGCACAATTCATTCCCCATCTCCTGAAAAAATCAGACCAATTCCAGAAAGAATCAGTTCCGTGGATAAAATGCCATCAGCTACTGATAAAATCAAGTCATCAGGAATGCAAACAATACGGTCACCATCTCCCGAAAAAATAAAATTTGCTCCTGAAAGAAGTAGATCAGTTGATAAAATCACTTCACCGCCTGAAAGAATTAGTTCTATGACAGTTCAAACAATCAGGTCACCATCTCCGGAAATGAGTAAATATTTTCCTTCCAGTGAAAATAAAATATCACCTGTTCCTGACGCAAGGAAATCTTCAAATCCTGAGCCTTTTATTTATAAAAAAGGTCCACGGACTCCTGAGACAGAATATGTAGAAGAGAATACTTATTAAAGCATATGCGAGAAAAGTATTACAGAGAATGTTGAGTGTATAAAATCGATCCTTAACAAACACTATATAATCTGACTGAAACTGAAAGAATATAATACTTTTTTAGTTTTTTATACAAATATGATAATCGTATTTTGTTATTTAAGTACTTTTTATAATGAATCAGATAAGGTGTGTGAAATCATATATTTATCAATAAAACGTAGAGTACCTTTGATTTTTTTCCCCTAACTGATGAACAAATTTTTTTAAAAAAACATAACATTATATATGAAGTAATTTAGATATTCACAAATCTCAAAACAAAATTTTTAACACACATGTAGTTTCTGCCAACAAGAATTAATCAATGAGTGTTCGTATGAAATAGAAGATCAATATCTTTACTGCGTGTGTGCGTGTGTGTGCGTGCCTGCATGCGTGCGTGTTTGTATGTGTGTGTGTGATGTTTAACATTTCAAAATTAATTTCATTTTTAATTCTCCCATCTACCAGTCGTTTTGATTTTGTAAACATAACATTAATCCTATGGAATTTTTACCTTACTCATATTTTGACTATTTTATCTATTTGAATGTAAAAAGACACATCCGAAAAAGCAAAAAATGATGAAAACTTCTGCAGAAATTCATTTTCTCCTAGACTTTTGCAAAGGATTAATAATATCCTTTAAAGACCAGAAAAACCAATTAATGAATCATTAAAAGATAAAGGAAATTAATTTTTTTAGAAAAACGGAGGATAAAAAGGTAATTCCACAAAAACTTTTAGCAATTTTGTTAGCTCTTTCTGATGTACTTTAATATACTGTATTCTAATAAATAAAATAGTCTAGGTATGAGGAGAAAAGTAGAAATTTCATGGGATTAATATTACATTCACGAAATCAAAATGGCTGGTAGACGGGAGACTTAACTCATCATTTTATTGTTTTGATCAAAAATAATGATGATAACAAGAGTCATTTTTAATTCAAAATTCGTTGCTAAAAATATATGAATCCAAATGTTAAATAGATATTATTTTCCTCAGAGAAATGAATAGTTGTATTTTTCAATAAAATAGATTTGATACAAGTTCGTTAGCAAACTTCATTTCAGAATTTAAAATTAAATAAAGGTGCAAAACATTTGGGTATTGTAACATTTCATACATAATACGAAGTATACAAAATACTTATATACATTTTACTGTTCATATTTACAATAAAAAAGGACTTAACAACTTATTAATTATAAGAGTTTTTTTTCTGTAAATCGATAACTAATACTTAGCTTAACTAATCCTTATGATCCTAATACAACTATTAATCCTATTCGTAACTAATACTTAAAACTTAGAAATTACCATTTCCAAGTTGTTCCGCAATTAGCTCGGATCTTAACTCTGTGGAAAATGTTTTGGGTGGGAGGAGAGGGCATTAACACGAGAGTTGTAAATTCATGGATGACACTTTTTAGCCTTGTCGGACTTAAAGCAGCAAATGGAACACAGATGGCTTTCTTTAAAAACTGATTTACTGCAAACCTTAGTTCAAAACATGATTTATTGGTTATTCAAATCAATAAGAAACAGCGATTTCAAAATATGGACTACAATAGATAAAACTCAATTTGTCCATAATTATATAAACAGTGTATTTGTTACTTTAATTTCTCCACCAAGAATTGTGAACCTTATGGGATGCATCAGGAAAAGAAAAAAAAAGCTAGAGCAACTCTGCGTCATAATTACCAGCATTTTCCAGTCCTCAATAGACTGAACGCAGTAAGTAATTCACTGGGGCTAAAGAATCCTACGCATATTAAAATTTTTGAAGAACTTCAAATATATTAAAATTCACCTCAAACTAAGCATCGCGATAACTTGCGGTAACTGTCCTAAAATGTTAAAAATCTTTCTTTCTAAATTTTAATTAGAGAGAACTATTTATTTCATATTAATCATTTTAAACTTTCTTCTATCAAGAAATCGCGCTTTTAAAATTTAATGGCATAGCGCCCCGCATTTCATCAATGATAATTTTTAGTTTTCTAAAATAATTCCCTTTCTATTTCCCACAGATTTCAGGTCGCAAAGTGAAAGCATGCTTTTTCGATGCGCTCTGAAACTCCTCCCCAGATACTCCTATCTCATTCCTCCAGTCAATGGGAAAGCGACGTTTTCGTTTAGAGCGTCCAATCGCTATTCGGCGAGTTGGAACACTGGGAAAACTCTTAATTCTTTATCGGTGATCTCTCTTTCTCTCTCTCTCTCTCTCTTTCTCCCTCTCACCGATTCCAGTACGCTTGCGTTCTGATCGCCTTAAATTTTAATTAGCCATCTAAGGGGCTATTGTTTTAGGTGGAGCTTTTTGGAGTATCAGATCCTTATTCAATTTTTTATCGTTTGCTTCAATTTTAATTATATTTAGCTTAAATATATTCAATTTAATAATTTATCGTTTATCGTTATTATTAATTTTAATTACATGTAGCTGATATAATATTTAATTTAATAATTTATCGTTTGCTTTAATTTCAATTACAATTAGCCTTAATATATTCAATTTAATAATTTATCGTTTCCTTTTATTGTAATATCGGAAAAGTTTACTATTGTCCATTTCTCGATATTTCCTCGTTTACTTTTCATTCTCATTTTTAACTGAGGAATTTAATGATAATTATTTTTAAAAAAAAGCTCACCTTGGATGATTTAATCTGTTCTTTGCAAAGAACTTTTTTTTTATTTAAAATTAATTTTAATTATGGAAAATTCTTAAATTATTGGTTTTAATTTCACTAATTATGATGAGAGGGTAAAATTCTTAACTTTGAAACTAAGTACTTCGTAATTCTTTGCCGTTGCCGTTGTATCATTACTGTAATAAAATGTTTAATTTTCTACGTTTATTACTTTTCTTCTGTTCATTAACTTTTAATTAGGCTATTATTTCTAGTACAAATAGCAGGCTCACATAATTAAGAAACGCGCTGTACGAATGTTTATGTTTCGGGATATTTTTTCAACCAATATTTCATTTCTAAGCGTAATTTTGAAAATATTGTATAATTTTGTTCATAATTAGAATTTCGATTTTCAATTTTATCCTAAACTCCCAAATGCTCATTTTGAATGAATTCTACAATATATACACACATATATATATATATATATATATATATATACATATAATTCATGATATATTTGATTCAACATACACGTCAGCGCTTCATTAAAATAAAATCTGCTTGCAAAGCAAAATGATAAGTAAATATTAAAATCATAAACATATTAAGAAAACTCACAAATGCCTCTAAATTTAAAATACAGTGTAGAGAATATTATAACAGTTCTTTGCTTAAACCTTGCTTTGTTATTTAATTTTTAATCAATGTTTGTTCATTTTTAAATGTATATATACTATTCGGTTTCCCTCTTTTTCAATTCATAATTCGGTATTGGGTTTTACAGTTCCCTCTATAGTTTGTCCCTATTTTACCATCTCAAACGAAATAATAATTTAAAATGAAAAATAATAAGAGAAGATTAAAATAATAAATTTATATGATTTTACATGCAGAGAGAGCATTCAAAAATTTGTTTTTAAACATACTTCTTGCATTATTCCTTAGCATATTCCGTAGTTCTTAAATCATACGATGGAATTTATTTTTATTGGTTTTCAAAAAAATTGATAGCGTTGAGATCTAAGAATAAATACGAATGTAGTTTATACATGAAAATAACTTTACTCGGTATGTAAAAGCCTTTTTAAATATTTTTTTTTAAAATTGAATGAAAAGAATTCGAATATCAAAAGAAAAATTTTGATTACAAGTATTTTTGCCTTTTCATCTTTTAAACTTTAAAACATGCTTAAAAAATATTTTAATTTTTTGTGTCTTGATAATAATTATACGCATAGAAGAGGTCTTCACAAGCTTTGTCGACTCATGGAACTTTTAGAACTATAAGGCATCTTGGGGGAACCCATTCCACCCTTAAAAATATATAATTTTTAAATAACATTTAAAGTAGTTGAGCATTTTATAGATATTTTTTATGTAAAAACAAATTAAAAAAATATTGTATTTTTTGTAACTAATATTTTAACGTAATATTTAACATTACGTTGAAAATAATATTTTAATATTACGCTAAAAATATTGTAGAACAATTTTCACGTAAAATCAATGTAATTTACTTATTAATAGCATTAACTCTTGTTCCAGGTTTCACCTATCCCTGTATTATATTTAGTATTTGGGGTGGGCTTGCAATTTTTTTTAAGCAAACTGTCCAAGTGTAGCTCTATGAATGTCATCTGCAGCCTCTTTTCATATTTCCCATTTAATTTGTTTCCATACTTTGCTTTTTTCAACATCTTAAAAAGTATTTATCACTTAAATTAGTTTTTCGAATGATATTAAAATGTTCCTATCTGTGTGAAAAACTTCTGAGTATTCTGTATGAATTTGCTACCGAAAATACAGGAGCTGCTCTTGCTTAAATTTAGAATTTAATGTCGAATCTGTTGATTTGTCGATAAGTTTTTTCCTTTCCTTAATTCTCAAGCATAGAAACTTCTGAATAATTTTCAAATAAATCAAAATGCATCTTTAAATGGTTTAGTTTATTAAGACTAATCAACTATAAATGATGTACTTTATAATTTTTTCTTCAAATTTTTATTTTGACTATTGGAACCCCAGGATTCCACGGAACACAGTTTGAAGACCAATGATGTATAGTTAATAGTAATATATTAAAGTAGTCGTATATTTGGCACATGAAATCTAAAATCTTTAAGATGAAAAAATATCTAAACGGGTTTTTTTATTGTAATTGAGTAAGAAATAAAATTTTAGCGTTTTAAATACAACCATGTGTATTGCTCGATTTGTAATCGAAGTCTTGTGAAATAATTACTAGGGGGGGGGGATCAGTTACAGATGTAGGCTATAATTTATTTTCTTTACCAAATTTAGAGGTTATGCAAAACCATACGAAATCAAAACAGCTTAATAACATCGCACTCAAAAGTCACACTAGGTTATTGACAATTTATTTCGTAATTTTAAGCCATTGTCAAGTGACGAGGACAATACCTGAACTGGCACCTCATATAACATAGCAAAATCTCGCTTAAAAATGAACTACAACTGAGTAACTATTTTATAATGATTCAATCATTTTTTTTTCTGAAAGAAAGGTGAAAAAATCTAATTTAATACGCTTTTCAATCCTTTTAGATAAATATTTATATAAAAAAAAACTGTCAATTCTGGATATCTCATTCAACAAGGTATTTAGAGAGGACGCGATTTAAGCTATATGATCACATATAAGATTCATTGAGTACAATTTGAATTTTAGATATTGACTTTTTATTTTTGTTTGATTTTGCAATATTTCAGTGGTACAATGCGTATACAAAATAGCTCAATCTTTAACGTTGAAAATAATTTTCAAAAAACGTATTAAAATTTTATTCTAAGCAATGCGTTGCGAAGAACAGATTTCTACTCCAAAAAGTCTCTTTTCTTTGCAACGCATTAAATAGAGTTTGTTTTAATTTGATTTATATTGTGTGATCTGTATTACAAAATCTTCTTCCTTAGCTAATAATGGAAAATGAATATTAAAATAATTTACCCCAAAACATTCCAATCAGAAAACCAGATTAAAAGGCAACTCAAAACTCTTGAGATAAAAATAGCTATCACACAACTGTGCTAAAACTCTTATTAGTTTTATTCATTTTCAGTCATTTCATGATTCCTGATTATATGGGATTTAAAGTAATGCATCCTTTGACAAGTAAATAAAACATAAAATTTTTATATATGTTTTATTTCAATCCAGTAAAAATATTTAAAAAAAAAATTATTATGACATATTTTTGAAAATTGAGCTCATTTTTAGTGGAAACAGGCATCAAAAATATATTATGCATGTTTTATTTCAAATCAAATAAGGAAATTCAGGAGAAATTTATTACGGCATATTTTCGAAAATTAATCTCATTACTCGTGAAAGCTGTTATCGAACATATACGAAAAAAGTTTTAGGATAAAATTTTGAAAAGTGATCAACTACACCAATTTATGCAATGACAAAAACCAGGTCCCGTTTGGTGGCTAATAAATGTGATAGTAAATAAGTTAATTCATAAGAAACAATATGCTTGTTGATACAATACAGAACTGTATTGTATTACTGCATTGATAAATAATTAACTTGATAATCTAATACGTCTATTATTTGAAAATAAATTCGTGAACGAGTAACTGCCGAAAATTACAAAGTTCCTATATAAAAAAAATTAAATTTACCCTCTCATCGCAAAATTATTGAAGATTGAACAGAATTAGAAGTAGTCTCAGAATTATTTAAAAAGCTAGCAAAATTTAGGATCGAGGCTAAAAAGCCTGGGATTTCAATTCAGCAGAGTGAGAACTGGTGAAATATTGGAGAGAAAATGTGATTGGAAACGAGATTGCGACTGGATGCTCCGGAAGCAACCTAACGAAGAGATAACCTCCAACTATATGTTTTCTTTCTTCTACTACCTCTTTCTTAATATAAATACTTCGTGCTTCGGCACGCTGTACATTGTTAGTTTTTTTACGTTCTCTTGCTGTTTATTTTTAAATTTGATACTGGAGGCTAACACTCAATTAAATCATCTGATTGCTGCTGCTGTGGGACTTTAGATCGGAGTTTGAACGAAATGCTCTAATATCAGATTTTTCTGTTGTCTTGTATGAGAGGTTTTTTAAAATACAAAAAAATTTGTAAATTTGTTTGGAATTAATTTTAAGTGCCGTGTTTGATTCCAGATTTTGAGTTTATCAATTAGCGAATAAAAATGCAGATGATTTTTTTTTCCTACGAGTTTCACAAGGGTAATTGGAAAGCTGAAATTAGAGTTATTCGATTAGTTAGGTTTCGGAGAGCACTGGAATCTGTTGGAACTGTGAAAATAGCAGCAAGGTATCGGAAATTATTCAATGTCTGATCCAGGAATAATCTTACAATTCTATACCTTGTTTCTCTTATCAAGTTATGTTTGTGATTCTCAGTAAAATTTGGGTATATAGTTCATTGTGTTTGTTTCTTTGTATCACTAATAAGTTCATCAACGTTGATAGTAGTTACATTTAGTCTGTTGCACGACAATAATAAATCCTGTAAATATATATTAAAGAATAACGTGATAGTAAAATAATGAAAAAATAGTCTTAAGTGGGAACGCAATCTATACTTATTACCTCTTACTGTAGAAAGGGCTCAAAGTTCGAGTTTTTTTTAAGGTTAAATAATTCATTAATTAATATTATGTGTCATCATCCACACACACACACATACGATCAACATACAACTTTAAAAATTGGTTAATAAGAATTTGGTCTTCAAGGGTTAGATTGGTTCATTTACGATTTAGGCTATATTCCATTGAATATATGAGTAATATCGTGCATATTGAGACAATGAAAACAGCTTAACTTGATGAAATGTGAACATAAGAAGTCAACTTTAAATGCTCTACCGTATGCAAATAAAAGTTGAAATTTGAAATGATTTTAATAAAATTATAAATGGTTGATTTTCTCTCTTTTTCCCCGCTATATTAAAGATAAATATTCTCAAAGTCTGATTTTTAATTTCATATTATATTTATAAAAATAATGTCAATTTATTAAGATGGTCTAATTAGTGAAACGGTTAAACTTAAAAGTTCTTTCATCCAACTTATTTTTGTAAAATAATTTTAATTCCATGCAGCAATTTCAAATAATAGAAAAGAAATAGTAGCCTTATTGTATAACAAATTTTATTCCAGAATATGTTTAACAAATTAAAACAAATAACTGTTTAAAAAAATGCTTGCATAATTCTTTTCAGAATGCTTCGTATCTGAAAAACATTTAATTCTACATTATTCACGTTAAACCTTTGATCGACATATTTAATATTCTACTTTATTTCTTAGCTATAATTTTAATACTATATAACATAGGTTTAATACTCAGAAACTATTAAAAGTGAAATATACAAAACCGTAAATTGATGTTGATTTTCTAGAGAATATATACATGTGATAAAAAGAGTTATATTTATTGTACCCCCAAATTCTATTTATCTATACTTATGTTTGTGAACTATGAAAATACCTGTTACTGCAAAGATAATAGAAGATTAATTTTTTTGAAAAAAAAAGGATGTTGGAATTAATTTAGAACTGACGAAGAAAAAGAATTACATTTCCAATATAACTTTCATACAGTTTTCCATTTCATTAGTTAATCTTATGATTGAAAAAAAATGAAATTAATACAGATGAAACAATAATCCAATAATTGAGCATAAATCCAATAGATCCGCTACAGACTTCACTGAAAGAGTCCTTCACGCTAAATTCGAGAGTCTTAGCTAAAGATTCTCCATCTTCACCACAATGTTTTCGACTTGTTTTAGCAACACATAGCATGGATTCCATATCTCTGAAAGCAAAGAATAATACTTGAATGTATATTTTTCATCAAACTTGTCTTTGGAATCATGTTAAACTTATTATTTAATATCATTGTGAGTGGCTAAAGTGTTAATAAATTCTCGATCAAGTGTAAAAATTGCATTTGGTATCTGAAGCATGTTGAAATCATATACATTTCTATCGATCCCCTCAACTGTATGGTTGATGCAATATCTTAACGGTTATAAACGACATTAATCTCTTATAGGGTCCTTGACAAAAATCAAGATAGATTTAACTACGTTCAAAAAGTTTTATAAAGAAATCACTTGTATTTTAAGTATATGAAATATTGGTAGAGTATATTTTACGTATTAATAATCTATTTACAATAACATGAAAAAAGATAATGCTAAAATAGAAACTCGATAAAAAATCTACGATTGCAACAGATGTGGAATGAAATTTCGAACAGTGTAAATTATACTTAACTTCGCTAAGACAGTAATGAAATGCAATTTTTTAAAAAAATCGCGTTCCAACAAAGTATTAAATGAAATTTCTTAACAATTCGGAGAAAAGGAAAGTATGTTTTACGATTTATATTCCTTTTCCTAAAGCCCTGTGATACAGAAGTGGTAAAGAAAATCCATTAAGAGAGAAAAAGAGACAGAGGGAGAGAAATTTTTAAAAAAGCGATCATCACTTGCAAACAAAACATTGAAAGCAACAAATAATTATAATCAAACCCCAATATGTTGGGGAAAAAATAAAAATTTCCCTACTATAACTTTAAAGAAATTCGAAAGATTTAGAAGAAAAGGAATAAACTGCAATCTCGAAAGCAGAGGAGAAGGAATAAAAAGAAAATGGTTTATATGCAAAATACATTTATGCATAATTATTTTAACTCATTCATCAATCCGAAATTCCAGATCTAAATAAAATGCTAAACAATGCATTTAATCCAAAAAAAAAGCGATTCCTTAGCGAACGATATTTTTCTCGGATTTCGATTAAAGGCGATATAGTGACATTGTACACGGAATGTAAGGAAAAAAATATTGTCTTAATAAATGCTTATACCTACTAATCAAGTTGTGTAGGATTGATGAAGCCTAATAATTAATATAAAATGTCGCGGGACACCTGACACAAGCAGCTACTTTTAATGTATCAAATTACCAAGAATCGAACACTTACAAACAGACTTTGTGAAGTTGCGGATCATCATGTTTCCCTGAGAGGTTACCTCCAGTACACTTTAGAAAGTCTTCGGAGTGGTCTTTAAAACATGGCGCCAGTTTTTCGTAGACTGAAAAGAAAGATAAGAATTTCTGAAAAAATAACATTTTCGTGTTATTTATTCAACAAAAACATGCGCAGGTAGTAAAATGTAAAATTACTACATGGTTTCACACGTATATGTTTCAAATGTAAATTTTTATTCTGGTATTTACATAGAGAAAATTCTAAATTTAAAAATTCCTGAAATATTTCTCTTTGCAGTCTGTTATTTATTGCCGCGATTGATTAACATCAAAGAAGGTATCAACTAATATTAAATGTAAATAATAAATGTGATAGACTTCGTGTTATTGACAGAATTATAATAGAAGTTCATACTTTCTTGAAACGTAAACATTTATTATTTTAAATCTTAGTATTTAATATGTTTCTATAAAAGCTTTATGTATAATTACCTTAAGAATATTTTTATTTGGGTAGAATGTCTCCAAAAATGAAATAAGAAATTGAAGAAAATAAAATTGATAGAAAGATATTTCACATAACACTTTGCTTATTTAAACTTTAAAAATGCGACTTAAAAACGACTTTGTTCGTGCTTTCAAAATGATTTTTGCATTAAATTTTTATGGTGAATTTAAATCCATATTATTTGTACTTAATAACCCGAACATGCTCCCCATTAATTACATAAATATTAGTTATAAGTTAAACATTGATCCAGATCACATCTTGTAAATTAAATATCAATTTACATCAGTAAATTATGAAATGAAAAATTGAAAAATAAATTGAATAAAGATTATAAGACAAAATTTCGGTCTATTCTAAATTACATGAAAGTCAAATTAAAATACTCTTAAAACACGAGGATCAAAAATTTAAAGATCTGGCGAATGTAAGTGTGGAAAACTACTTTCATATGTGTAATTATTTGTAAATGTTACAGATATCTATTAAAAATGAATACCATTTCATACCAATTATTTTTTGTAGAATGGAAATAAAACTATTACATGGAAATTACTGTTCATTTTAGTTTCCTCTAAGAAAGTTGAAAAAAGAAGCAAACAGATCGATGTCACACACACATATATAGATACTTCCCAGTTATATCGGTGCCTTTATATAAATAATATATATATATATATATATTTGTGTGTGTGTGTGTGCGTGCGTGCGTGCGTGCGTGCGAGCACGCGTGTACACACGGAGAGATACCATGAATCAGCCAAGGAATTTTTAAGCAATCACCAATTAAAAGTCGTAATGGATTTGGTGACCATTTTGGCCACTTGAAACTTGGTGACTTTAGCAGCAAATTGTAAGTTATCTAAGGTACTGGAATGCAGTCGATACCTCCATGCGGAAGAAAGTTACAGAACTTTCCAGAATTTACCCATGTAACGTCATACCTGGTGGGTAGAGGCCGTGAACCTCAATCTAGGGATAACTCAGTCTTTGGCGTTAGCTTTTGAGGATTGATCGTGAAATCGATTGAGTAGCCGTCGACATTAGGACAAGCGGGTCTGCGAAGGAGCTACCGTTAGCTAGCCGGGCGAATTTGGGGAGAAGGAATGTGTATCTGCCAACAGACGGAGGAACCGACCATGGAAAGACAAGATATTATTGCAGAGATTTGTCCGTAGTAAGAACTAGTAAGCTGGTGAGCTGAACGATGCTGATACAACAATGACGGTCAGTAAAAGTGCTGTTTGTTCCTGTATCACTAATCTGTACAATTCCTGTGTTTTCTGTTTGCGCTATTATTATCTACCTGTGTGTTGTCCTGAAGGCTTAGGAATAAAGCGTCATTTGTCAATATCCTTCGTGATAGACTGACTTCAGTCCCTCACACTTGTGTGTGTGTGTGTGTATGTATATATATATATATATATATATATATATATATATATATATAATTTTAAGACATTTATGTAAATAATAGTAAATTTCCTTAAGATTTCAGAAAAAGTGAATGATTTATTTCAGTCACATAGTTACAAAGTAACGAGCTCAATAAAGTGTTGGCCCACTTCTAGCCTCGATGCAAGTTGCCACACGAAGTGCCATAGAGTGATCCATGAGTCCCTCATGATCTCCTGCGGTCTCATCGGTCATCAACATTTCCTGGTAGATACAGTCGCCTTCCCATCATAGCCCTGACATGCTCGAATGGAGAGAGATCTGGCTGGCCAAGGAAGTGTTTTCAAGCTATAAGACAGTTCATAGCAACACATCTGGCATTATCTTGCTGAAAAATAAGGCCAGAGTACTGCAAAAGGAACGGTAGCAAAACAGGTCTCAGAATGTTGTCGACGTACCGCTGTGCAGTAAGTGGGCCTGTAATGACGACCAAAGGGTACCAGCTATACAGGGCAATGACACCTTAGGCCAGAACACTTGATTGAAGGCCTGTGGGGCGTGCAATAGTAAAAGCAGGATTAGTACGCTGCCCTGGGCGTCTCCAGACACGTTTTCGATGATCCTCAGGACACAGTTGGAAGCGGGATTTGCAGCTAAACACTATACGTCCCCAGTCAGAATCATTCCAACCTGATAGAGCCAAGAACCACTCTAATCTGGTTCGACAGTGTGCAAGCGTGAGTGGCAGGTGGCGTAGCGGTCGGTAAGAGCGTAGATTTCGCTCTATCAGCCATCTGTGAATAGTCGTGGTGGATACTCGAGTGCGAGTCGCACATCTAATGGTTGATAACGATGTATCAGGCGCTATGGCAGCTCATCTGACAATCACTCTATCCATCCGATCTACTGTGGCCCTAGGTCGACCGCTACCATCATGATGCTGAAATCTGCCATTGTCCATCCATTCTTGCCAGCATCTTCTAATCACCGCATCGCTTCGACCCATATGACGAGCGATTCGCCGATTTGCCCAACTTGCCTCTTTCAACCCAATGATACGACATGTTTCAAACTATGACAGTAGATCGGAATGAGCTCGAATCCTGAGACGAGGCATTTTTTCTATCATTGAAAGTTATCCTAAATCGTAAAGCAACAGAAAATTGATTAGATTGAGAAAAATAGATTGAGAATCGCTTCTAATATACACCTGCTGAGTGCAAAGTTCCTATGCCCTGTAGCTCCCGCTATTTTTTTTTCTGGACACCAAATTTTAATCATTAGCATATTCGGTCCAAATGTCTTTGCATACGAAATTTCATTAAAATCGGACAACTCTTTCTTGGTGCGTTGCTTTTTTTTGTTATAGTATATATATATATATATATATATATATATATATATATATTCATTAAAAATGCAACACCTAGGAGCGGCCAGAAAATTATACAAATTTCAGAGCAGATGCACATCACCGAGTTATGTGAATGAAATGAAACGCGCAGCTCTCCAGTGCGTACGTTGAAGAGGATATAAGGGAAGGAATCTGCAAAATGTTCAATTTTTAAGCCGTTATTTTTGCTAGGAAATTCATCGTAAAAAATTTGATCTTATCTCAGAGGATGCGTGTTATAACAAAGCATGCCAGCCCGTCGTCAAAGGAAGTAATTCCAGCAGACAGACGATTTTACGAGGAGCATGGAGATGGAACTGAGAAGGGCAGTTTGGTCTATTCGGCAAATTTCAGCTGACACACACCCTGATACCTCCACAGTGCTCTGTGGAAGCTGTGGAGAAGATGGTTTGAATAAGGAAATGTAGCAAGTATGAGGGTTGCTGGTGCAGCCAGAATGTCGTGGATGCAGGGAGTGAAAATCAAATCCAATTCGGAGGATAACGACAAAGGACGATTTATTCGTAAATCTTCAAGACAACACACAAGTAACACAATTTGGACAATAACAGATACACAGCTCTTTCATAATTCAATGACACAGATACAGGGACAAAACCCTCGTTAAGTACATTCACGGTTATTTCAGCAACATTCAGCTCATCGGCTTATTACTCTTCACTGCAGACAGCCTCCGCAGTAATATTCTGCACTCCCAGGACAGGCATCGACGATACCCAGCAGATACACAAATTGCTTCTTTGCAAATTCACGCGGCACGCTCCATTTCAAGTGCCGACAGCATTCAGTTGATCCCAAGATCGACCTCATCAACAGTCTCCAAAAATAGACTCTCCGTAACAGTTCTGCTAGATTCAAGCCGAATCTCTAGCAGATTCACTCGGCCGCGATTCCCCGATCGGTAGACAAAGTCGACTTCATAGACAACTGATTCCGTATGAAGATCGATTCCTCCTCAGACTGACTCATTCGACTGTAGCTTTTCGCGCATTTCTATCTTTCATGGTCAGGCGTGACGTCACATGGGAAATTTCACGATAAGTTCGTAACTTTCTTCCTCTTCGATTTTTCGCTTAGGTTAAAGAGCCTTCGAGTACTTTCCATTTGTTGCCAAAGTTGCTAAGTTTCTCGCCAAGTCACCAAATATTTGCTAAATTCATCGCCAAGGTGAAAGGGTCATTGCTTAAACTCTCTTTTGTTAACTGGTGGCATCTGCGTAAATCAATATTTTCCTTTATGAAAGAAGCGTTGCAGAAAAGCATCAACATATATATATATATATATATATATATATATATATATATATATATATGGGTTTGTAGTAGAAACACCCGATCATAGAGGGCGCGGCCTCTGCTACTGAAGGGAGTCCACTCTTGAAGGAGAGTCGACGGTAGTCATCGGAACGAGGAAGACGCCCTTGTTGATGACTCTAGACCAGGGCTTCTCAAACTTTTGTCATTCACGACCCCATTTATGATTGCGAGTTTCTTGACGACCCCATACAAACCTTGACGACCCCATACATGAATTATTGTTTAGCTGCAGGTTGCACGTGTGTACGCGCGCGCATTCCTCCCTTTGATTTTGTGTGATATTTAGAGGTGGCAGTCAGAGTGGGAAGTCAGCGGCGCGCGGTTTATTCAACATGTATGATACCGACAAACGCACTAACAATGTATAGACACAGTATAATAATAGCGATCATCGATCGTTTACTGCTGTCGGTGGAGATAGCTCAAAACCTTCAACAAATGCGCTTGTCTAGACGCTGCAAGTCCACTGTATTCCGCCAACTCTAGTGATGTTATAAAATAGTATATATAAATATTTGACATTAAAATCTCTCGCGACCACAGAATTTTGCTACGCGACCCCATTTGGGGTCGCGACCCATAGTTTAAGAAGCCCTGCTCTAGACGATTGATTTATTAAGACGCTGAAGAGTATTGTTTTAATGTTTTTAAATGTTATTGTGAAATGTCTCGTCAAGTATGTTCAACTTTATGTTCATGTGAAACGTCAATATTAAATGTCTGTGTGCTAATTCAAAGTGTGATTTATTATTTAGTAATATCGGCCATCCCACAAATCAGAAGTGGGATTAGGATTAGGATATGAGCACATGATAAGGAATAGAAATAGGGATTGAGGCGCATTATTGAATGTAAGCACATTAGGACTCGATTAGGATATAAAAATCGTGATAGTGTAGGACTCATGAATAAATTGTGAACTTTGAACTGAAATAAAAAAAAAAGTGTGGATAACTGTGTGCTGACCAAGGATAAATTCAAGACTTTGAGGTGAGTCAGATTTATTCTTATTTGCTAAATATGAAGATTGATGATATTAATGTAGTAGGCGAAGCACTTAAGTATCTCAAGAAAGAAAAAATTAAAACTTTGCATAAGTTTATTTTTGATACTGATGGCGATGCTAAAAATACGAAAAGAATAAGAAATTTTACTGGTTTCGAATTCACAGTAAATGACTCTAATTTTAAGTCTAAATTAAAAACTATTAATGATACTTTTTCATTACATGAATTGATTACCATTTGTGATATTCTGAATATTGCATTCCAAGGAACAAAAACTGAAATAATCAAGAAAATATTAGTTCTATTAAATGATGTTAACTCGCTTTATCAATATATTCAAAATTCGAATCAATCAGAAAGCGAAACGGGAGTAGAAACAAAACAAAACCCGTCAGTGCAGAGCCAGAACATTAATGAGTCAGCAATTCATTCTGAAGAGCGGTGTTATGACTATGGCACCACTCGAAATCAAAACATCTCTGTAAGCTTTTCAGACATTGAAAGTGTTATTTCCTCTTTTAATGGTGAAATGCATGAAAACATTTCAGTTTGGTTAGAGCAGTTTGAGAGCGCTGCGAATATTTTTAATTTATCTGACCTACAAAAGTTTATTTTCGCTAAACGATCACTTGGTGGTAATGCCTTATTATTTGTGAGAAGCGAATTGAATATTACGTCATACCAGGAATTGAAACGTGTGTTGATAGATGAATTCGAGGTCACTACTAATTCAGCCCAAATGCATGAAATATTGAGTAGGCGTAAAATGAAAGAATCTGAATCTATACAAGAATATTATTTTATAATGAAAGAGTTGGGTAATCGAGGGAGAATTGAAGATACCGCTTTAATGCAATATATTATACGGGGAATTAACGATAGAAATGAAAATAAATTAGTTTTGTATGGTTGCAAAGATTTGCGTGAATTTCGCGAAAAACTGAAGATTTACGAGGTTATAAAAAATGATTTTATGAGAGAAAAAAGTAAATATAATTTTAGCAAAGTAAAACAAAAACCAGATAATTTTGTGAATCATAAACGATCAATTAATTATGATCAGAATACTAAATTTTGTTTTAATTGTGGTGGTAAAGGACATTTATCTAAATTTTGTTCACATAAGAATAAAGGTTTAAAATGTTTCAAATGTCAAAACTTTGGGCATAAGGCGTCTGAATGTTTGGAATTAAATTTGGAAACCAAACCCAAGGATAACGTAGAATCTCTCAATATTGCGAAACAAACATATTTGTTTAAAATGGTACGTTTTGGTAATTTAAATATTAACTCATTGATAGATACTGGAAGTCAAGCTACGTTAATTTCTAAGAATATATTTGAAAAGTTAAATATTTGTGAACTGAATCAGTGTTATTCAATTTTATCGGGATTAGGAGATTGTAAAATAAAGCCCATAGGTATATTTACGGGAGAGATACAAATAGATAACTTTAAGTGTTTTACTGATATATGTGTCGTGGAGAATGATGCTATACCGCATAATGCTATTATAGGACTTGATGTAATTTTGCAAGGTGAAGTTCTAATAAATGAAAATGGATTTTCAATAAAAAATAAGTCTCTGTGTGAAAAAAATAATATTATATCGGTTTTGCCAGTTAATGTTAATTGTGATGAAATTGAAGAAAATATAGGCAATAATATTTCAAAATCCATTAAAGATGAAGTGCGTCAATCTATATTAAATTACCAACCGAAGAAGATTAAATCAACTAACATAGAATTAAATATTTTAACTAAAAATAATGAACCAATATATCAACGACCGCGACGTTTACCTTTTTCTGAAAATAAGATTGTTGATGCTAAAATAACTAAAGGGTTAAAACAGGGAATTATAGAACCATGTTCTTCAATGAATACCAAGCATACTGAAAAATCAAAAGAAATTATTGAAGCCGAATTTCAAGCTAATTTTGAAAAACAGCGTAACAATCTACGAAAAGATGTCAAAAAACAAAAGATTGAAAGACCAATAGCTAATTGTGTGCAATGCGTTCAAGTAAACCGTAAAAAAGGAAAGAAGAAAGAAGGAAGGAAAGAAAAAAGGAAGATTTATCCAATTCATAAAGATGATATACCTTTACATAAGTATCGCACAGATCACCTAGGACCATTAGAAAGTTCTACAAAAAATATAAATCATCATCGGATTACAACTAGTGCAGAATTTATAAGAAGATGGTGTGTGACATAAACAATCCAATTATACATTTATGTGACTGTGAATCTACCATTTATGACTTTTTCTCGATTATGACTATTTTTCCCCAAACATGACTGGATTTATCTATGTGTTTTGAAGAAGTTGAAAGAAAAGAGAGAAGAGAAAAGTGAAAGAAGACGAAGTGACAAAACAAGACGATGATACTTATAGACGATAGTGTTTTCCAAAGACGATGATGTTCCAAGATTGATAAATGCTGTTCGAATTATCAACTTGTTACTGCTTTTGAATTTTCTCTTTTCAGTTTTATTTTTTAGGTTGAGACGATCTTTTGTTAGAATCAAGAAGCTGAGGTCATCTTCTTCCAGGAGGGCCGAGTGTGGGTTTGTAGTAGAAACACCCGATCATAGAGGGCGCGGCCTCTGCTACTGAAGGGAGTCCACTCTTGAAGGAGAGTCGACGGTAGTCATCGGAACGAGGAAGACGCCCTTGTTGATGACTCTAGACGATTGATTTATTAAGACGCTGAAGAGTATTGTTTTAATGTTTTTAAATGTTATTGTGAAATGTCTCGTCAAGTATGTTCAACTTTATGTTCATGTGAAACGTCAATATTAAATGTCTGTGTGCTAATTCAAAGTGTGATTTATTATTTAGTAATATCGGCCATCCCACATATATATATATATATCTTAAACTGTTGGAGAAAAAACCAATCCATCAGAACGCAAGACTTGAGTTTGCCCAAAAAAATACGAACAGACTGGAATAAAACATTTTTTTGCATCTTTTTTTATGTTTTTTCCTTATATATACCTCTAATTACTGCTTGAGTAACCTTTTTGGTAGCAGATTATTTTCAATGATGAAATTTTTTATCTGGGTGGTCCGAAAGGATCTATTTTTTACTGACACAATTTGAGTAAGTACTTTTGGAAGAGAAACTGTTGTTTTTAAAGGGAAGCTGCTTAATCTGGGAATATTTTGCTGCCTGTGGAACTCTTCCTCTGATATTTGTTTCGTGTTAATTAACAGTTTAGAACACAAAGATGCGCTAGAGCAGCAACTTTTACCTTATTTACGAAGATTTAGGAGGAATGACAGAACGTTTCATCAAGACAATGTTGCTATTCATTGTAGTGGCAGGACCAAACAGTGTTTAGTTGCGAACACAGTTGGTTTACTGTACCAGTCAGTCGGATCTGAATTTCCAGAAACTTGATCTTCAAATAATCCTGATCTGAATACAGAAGAAATCTGTAATAAACGACGACGAACTATCAGAACTAGGCCAAGACTTCAACGACTGAAACCATACAAGGTAAATATGCACCCACATTTTATAAGCATTCGATGATTATTCAAACTACTGCTTGGATGTTAAGATTTCGACCCACTTACTTTGAAAATGAAAAATCATTTGTAATAGTGTATCCGTATATGTATTTGAGAAAGCAGATGAAATTTTATTTTTCTTCAAGCAGAAAGGTGCTACTTAATCTTTCTAATGAAATAAGTCTCGATTAAAATCTTCGTATTATCATTTATGAAAGTAGAATTTTGAGAAAGAAAGCTTGAATTTTGGATACCCAAGAGTTTTTGAAGTATAAATTTCCCATAAAAATGTGTATAACTAAAAATTCGAATAATATATTTGTAGAGATAATGATTGAGCAATTACACTTAAGTTGAGGAATGCAAACACTTCTAATGTTTCTAAGGCAAAGAGTTTGGAATATCAAAGGTAGATAAACAGCTAGATCTGTGGTAAAAGGATGTGTCGCTTATTATAGGCTTTGGAACTCCCTTGCAAACATTTCAAGAAACAAAATTCTGTTTTGCTGACCCGGTTGTTACGTGTGTTATTTGAAGTTTTCTCTTCTCTAATTTTGATGACTTTTTGTAATTTGTATTACATAATATTCCTACCCTTTTCCAACCAAATGAAACGCGATCTTCAATTACTTCTAAAACTCTTAATTAAGCTCTAATTCTCTGTAAATTAGATGAAATATATAAAGTGTATTGAATTGAATTGGGAATAGTGATTAATAAAAAGAAGTAAAATTGAAAGAGATAAGGGAGACAGTTGATAACGAGAAGCTGATAGATGTTTGAAAGTTAGTTGAAGTAAATTGTTGTAGTTGATCATTTGCAGTCAAAATTGGTTAAAAGTGATACTTGGTTAGAATAAGAAATAATAACACAGGAATCCGCAGCGTTCAAGACGTGTCTCACTCGGTGCGAGCGAGTTGATAAATGAAAATTTATTGTTTAATTTAAAACAAGGATTCAGGTACGTAGAGAGTTTTTTTTTTTTGAGGGAGAACAATCTTGCGTAATCTGAGAATAATAAACTGTGTTTTTCCTTTTCCTGACATCTCCTCAATTGTAATCATAATCTTATTGATTGTTTAATTAAACTTTATGATGTCTGTAAATTTCATCATTGAAGGGGAGGTGCTATAATTTTTCCTGAAAGAGAATTTAGAAACTTAGAAATTTTTCAAGAGTGCAGTTTTAAAGGTTGTTCACTGCGAATTAGTCACTTGAGATCCAATACCTTTACAGATGCATTTAGAGTTTAATTTCACGAAGAGGTCGAGTTGAAGTTGTACACTCGGACAACAAGTCAAATTTTGTAAAATTTAGGGATGAATTAATTGGACTGATATAGGGGGGAAAATACTTTTGTATAATAATATAAAATGGAATTCATAATCACATCTTAAAAATAGAACAGATGCGTTAGTAGTCTGCAGTTATGTTTGACGTATTCTTACGAAAACACCGTTTTCAAACCGACCGCCAATCTGAAATTTCGCCTCTTAACCCTGTTTTAAAAACATCAGACTCATTGAAAATTTATAGAAATCAACAATTTTAAAAACGCTTAAGATAAATTTAAATCCAAAAGAAAAAATCTTCCATTCTTAAAAAAAGATTTCGTCCGAGCTTCGGAATAGTACGTAATTCTTCACCTAGTTACATATCCACGGGAGAAATATAAGGGTTTGCCAGCTGCGAGAAGATAAATTCTAGGTTGAGGCTACCAGAAATAAAATGATTATCACCATGTTTTCACTCCAAGAATGTGGAGGAAATGCTGCAGACCTCAAACGCATCTGTACCCAAAAAAATAGTTTAATAATCACAGTAGATTTATATCACTTACTTTTCCTATGATCGGTTCCTGGATTGCACAACTGATTCAAATGATTAAACAAAGTAACACTCAAGGCTGAAATGAGAGGATGTTTATTTTTGCATGAATCAGATGTTTCCTGCAGACAGGTACTGTCTTTCTGAACACTCCTAAACATAAATAAAAAATAGTAAAAAGTTAAATTTATAGCACAAGAAAGTATGCAGTTTATATCACTAAGATTTAGTATTTATGCGTTATTAATTGTGGCTGCTATTAAAAATTCTCTTGACGCAGTCAAAATCGGTTGGATTATGCTTCCGAAGGATTAATTGAACATGCTCCATATATCACGCACTTCTTGATCATAGAGTTAATTCGTTGACTGTTTATTAACGTTGCACTTAGAAGCAACACAAGGACTATTGTTGACGGACTTCGGAATATTAAACCTCGCTCAGGTGACAAGGACGACACCTGAGCTATTACCTCTCTCTTCAAACTTCTACATCACCCAATGGCAGGACTTGAAACCTCGATATATTTAACATGCATCATTCTCACTGCTCAGCAGCTCTTGTGTGACATTGGGAATAAAATCTACGACTCGATGGAAACAGTACCAAATGTGACCCCCTCGCGTCCATGATCTCTAGGCTACCTTGACCACTTGTTTGAAACGGTATCATATGAATAGGAGATATTTGTACAATCTAAGACAGCATTTGAAATGGAGCTCAATTTAACAACACGAAATTTCACTAATTAGTTCGGTAATCAAATGCCATTTAATACATAATTTAAGCTAAATTAAAATTTTGAAAGAGTAAAGTAATAACACTGAGGATATTTGTTATTGTTATGAGGCATTACTTTATTATTATAATATATATAATAATAAACTGAGGCATTACTTTATTATTATAATATATATAATATATCATGTACTTACTATATAATCATATATAATGCCATTTAATACATAATTTAAGCTAAATTACAATTTTGAAAGAGTAAAGTAATAACACTGAGGATATTTGATTTTGTTTATAAATATATTCTAATAATATATATATATGTGTGTGTGTGTGTGTGTATGTAACATATGTATATATATATATATATATATATATATATGTATATATATATATATATATATCAGGTCAATTGAAAAGTCCCCGGCCTGACACATAGATGGCGCTATTAGAATTAAATCCATATGTTTTTTAGTTAGCCCTAACCCTCAAAAGATGCGTGTATAAATTTGACAGCTGTCGGATCATTAATTTGTGAATTATAGCATTTTGAGTGAAGCATCTTTTGTTATTGTGAAAAGGATAAAAAAGGAGTTTCGAGTGTTGGTAAAATATTGCTTTTTGAAGGGAAAAAATACAGTTGAAGCAAAAACTGGGCTTGATGCCGAGTTTCCGAACACTGCCCCAGGAAAATCAACCATCAAGGATTGGTATGCTAAATTTAGACGTGGTGAAATGAGCACCGGTGAACGCAGTGGACGCCCAAAAGAGGTTGTTACCGCAAAAAACATTAAAAAACATCCACAAAATGATTTTGAATGACCGTAAATTGAAATTGAATGAAATAGCAGACACTCTAAAGATATCAACTGAACGTGTACATCATATCATTCACGAATATTTGGGTATGAGAAAGCTCTGTGCAAAGTGGGTGCCGCGCGAGCTCACTTTTGACCAAAAACAACGACGAGTTGATGATTCGGAGCAGTGTTTGAAGATGATCAAGCGTAATAAACCCGAATTTTTGTGTCGATATGTGACAATGGATGAAACATGGCTCCATCATTTCACTCCGAGGTCCAATCGACAGTCATCCGAGTGGACTGCACACGATGAACCCGCTCCAAAGCTTTGGAAAACGCAACAGTCGGCTGGCAAGGTTATGGCGTCTGTATTTTGGGATGTGCATTGAATA
>BMAW01015531.1:507463-563796 GCA_019974015.1 Nephila pilipes
TATATATATATATATATATATATCAGGTCAATTGAAAAGTCCCCGGCCTGACACATAGATGGCGCTATTAGAATTAAATCCATATGTTTTTTAGTTAGCCCTAACCCTCAAAAGATGCGTGTATAAATTTGACAGCTGTCGGATCATTAATTTGTGAATTATAGCATTTTGAGTGAAGCATCTTTTGTTATTGTGAAAAGGATAAAAAAGGAGTTTCGAGTGTTGGTAAAATATTGCTTTTTGAAGGGAAAAAATACAGTTGAAGCAAAAACTGGGCTTGATGCCGAGTTTCCGAACACTGCCCCAGGAAAATCAACCATCAAGGATTGGTATGCTAAATTTAGACGTGGTGAAATGAGCACCGGTGAACGCAGTGGACGCCCAAAAGAGGTTGTTACCGCAAAAAACATTAAAAAACATCCACAAAATGATTTTGAATGACCGTAAATTGAAATTGAATGAAATAGCAGACACTCTAAAGATATCAACTGAACGTGTACATCATATCATTCACGAATATTTGGGTATGAGAAAGCTCTGTGCAAAGTGGGTGCCGCGCGAGCTCACTTTTGACCAAAAACAACGACGAGTTGATGATTCGGAGCAGTGTTTGAAGATGATCAAGCGTAATAAACCCGAATTTTTGTGTCGATATGTGACAATGGATGAAACATGGCTCCATCATTTCACTCCGAGGTCCAATCGACAGTCATCCGAGTGGACTGCACACGATGAACCCGCTCCAAAGCTTTGGAAAACGCAACAGTCGGCTGGCAAGGTTATGGCGTCTGTATTTTGGGATGTGCATTGAATAATTTTCATTGACTACCTTGAAAAAGGAAGGACCAACAACAGCGACTATTACATAGCGTTATTGGACCGTTTGAAGGCCGAAATCGCCGAAAAACGGCCGCATTTGAAGAAAAAAAAAAGTGCTGCTTCACCAAGACAATGCACCGTGTCAGTGAAAACGATGGCAAAAATCCATGAATTTGGCTTCGAATTGCTTCCTCATCCACCGTATTCTCTAGATCTGGCCCCCAGCGACTATTTCCTGTTCTCAGATCTCAAAAGAATGCTCGCTGGGAAGAAATTTTCGTCGAATGAAGAGGTGATCGCCGAAACTGAGGCCTATTTTGAAGCAAAGGACAAATCGTACTACAAAAATGGTATCGAAAAGTTGGAGGGTCGCTATAATCAGTGTATCACCCTTGAAGGGCATTATATTGAATAAAAAAAACTAATTTTGCCAAAAAAAATGTGTTTTACTATGGTAGGCCGGGGACTTTTCAATTGACCTGTTATAATTAAAAAATTTTAGTTACATATATTTTTGTTTACATTTCTTTATGGTGATCACCCCATTAAGGGGCGAAAGAGCAGGGAAATTTCCAAACCGTGCTTTGATGGTTGTAGGTCAACTGGATGGGGAAGTAAGAATTTGAAGATAGCTTAGAAGACTATTGCATACAGTAGATAAGCTTTTTTCAATGTTTATGATGATGAATGGAAGATCTTAATGAAAAATTTATAAATAAGAAATCAAGTAATAAGAAAGAACCAAGAGTAATACTTGCGACATTTCAAAGTAGTACTTACAAACAATATTCTTTGAGTTGATCTTCACTTTTATCGGCGAAACTGTATTCGTCCTCAATTAATTTCTGGAGAGTTGTCAGACACTCCCTTAAACTTTCTTCGTTACACGAATCACTTGCCAAACCTTTGTTGAAAGCTGTAACATTCATAAGTTATTTTATAACTTAAAAATTAAATTGAATTCCAAGTTGATTTAGGAAACTGTTATTGTTGCTTATAAGACTTCGTTAACGCTTGTATTTTGCTGAGATAATTTAAAAGACTTTTCAATAATTTTATTACACTCGAGAGAAGATTAAAAATTTAATTTTTAGATATTAGTTATAATAGTAATATAGTCTAAAACAGCGTTTTTTAAGCTTTTTTGTCCTGCAATCTTTAAAAATTTCGTACGACCTATTTACCTCCCAACCATAAGCATGCATGAAAAACAGATTATGCTATAAAAATTTTAATTTAATTCAAAATTTAATAAATAAACAGAATAAAATTCTAATTTATTTAATTTTTAATAAAAACTTTGTTGGATATATTAAAATGAAATACCCATAATATTTACTATCAACAGGTATGCAACAGGTATCTGTCAAATTTACATTTTATAAAAAATATTAAATTAACCAATATTTGAAGCATTTGAACAAAATGTATCATTGAAATAATAAGATTTATGATGAAATATATCATTGAAATAATACATATTCATATACATACAAAAAATTGATAAGTGAAAAGCAATAGTTTTAGAATTTGTTCCAAGTATACAAAAATGATTAAGATAGCCACACTTTAATGCGACGGATGTGCTTGTTTTTGTCAGTACAGGAAATAAAACTTTAGAGCAACATTTGACACTACTTGACATAAAGCATCTTCAACGTTTTTCAGCGCTGGATTATGTTTGGATTTAATAAACCTTACAGCTGAAAAACGTATTTGGCATACGCATGAGGTGAAGAACGCTTAATGCCCTTTCAGAAATTGTGGGAAATTCACCTCTAGCTGCGATCCAAAATTCGGATAAGAATTTTTAAGAAAATTCAAGTTTGAAATTTGAGTCACTCTTCATTGAGCCCATTCCTCTTGAGATTTATATAACAGGCGATTAACATCGTTGATATCAGTCGAATATGGTTTTTATATCCGAAATAACTTTTCTGAAATATAATACATTTAAAGAAAATTAATAAATTCCAACTAGTGTTTCTTAAAATTCATGATTCTAAATTAAATTTTCGCGCCCCCAACATTTCACTTCGCTACTTCATTTGAATTCGCCACCCACAGTTTAAGAAGGGTTGGTCTAAATTATAAGTTTAAAATACTTATCCTTGTTTTGTGATGCATATTAAAAGCAGTTAAATTTGAATAACGTTTTGGGTTGACTTATGAGGACAGTTGCTCGTTGTCTATCAGCACATTGTTATAAAGGCTTTGATACTGTTATAAAGTCTTTGATACGGAAGAATAATCTGCAATAATAGAAAGCTAATGTCATCTTGCTCTGAGGTTAATCATTAAAAAAAACACACACACATTTTCTCGTGAATTTCGCTACCAGTGCAGTATCTGTGTCCTTTTATTCAGATTGTTACAACTATTATGAAACTAGTTTTAGAGTAAATATACCGAGAAATTCATTCAGAAAATATTTTTCAAGAAATCAGAATAGCTAAATAACACGCATCTAATTTATAACTCACATTAATAAGGTTGAAGATGCGTTTAATCCTTTAAATTAAATTCCAAACAAATAGTCTAAAGAAGTATAGTTACACTTTCATAAAGAAGTACAATTTTGTTATTCTATTTTTAATAGTATGAGGGAGAACTATTACTAAGGAATAATCAAGATATATGAATAAAATCTATTCTGCATATTAATTGAACCTTATGTACATAACGTTGTAAATTATGGCTATTCGTGTTGATTTGTTTGGTTTCAGGAAACCCGTAGATTGAAGTAACCCGCAATATCGTACAGTTTTAATTATTATCCCGGGATATCGTGAAGTTTAATTACTACTAAAAAATAATCGAGATAGAAATTTAAAACTTCTCTTCATAGTCACCATTTAAAGTTGAACATTTCTCTCAGCGTTGCATGACCTTTCGGAGGTCATCATTGTAGAACTCGGCAGGTTTTGAAATCTGTCTACTAAGGGTTACATTAATCTACGGCTTCCTGAAACCAAACAAATCAATATGATCAGCTGTAATTTACAAAATTACGTACATAAGGATCAGCTAAAATGCGAATAAATTTTATTCATATACCTCGGTTATTTCTTAGTAATAACTGTATGATATTCCCTCGTGTATACTATACTTTCTAAAGTCATGTTATTTAATCCCTGGTTCGCAGAACACTGGTACTCTATGAAGAAATTAAAGTCACAATTAAAAAATCAGAAATAGAACTAAAAATTCTTTCAAACAATCAATGCAATGAATAAAAAATTTTGTATACAATTTTAGTATGTAAAGGTGAACTGCAATCAAACTTTTTAGTTACATTTGTAACGTTATAAACTTCATACATTCCTAACTGCGATTTAAAATGACATCATATTCAAGACAGAGTAGTAAAGAAAACTATGCAAGTTACGTCACAATGATTGTCAGGAGAAGAATATGTTCTAAATTATTATGGATCTCTCATAAAGAAAATAAAGATGCGGATCCAGCAAAAAAAGCACACTGAGTACACTATACAGTAAAGTCTTCTAAAACGTTATTAATTCGTACCGTATATAAGAAATTCAGAATTAATTCAAATCACGAAATGCTTTCAATGGAAACCGCGTTATGAGAATCATACAAATAGGACAAATCAGTTAGTTATGCCGCCTTATATGGAAACCGCGTTACGTAAGAAATATAAAATTAATAATAAATTAAATGAATTCATACCGCATTATATACACACCTCACCACATACCACCACATAGTACCACAAAAAGGAATAAATTGTGTACATAAATTAGATATATACAAACATCTATAAAAACAGTATTCTCAAAGAATAAACTTGCGATTCATATAAGTAAGAAATAAAATTTTATAATAGAACAGGCAATAAATATGCAGATTTTCACATACTTGAAGTTTGTTGAATATAATACATAGTTCATATAATAAAATTATAAATTAAATTATTTCAACAGACGATATTTTCTCTTCATCCACCAAATGATTTAAAATTTGAATTTTGTCCAGAGACGCAAAGATGTACCCATTTTGTATAAGTTCTTTTTAACTGTGCTTTCTGCTTTTATTTATTTCATCCATTTTACAAACCTATAGATAATTATTTTTTTCAAAATGTTAAAGAAAATGAAAAAAATTACCTAGATGTTCTCTGATGCTGTACTTTCCAGTACCGTAAATTAAACAAGTAAAAAAAAAAACTTTATTACATTTAAGTCTGGGCACATTTAATAACACCGGAAAAAAACGAATTTTTTGAACATGAGTTTTCTTTCAAACTTCCCACTTAGCGTATTAGAATTTTTTATACTTTAAATTTTAAGATCATAAGGGAATGCTGAGTCAAATTGAATTTATTCCATAATTAGTTTCATTAATTTATTTTATTATTTGAAGTTTATTAAATTTATCGACTAAAATAAACACGCGTAAAATTTTTTAGTTCAATTAAGCACTATGTTAATCAATTAAGCTACATGTAATTAAAATAAAAGCTAATGATAAATTATGTTATTAAATTGAACATATTTAAACTAAACGTAATTAAAATTGTTTAGTTTAGTTTTTATTAACGTCGCACTAGAAGCAACACGAGGGCTATTGGCGACTGACCTCGTAATTTTGAACCACGGTCAAGTGACGAGGACGACACCTGAGCTGGCACCCCCCTCTCCAAACATCCACACCACGCCAACGGGAGGACTTTGGGCCCCGAACAGATTTAACGTGCATCAGCCCCGGCTACACGGCGGGTCTTTGGCGGCCAAGGATCGAACCCGCGACTGAACGAAAACCGTCGGTCGCTAGTCCACGACCTTGACCACTAGGCTACCGCGGCCCCGTAATTAAAATTGTAGCAAACGATAGTTATTAAATTGAATATTATATCAGCTACATGTAATTGAAATTAAAGCTAACGATAAATTATTAAACGATGGGTTTGGCAACCACCTGGGAGATGCCAGCTCGGGTGTCGTCCTCGTCACTTGACCGTGGTTCAAAATTACGAGGTCCGTCGCCAATAGCCCTCGTGTTGCTTCTAGTGAGACGTTAATAAAAACTAAACTAAACTTGGCAACCACCTGGCGACTTGGCGAGAAACTTGGTGTAAAATCTAATTCTTTAAATAATTAGTTTTAATCTATTAATTTTTATTAATTTTATTAAATTATCGTACTGTCATCCAAAACAGTCGTGTATAGAAAATTTCAGCTCAAATGAGTGCTTTAAAATGTGAGAAAAAAAGCTTTTAGTATTTTGAACCACAGTAAGTTACAATGTGAGTTAAAGGAAACCCATTAAAAACAATCTTAAAATAAATTGAGAGCAATTCTTCATTATTTGCTCATTTTTATGGAAATGTCCCGTTAACTGGAATTGATAAACAGCTAATACTACATAAATGTCATTACAAAAATTTAATATATCGAATAAGGGCTACCATAGATAAATTTTTCAAGCTATTTGAGTTTTTGGAATGTTCTTGTACAAAACCGCTCGTTATAGAAGAACTGTCGCAATTTCTCTTCGCGTTATATGGAAATCGCTTCATAAAAACACCGCGTTATAGAAAACTTGACACTGCACAATATTAAAACAAAGAAACAAGATAACTTCGGAAATTTAGGAGAGGGGATGCCAGTAGTTTTATCAGTTTTTTGTTATAATATTACTAAAATTAGCAAAGAGCGTGCAACGCATTGAATTCGGGAATGTTTTAAAGTATTGTAATTTTTGGTGATTTTTTTTAAGTAAATATGTCAACAACGATCAATACTAGTATTTTATTATTTTGAAAAGATAACATTTTGCAGCAGGGGTGGCCAGAGGTTTTTTCATTGCCCCCCTGATTTCAAAAAGGTTGTCTACCCGTGCCCGTGCTTTAAAGTTCACTTTGTGTTCAAAGAATTCTGCGCAAAAAAAAAAAAAAAAAAAAAAAAAAACGAGTTTAATGTTCACCGTCTTCAAAAAAATCGAAAACCAAGGCGAATTGATCAAGGTACATTTTTTCTTCAAAGCAAATCAATATGAAGAGCTCTTTCAATAAAGCTACTAATTACAATAACATTGGTGAAAGGTAATTTATATAACAGTGCTGTATTATACTAGATAAATTATCAAGATTGGACATCGAAAAATTTTGCATACTTGCTCAAAAAAAATCTGTCTGTAAGATATTAGGAAATAATACAGTAAAACGACACCACCAACAAAGATTTTTAAACAATTTTTTAAGCCTATCTTGATCAAAAAGGATTTAAATTAAAATATACTTACTCATGATCACTAAAAAAATTATAGATGTTATGAGTAGCCGCATGATAACAAGGATTTTAATTCAGAATTAAATACTTTGTTTTATTTTTTAATAATTTTAACTTCAATATCTGAAATTTATTTTACTTATATAGCTCCAAGTGATTACTTATCCTAGTGATAAATAATGTAAGTCGTTTCATTTTCTTCCGGGATGCACATCCTTTGTCATGACAGAAACGGAAGCAAGTACCTATCACAAACAATCTCAAAAGCATCTACATCAGAACATTCGGAAATCCAGATTATATCTCTCACTTTCAGAAATGAGCTTCTTATTCAACTTAAATCGAAAAAATTTTGTATTAATTTTGTTACCTTTTTTAGTTCTCACAAATCACGTAATGAAAATTATTGCTTAGAGATATTCTTTAGCCAATAAAGATACAATGATTCTCCTACAATGTTCAGATTCTTGTGAATAACCCTGTCTCATAAAATTAAACTTTTCGCTCTAGTTTTTGCATAAAACTATACAATTTAGATAAATATTGAGTTGATTTCAAAAATAATATCTAGTGTTCAGAACAATAAGAGAATTTTTTTATTAAGAAATATCTTTTCTTGAAATCTTCCCTCAAAAACTTATTTTTGTGTAAAGTTCGGATACCTTTATTCGTTGAACCCATTAATAAAATTTACCAATTATAAAAAATACATATAAAATAAAGCAATGAAAATTAAACACAATCAATACCTTCCCACATGAGTGGCCGTGGTAGCCTAGTGCTCATGGCCGCTGACTTGCGACAGCGGTTTTCGTTGAGTCGTGGGTTCGAGCCTTGATGCTACTACAGATCTGCCGTGTAGCCGGGGATGATGTACGTTAAATCTGTCGGGTTGCAAAGTTCCCCCATTTGTTGGGGTTTGGAAGTTAGGAGAGGGGAACCTCTTCACTTCGTGTTGCTTCTAGTGCGACGTTAACAAAACCTTACCACATGAAATAATTTACAGAAAAGGGCGTTTAAGGAAGCTAAATTAAAATCCTAAATTTTTTGAAAGAGCACCTCCCCATTCTATTGGCTTATACTGTAATAAAAAATAGAGTTTTTTTTTTTCTACAGTTCATTCCGTACCCCCATTCTCATGAAGCAATAAATATCGAATACTAATAATTATATAGATGTTAACTTATCCCATTTTACAATCATTTGACTAAATATACACCCATATTATCAGTAACTATGAGCAATTTACCTGCAAAAGAAAATAGTTAGATAAATTCTACAAACTTCAGATTCAAGTTGTTGTTAGCTATTTAAGCGTTTCATGAAAAGCTCATCTTGACATATTTTATTTTGGAAAGGCAAATATATATATATATATATATATATATATATATATATATATATATATAGCTGTTTCTCACACAACATCTTTAAAATTTTGAGAGATTCAATAAATATGAAGCTTTTCAACTGAAATATGAAGTTAAGAATCTATTTAACACAAAGCATTATTGAAAAAACAGACGGAATGGGAAGTAATATTGTACGAAAATATACAGTAAAAAATAGATTGATTTAAACAGAGATAATTAGTGCATTAAATTATGATACTCTTAAAAAAGGTAGAAATGTCAAAATCTAAAAATTGGTTATAGAGCCTTTTTTTAGTAAGGAAATATATTCCTATTCTTTATCATTTGAAGTCAGCCTTGAAGCTTTCGTCTATTTTGAATTCGAGAATGCATTTTAGTCTTATGGAATCACTAATCATCTTATATTAATTCATTCATTTAAATATTTATTTTAATTTAATAAACTATATCCGAGAATAATTCTTTAGAATATTTTTGCATTCTTCGCCCGATATCAGAGAGTATTTTTGGATGGTTTTTCTTTTTTAATATGAAAAAACTCACAGACAAATCATTAAATTGAAGAACTTTCGAAAATGTGAGAGGAAAAAAAGGTAATGTGATTTGATCAATTATTATTTTGATGTTAATAATAACATTATTATTTTGATGTTGAATTTTATTCCATTACAATAAATTTAATACTATAGATTTGAGAGGAAAAATTGAAAAAAATCATGTGATTAAAATTATAATCATGGAGATGGAAGCCTTAGTGAAATGTGACAAACTTTTCGCATAAGAATTTTCTTACGATTAAATGAAATGTAAAGGTAGAAAAAAACTGTATAAATTATGTTTTTCATTTCAATTATAATTCATTTTTACGATTTAATTTCCTAAAATTTTGTCTGTTATTTCTTTTTTCTAAGTAATATTTTATTATTTTTCTTTCTTCAGTTTTTATTATTTTAATGTTTTTAATTTAAGCTTACATTTTGGCTGTAGTATTTATTCAAGTTCACTTCAAAAGAATTTTGAGACCGTTGAAAGAAACAGAGACATCGGAGTGCTTCAAATTTTGCATTTTTTATTCTGATGTTAATAAATAGAAGGCGCTTTTTTTGAATCCTTAGATGTATCATTAATAAGAATTGTATTAATAGAATGTTCAAAAATTGAATATTAAAACTGTAAACAAATGCACGTGACACGCTCCTGTTGGCAAAATCATTACTGGACGTGGAAGACTTACAGATAATGAAATTTTGCTCTTGCAGGGATGCTATGGCTTCGCTATTCATCAAAACATGAAACATCCCATACCTGATACGGTTAAAGTTATACTATTAATTTATTTTCATAAACTATCAATGGATATTAACCCACAGCATAGATTATACCCACCTAGCTGGGATACTTGGTGTGGGTGTAATAAATCTTTATTGTTGGGAAAGACTTATTTTCCCAAACATTCACTTCCTGAATCTGTGCCATATAGCCTATATTTAAATCCAAATTACTTCTAAATTCTAAATAATTCCTTCTTTTAGTGTAATTCAAACAATTAATTGATTCACTGATGTAGAACTGTCTAATTAATTATAATATAGTTCTGGATTGCATTAATTGTATATTGTAAATTATAGTGAAAAATATCTTTAACTAAGTTTTTCTTAATATGTGCTTATTTAGGATTCTGGTGCACTTTTCTCAAAATCTACTCTACCCACATAAAGCTGATAATTTTCACATTATGAAATTAGTCTATTTTCTATACGATGAACTTGTTTTTCTCTATTAAATATTCACAAAATTTAGGTATTGCAAAATATTTGTATCAAAACTATGGGAAATTTGATTCATAAAATTTAAAATATCTAAATTTTATTTAATTTAATTTCGAAATTTTCATTAAGTTCAATGTATAGAATGATATATGTTTTGGTAGTCTACGATTTTTTATAGTTGTAAATGTAGTAGATTTTATGCAAAATGTACCTAAAGGCAAGTACATAATTTATTAATGTAAATAGAATTATTGATTTTATTAATTGTTCATACATAATTACTTATGTTTGTAAATGCATTTTCTTTATACATTAACTGATAGAAAAATATATAGATATCCCAATGTTAAAATTTGACTTCGATTTCCTTTAATTTTAAAAAGTTTCGATCCTTTAAAAATTAGCTCATTTTTCCTTGTCGAAGGTGTCCCAGTTACCATAAATTTGAGCCGCAAAAAATGTTTGAAAACTCATAGATTCAATGATCAATCAAACACCTCGTTTATTCAAATTTAAATTCTCTATTTTATTCAAGCAACTCCATTTATACCATATATTGAGATTAACTAAAACTCTGTAATTTTGCATTTAATCATTCGAATTCTAAACGAGAAAGTTAACAGTAGTTCTCTTATACCATTCTAAAAAAGCTAGCAATGTAGTACTATCTAAAGATTATATCTAGAGTTATGGATTTAAAAAAATTCATGGATAGACATCTACATTAAAGATGACCGTACAAAAAATAAAATGTACGTCCAGATTCTGGATGTCAATAGATACAGACATATATAAGGATAAATTATTACTGTCATTTTAGAAATTGTGCAAAAGACAACTTTGGAACCTAACATAAATATATCAGTGGACTCGTATGCGAACTTCATTTATGTGTGTAGCATAATCATATTCAGTAATTTTCAACTATAATATAGAAATGCTTATTGGACGGACTAAATGAATGAGGATACTATTGACACAATTTACGTAAGCAACCAGGGACAAATTTTAATAGCAGACAAGTTAATGGTTTTAGTATAATTCTCCTACAGTAGACAGATACCTCTACAATATCTTAAAGGTATATAAAATAATACTAAATGATATTTTTATTATCAGTTAATAAGCTTATAATCGGTCTACAAAAGAAATTTTGAAACAATTTTGCAACCATACACGCATGAAACGTACAAAAGCCTGTTTTAATACGCAAAAGTTCTTGTTTAGCCAACATGAAATCCTGATCTCGCCCTTGTTGAAACTCTGGGATATTTTATGACGGAAAGCTTCTTAAAGTAACTTAGAGCATTCTTCTACAGAAAATCTCAGAGCTTCCTCTTGAGCTGCAAATAGTGAAAAGTTTATTTGGATGAATAATTTTTTTTATGGAAACCTATACATTCGAGAACTTATTTTTAAATGGGGACATTCGACAAGATTTTAAATAATTTTTATTTTTTGGAGATTGTGACTTCGTCTGAACTTTTGCATTTAATTTTTGTCAATTTGTGGTATGCAAAGGGCATAGTTGGTGGTGTACCTCTACTTCTACTCAACTCTTATGCCATAATATAATCGTATATAACTAACTCTAAAAGTCAATAGTCTATATAAAAACACACTAGTCAGTTATTCAACTATTTATTTATTACACTCTCAGCTATTTATTTATCAATTACTGTAATATAATGTCTAGGAGTTTTCGCTCTCTCTGGAGAGGGGTCTTGAATTAACCCACTTATTTAATTATTATTGACATGGTACTCTCTTACCAAACCTTTCCAGTCGAGGTTATTTGATTTACTAAATCCCCTGCGACAGTTACCACCAACTCTTGGTATCATCGATCTCTTGCCAAGGAATACACTCAGGGCTAATCACACTCGCCCTCTATCCTCGCTTTGAATCGCTTTGGAGTTATTCGTGCACATAGGCCGTGGAGAAGCCTTCAAGCTCGGGTCGGTAACATACAGCAGAGCTTGACTTTTTGTTGAACCTTAGACATTCTGATTATTATAAGGAGAATATATTAAGGAAGGTTGTAGGAATCATTCTGATAATATTAAGAAGGATTGTAGGAATCAAATAGTATTCTTCTGGGTCTTTAAGTGTAAAAAAGGTGTGTAATTTTCTAAGTTGATCATGTTGATATTGTTGGTTTGGTTCAGGGTGGAAAAGAATTTAATGGCTATTTTTCTCATATATATTTTCTAAAGGTTTTGGATTTTAGAGGCTTTTAAAATTTCTTTATTTCTGATGTACCAATTTGCTTTGGTAATCATTCTTAAAGTAGAGCTTTGTATGATTTCGAGTAATTTGATGATTGAATTTGCCACATACGCTCATTTAGACTTGCATATGTTATGATTGGTCTGAGAATGGAAGTGTACAGAAGCAAATTGATTTTATGGTTTATTTCAGAATTCCGGCTGTTAGTGGGTAAATTTTACGTAGTGTTTTCCGGAATTTTTCTCGCATGTGTGTTATTTGTTGCTTCCATTTAAGGGATTTATCTAGGATAAGTCTTAGATATTTAGCTGACTGAGACCGTGATATTGGAGTGTTGTAAAATGTCTTAGGGGGTGAGGTGCATTTTCTTTTTTTGGTAAATAAGACCGCTGCTGAATTTTCAATGTTGATTTTTTAATAGAATTTACAGGCAATCAAAATTGTAATTTTTTCTCATAGTTTTCATTAAATTCAGGATATCTCATGATGCATCTACATCTAGTCTCTGCAGTTTACTTCATACTATTCTAAATTCTTCTAATCAAGAAACAAGATCTATTAATAAGGAATTCTAATCAAATCATTACAGAATGAATGATTAATTCATTTATAGAATCAGTTATAATAGAATTAGTTTATCAGTCCTGTAGTCTCATTCACAGATAGTCTATAAACTGCTAAAGGCGAAACTTTCGCCAATGAAAGGCTCCTATGGCTCTTTTACCACCTAGGTATAAAGGAGGCCTGATTCTGAGAACAATAACTTTCTGGAAAAATATTTTCCACTTTAATTAAGTGTTTCAAATTTTACTTTAAGCATATAGCTCTTCTTTTTCACAATTTTCATATTTTTTTTTTTTTTTTGCTTTTTTAATACATTTGTAATTTTTTAGAAACTGTATTTTTTTACTTTTTACTATTAAAGTGTATCTATTTCGGACAGAAAATTTTTACTTCTATCCCTCTCACAATTTTTTTTTATCTTTTTTTAACGATAGAAAAATAAATTTTTATTAATCGTCTCAAAATATAGCACAATCATTGTTCACTGCTTTAGAACGCATTTATTTTCTGTAACTGTAACTCCTTTCGGTAAAATCCGCATGTTTGGTTATCAAAACGCTGAATTTTGTGGAAAATTGTACTAAAAAAATTTCAACAAGTATTTAAAAATAATACTTTACTTAAACTGTTTGGAATTGAAATTTCGCAGAATTCAACGATTTTGATTCAAATATGGCTTTACACGTTCCAAGAGCGCCCGGCATTTCGCAGATGTTACAGGAAGGCACAAAGGTTTTTAAATTTATTTTCTTACGCCCTAAAATAACATTCTTATCATTCAGGTTACTAATTGCATTCTATAATTTAAAAATCATTTATTACTTAAGGGCTTGTCTGCGTAAAAAATATATGTAAAAAAGTCATGACTCATTCACCCAGTTTCAATACTAGGGTTTACCTTATTAAGTTATTTGCAGTATTGATAAATATAAGTCATCATTTTTAACTGTTGCTGACATATATTTGAATATTTCGAGAACGTTAATATATCCTATCTCTATGAGTAATAATTTCAGCTTTTTTTTTAGTTCGATAGTCTTATGATTGTGACAGATGTGTAATTGAAAATGAGGTAATGGGAGTAATACATTATTTGTGTATAAAGGAATCGGATGTTTAAAATTGAACAAATATTAAATAACATTTCATATATCGATCTACAAAGAAAATTTCGATCAGTATGCAGTGTATAATTTTTTTTAAAATTCCATTTATAATTATTATTCGATTAACAAAAATCAAATGATGATTTTTATATATGATGATAAAATCTGTTGCACACTTAACTTTTTCATGAGTTCTCAGGAATACCAAATACTAATTCACCAGTTTCAAATCATTATCTTGCCAAAAAATTGCCAATCTCTAAGGGGCATCCAGTGTCTCCTTTTAACCATTGTCAGTAAATAATTATTAATGATGTAAAGAATAAAATAGAGCAACATTATAAAAATTTTTATTTGGTAAAAAAAAAAAATTGTTGTTCATGCTAAACTCTAATTCTTTCTTTTCTATAAGAAGTAATAGCTGTCATTTTTAGGCAACAGTTTATCGAGAAAAAAATCGATGATTTTTGGAATTTGTTCTTTATACTTGTAGCTCTTTGTGGTAACATTTCAAATATTATTTTCTCAGCATCTTTCATCAATGGTTCAATAAGTTTGAAATTTTATCCCTATGAAATTTTAAATGTGTACCAACATTTTTTTTTTGGTCATTAATTAATTGTTTAAATATTTTTATTGTAATTTAAATAGTTTATTAGCTCAATTTCAATTCTGAATTTTTTGGTGATTGATGCATTATTTATTACAACTTTATTTTGTGCATGTTTTTAAAGTCATTTGCCATTATGTATCATTTTGCTATGTTTTGATTATAAGTGACAGGTTCATTTTATAATGGTTTTAAACTATTTTAAAGTTTTTTAATAAGGAATTTTATAGTGTTACCTATCACCATGATGAGAAAACATGTTTTGATGAAAGTGCAAAGTTTCTGAATAATTCAGTTAGGAAGAATATTGTTTGTTCAATAATAAATTTACTTTTAAAACTGTATGTTGATGAGATCATGATAAAAATTAATTACTATTATGTAAATACTACTTCTTTTATATTTAAAAATACTTTAATTTTTGAAGAAATTTTGTGCATTAATATTGGATATCATGTATATATATATTTTTTTGAAGAAATTTTTTTGACTGAGATGCAGTAGACTTCAAGTTCATTCTCCCAACTTCTCATTAGCTTTATACGTGCAACATATGGCATAAAATGTATCATTGACAAAAAGAAAATGATCCCAATATGGGCGTATATTTCATCCTCTCCTAAAAAATTTTAAAAAAGTTTGGAATACGTAAATTAGATTTTGATAAAATATTTTTTTTATTATTTACTTATTTATTTATTAATTTTTTTTTTTTTTTTTGTAGCATTTTCATGGTTTAGATGAAGCTATTTGTCGTAACATCGAAGCTTGTGTTCAATTAGCTGATACAATGAGAACAACATATGGCCCATATGGTATGTATTAGTCATACTTGTATATTTTTACATATAAGTTCTCTTTTACTTTTATGAAAATTCTTTTTTTGCAACAATTGATTAATGATTTAAGAATTATATTATATTGTCAACTATAAAATGTCTTATAATTCTTAAATCTTTTATATCAGTTTAATTTTTTAATTTTAGAATTTTATTACATTATTTGAAAGAATAAATCTGTAAAAAAATGTACAGAACTCCCAAGAATTGGAATATAAATGAATTTCTTTGATTATAGGTAACTAACTAGAGTACCTATTCTTGACATGAATGACTTTTTAAAGTAAAACTACAAAAATTTTATAAATGTATTATAATTTTTTAATGGGGAATAAATAAATATAACTTGTCTCCAAAAAAAATCCTTGAATAATAAATTGTCAGATAGGAACATAATATGCTCTTGAGGCTATGTATAGCTGAGCAGAAATCTTAAAAGGCAAAAAAAGCTGCACTCGCTGGTTGTGCAATCAAAAATTTGTTTTCAATCGGTTAATTGATATTCCCCCCGATTATTTTTTGTCAGGGTCAAGTGTATATTCTGTACTAGCTGATACCCGCCCGCTTCGCTGGGCAGACGATAATATTATATTTTGGAAGCTATACATAAAATATCAAGAAAATTGGAGCATTGAAACGACCTTTGTGTTCTCCAGATGGTTTTTTATCGGCATTAATTATAACCTTGAACTCCTTTTGGTCTTTAGGAACTGAATCAACAGCAGCTTTGAAATCGTGAATATACCTGTTATGTTCATGTAGCGCCTTTTGTAATTGGCTAATTCTGGCTTAACACCTGGGAAAATACCAAAATGAATGTGTTTTTCACGTTCATCATCACAGAGAAAGTAAAGCTGAAGGAAAGGTTGTTGAGGAGGCTCAGCCAAAAGGCTACCTATCCTGTGGTATACCTGCCTGTGGACTTTAAATGTTGGCATAAAATTTCCTTCCTTCAATTCTTTTCCTCCAAATGACGTCATCTGAAAACATCCATTATACTTACGAATTGTAGAAAGAAAATGTTATGAAAGCTGATCCTTATGGCTAAGAAGACCATGCAAAGGTTCAGGGTAGGATCTAATAGCAGGAAGCTGGACTTGACCACCACTGCAGCACATTCCTGGGGGTTCTTCTATCCATTTTAAAGCACGGCACCTCGAACAGGGCAAACGTTTTCCGATACTGACAATTTTATCATTTGAATAGTGAATATGTATTTCATATTTAAAACCAGACAAATTTTTGGAAGTCCATGGCGCTAATTTAACTTTTGATCTTTTTTCATTGTGTTTAATTACAGCTGCCTGATTCATGTGGGGTTATTAGAAAAGTATTTTCTTACAGCTGCTCTATGTACTTCAGGATGGCTTTTAGTATATTTTGAAGCAGCTTCTCTATGTTCTTCAGGATGACTTTGAGTATATTTTATAGCAGCTTGTCTTACTTGTTTATATCTAATTGAATTTGTGAATCTTTTTCTTCCTTTTTTACCTTTATTTAGTTGAAGAGATATTACATTATTAATAATTGATTCACTTGAACTTGAAAAATCAATGTTAGATATTGGTTGAGTCTTTGAAACTAACACAGACACATTTTTTTTTAGGCTGAAACTCTAAAAATGACTCATTTTCTTCATTTTGTTTCACATTATCATAACCAGGATTAACTTTACTTCTATTTGTTAATCCAACTGTTTAAATATAAACATCAAAAGGACCACTATTACAGTTTCCCATAAAACGTAATCTTTTTTCCCCTGAACTGTTTCCCCAACAGAAGCTATAAGGCAGCCACCTTGTTACACTTCGAACTGATAGGGAAATAGCTCTGCCGCCGCCATAATTTTGCAAATAGATCCATACGTGTTTGGTTTACACATTTCGGTAAAATATAAATCGTTAGTATTATAAGAGGCGCCAGATAGCATTTGAATGCAGCATTTAAACCAATACCAGTTGTTAAACATGTGAGAAACAATATTTCTCATTTTATATGCAATCGATATGTCACTTAACACCAGCAAAGATAGAGATGAAAATAAACATGCTCCGTTGCCAAGAATTTTTAAAACTTTGAAAGGAGTAGGTATTCCATCTATCCAAATATATTCAACATCCTTTATTAAAAATAACTGAAAAGTAAATATGAAAAATCAATTTGTATTAACCTACAATGAAATACTTCTCTAGTTAAAAAATATAACCGAAATTAATTTTTAAATATCAAATTATTTAAAAATTCAACAAAAAATACTAACAAAAAAATAAAGTATAGTAAAATTTTTTAGCAAAAAGTCACCCGTATTACGTTATCCTTTTTGCAAAGGGATAACTCTATTACGCTAGCAGCATATCTGGAACTGCAATTGAATAAGACAGAATAGCTCTTAAAAAATCATAGCACTAAAAATAATTCTGATAACAATAAAATATTCGACCATTTTAAAAAATCAAAAACATTTATTTTCTAGAAACCAAAAACTAAAAATAAACAAAATACAGAAAAAAAACCTTTTGCATAAACATTAGGTTACAATTATTGCATACATCGAAATAAATATTTTGATAGCTACTTATTTTTTTTATCAATGACATGAATAACATACCGTTATTATTTATTTGTTAAAAGCCAACTTCAATATATTCGTAAGATTGCGTTTTTACAAATGTAATTTATCAATCATTATTAATAATAAAATACTTTCTCATAAATTTAAAACTTACGCCTAGGTTCCACAACTATAAAAAATTATCGTTTGCTGAGCAAAACGGACAGAAATCAGCTGGGGGTACCATAGTATAGCTATTTAAAATTATAGTGCAAGGTCATTGAAATGCTTCGACTTAGCGGTGGAAGATATTTGGTGATAAATCTCTAAATGTAGGAATTTCGGGGCTCAACATTTACATTATATATGATAAACCTACAATGTGTCCTATTCAGTGGATTGTCTTGGGTGTGTGCTACTCCGTAAGAAGTCGAAATTTTAGTTTTTTTCAAAATCCCGCTCTTGCCAATCCACCATCAGCGCCTCAATATTAAATTATTTCCATTTCGCACGCGCAAATCCCGCCAAGTAAACTTAATTGGTAGCAATGCACAGAATACATAAAAAAAAAAAAACATATTCCGTTTGGCGTCGGTCATGTCATTTTTGGCGATAAAGTCGCCAAAAATGACATAACTTATGGCTAAGAAAAGATTAACGAATGAAAATCACACTTTGGATAAGAATTCCGTAAAATCCGTTCTTAGTGAGCGTCTACATCGCAAAATGAGTAACTATACCAAATTTCAAGTCAATCAGTTGTATAGTTTTAGAGATATCGTGATGAGTCAGTCAGTGGTATTTCGCTTATATATATATAGATACCATATAATAATGTCCTTTGGATTGATAAATTTCCAAATGGAATGAATAAAACATTTTTTTAAAATTATTTGAAATTTGCTGTTCAATACTATTTTCAAAAATACGTAACATGAACAGAAGTTATTAAAAAATAAAAATAATGTAATTCAAGAGAAGAAATTAAGGAAAAGGTTTAAAGTAAATTGAAATCCTAGGTGCAAAGTGGACTAAATATGAAGCTATGTATTAAACCCGTCTTGATGTTTGAATTCCAAATTTAACCCAATATAGCATGATGTACAGTAGTGAAATAGAGAAGAAATCATCAACTATGTTGCATAAGAGTTTAAAAGAATATCTTAGGATTTCAGAATTTGAAAAATATTTTGAAATTTTTTTTTTATCAATGTTAGATGTTCTTTTTTAAAAATGTTGTGCATTTTGTAGAAAATGTATAGTTGTAGATGGGTGTATTATATCAAAATGTAAAATAATTTTAAGTCATTTGCAAAAATTATCCTTCTAGGAAAGAATTATTTAACAGATAACATTGCATAGCCAAATATATAAATTAAGTAACATATATTTTTAAGGAAAATTTTGAAAATTAATCTAAAATAAATGCATAGTAGGCAATAAATCAAATTTGGAAGTATAGCCCTGGTTTCTAGGTTAGAATTTACCCTAACCTGTAACTGCAACTCAATGTGTTTAAGAGTAGTAAAACAGTAAAAACTTGAGTTATGTTATATAAGGATTTAAAAATATATATTTTTTGGGAATTAAGAAATTAGGTATAGAAGTTTATCATTATCAGAGATGCTATTGTTCAAATATTTTGACTGTTTTATTTTAAATATTGTGCAATCCTGAAAATTCGATTGATTGTCGGATGCCATTAAAAAATTCATTCAAAAAAAAATCATCAGATTAAAAAATAAACAAATCTACGTATAGGGAAATCATAGATGTCATCACCTAATGATTATGTGCTGGGAAAACAAAATCCACTTTAAAATAACATTTTTAAAAATCGAATGTAAATTTCACAATAATGATTTCAATATGCATACTTGTACAATGTGCAACCATAGATGTTTTTTGTACCAAATTTTATGCTCCTAGGTTTTGTAATTTTTGCATTGTATTGCACACATAAGCACAATCTCTTCCTATTATTAATATAGATGATTGTGATACACTTTAAAGCTCACAGGATTTTATCTGTTTTTATTTTTAAAAAAGTAACAGTGATGTTTATTTTCTCTTTAGGCATGAACAAACTTCTCATCAACCATCTTGAAAAGATGTTTGTCACTAGTGATGCTGCTGTGATACTGAAGGAGCTCGAAGTATGTAATATTTAATTTAATTTTTTTAAAATATGTGCATAAGGGTTTTTCTCTAAGCTGGTTTTAGGAGTGTCCCCCTCCCCCCCAAGTCCATCCTGTTTGTGTGGATAGCCATACTAATCGACTTAAAATTAGATATTTTTGAGTTATTGCATAGTTAAAATTAAGTTGTACTGGAAAGTTTTGTAATTATTTACAATATAGTGCTAAAATTAACAAAAGGAATTTTTTTATACCAAAGATTTTTATATCTACAAAATGTTTTGAATCCAAAATTTTTTTTAAAGAATTGGCTTAAACTAACTTAATGCACTATATTTTATTAATTAATTATTGCATATTATCTGAATCATAAACAGCATTTTATCTAGACAATGCCTGGCATTTTTTAATATCTGGAAGGAACTTTGATGATACTTATTCAGATTTTCTGTATAAGAGTTGAATAATTTTTCTTTTAAAATTGTTTTCTTTCTTTCATTTTTTTAAAATCCCTGTAGTGCAGCTCATCTTAGGCTGTAGGTCAGGACCCTAAATTTGCTTGTAAAGCAAAATGATGGATTTGTGAAATTTAATTTAGATACATGAACTTTTGCAATCTATTCATTAACTTTACTTAAGAGGGGTGTTAAAAATTTATATGCATGAAAATGGGGTCATAAGTCTAGAAAGTTTAAGGATCACTTAAATTTTCAGTATGCAGGTAACATAGAAAAGTAAGAAGTGTTCAATATAACATTCATTTTGTGTGTGTTTTTATATGAATAACAATGAAAAAATTGAAATAACCTTCCAGAATTTAATTGGTAGTAAATCTATTTTAAAATGCTTATATGTGGGATATGTCTACATTTTAATTTATATTGAAAGTGTCATATTTCTGTTATGTTTTTCATCATGCTAGTACTAGAGACAAACCAATGAATGAAATTTGGATTTGTAAAAAAAAAAAAAAAAATAACCATCTATATATAGTTAATATTTATGATCTATGTGACTCGCACTTGATAAAATTTACTTCTGGCAAGTTTATATTTGTATTTTTTGCTTCTAGATTCAACATCCAGCTGCTAGATTAATAGGTTTTGCATGTGATATGCAAGAACGAGAAGTTGGGGATGGTACGAGTTTTGTTATCATATTTGCTGGTGCTTTACTTCAGAAAGCAGAAGAATTACTTAAAATGGTAAGAGACTATTGCATATTTTCAAAATAAGTTATTAATCAAGTTATCAGCTCATATGAATTGTGTGTTTGATATAAATGACAGAAATAGAGCAAAAATGCACTATTATTTAATACGCAATTTATTTTAAAGAATGGGGCAAGTCATTGATGTAATTGCAGGAACATTTTGGGTCTCTAGCATTAAGAACCAATATTCATTTTTTGTAAGTTTTTTCTGCAATATATCTTTAAAGCTGCATTTCCAAAGCATATAGAGTTAAAATTGTTTTAAATATTTCAAAAGGATTTATAAACTGTTAATTTATTTTTTGTACATCTGTATTTATTTTTAAAATTTATTTTTTTATTGTGATTCCTTGAATATTCCATGTTATGTTTGGGCATGAAAGGTTAATTTAATAATATTTGAAATTAGAATGAGGCTTCTAGCCCACCCTTTTCAAAATTATAAATTTCTTTTCATAAGTGCAACTATAATTTTGCATGTATATCTAGTTTAATTCAGATTTCTCTTAAATTATTTGTACATTTGTGTTTAAAAATTTATAGAAGAAAAAGTTTTAATTAGAAGTTTTGAATCACCCACCTTATCCATGCTAATTTTGGAACCTAACAATTTTAAATTGTCAATATTGTTGCTGGTATGTATTTAAATTACTCACTGAATGCTTTTCTTTAATTTTTTAAAATTGTCTTAAATGGGCTGAATTCATTACTTTTGAAATTTCATATTGAGAAAAGATTAACAAAATGATTTTTTTTTTTAAATATTTAGACTTTTTTGCTGCTAATTGTAATGTTATAATTCATGTTTTAATTATGTATTGTTTCAAATATTCACTGGATGTGCTTACCTGTGTAATATTTTATTCCTAGGGGCTAGCACCCGCTGAAATTATTCAAGGGTATGAATTAGCTTTAGACAAGACACTGGAAATATTACCAAGTAAATTTTTCTCCATTTCAAATAAATCATAATGTGCATTACTTATAAAAGCTTAAATAGTGTAATTTTGTATTTGAATCTTTATTCTTACTCACATTTTTATAAGTGATTTTATATTTCTTAAATGTTAGATTTATGTGTTTGTAATTCCATCCTAGAACTAACAATAGTGAATTATTATTTTTTTAAATGTTGAGTATTTGAAGAAGGGGATTATTCTAAACTTCTCTAGATATATGTGCTAAATCTAGATATTTGTACTAAATTTTGAATGCATAGATCTTTCATTATGAGCTTATAGGTTTTAAAATTTATTTTTATAATGTTGGGTATCTCTTTTTAGATCTAATGTGCACAGAAGTTAAAGATGTTTCTAATGAAGAAGAAGCTGTAAAAGGTATCAGAGCTTCATTGATGAGCAAAGCATACGGAAATGAAGAATTTTTAGCTCGACTAATTGCAAAGGCCTGCAGTATGTATAAGCTTCATTTCATTATGCAAAATTTTATGTTGTATGTGTGTGAGATTTTCTTTTATTATTTGTGGAAGTTTTACTTGTTCACTCTATTAATCTATTTTATTTCTCCCAGTTTTAGTGAAGCCAGAAAAAGGAGCTTTCAATGTAGATAATGTGAGAGTTGTAAAAATAATTGTAAGTGTTATAAATTTTGTGTGTGTATGTGTGGCTTGTATGACTATTTAAACTTGTTTTTATTAAGATAACATATTAATAAATTTGGTAAACATTTTTAGCCTGTGAGAAAAATGTTATTTGTAAATCTTAATATTTATTTTTGTATATTAATTGTTTGTTTTATTAAGCAGTGTTTTCTTCTATTGTGTATAGTGTTCTTAACAAACCAAATTGCTGTTTGTATGTTAAAGTTAGATTAATTTGTTTAAAAAAATTTTATTTTAAATTTTACTGATTATGAAATGTGAGCAAAATTCAAATATAAATTAAATAAATTTTGGTAAAAGAATTATGGTGAACAATACTTAATATTGACTTTTATACTTAAGCCTTTTTTTCATCTGTGTGTGGTCTTTTGTCAAAAAGAAACATCTAGAATTAACATCAAATCAGAATTATTTCTGTTTAATATTTTTCTATTAAGAGTTAAGATTTTTTTTATATATATATATATATATATTAATGAGCATTTGTAGCTATAAATAAGTGTTAATAACGCCTGGTTTTCATAAATAATTGAATCATGAATAAATCGAATCAAGAAACTTGTTAATTTATTATTTATAACACTTTTTTTGTAGTAGCTGTATAATTCTAAGCATGTTTTTTTTTTTTTTTTTTTTTTGCATAAGTGAAAAAAATGCATTAGATGAGACATTTTCATTACAAACCAATTGGAAACTTTTCTCTCTCATTTTTGGAGAGAAAAAACTTAACCAAACCAAAAAAAAAATGCATTATTTTATTTTTAAACAGTTTAAAACTTAAGGTTTGTGTTGTTATTTGTAATAAGTTTGTTTGTATAAAACACCTGAAACATAGCTCTTATAATGCATTTCTTTTGAAAATTGTATGTGATTTTTTTTTTTTTTTTTTTTTTTTTTTTTTTTTTTTGATGTCGTTATGAATAACATCTTAATTGTCTTTATTTTCAATGAAAATTTGGTGTGTTAACTCAAAAATTAGTTGTACTTTTCCAATTCTTCTCAATATTCTTTCTGATTTATTTGGAAATAATAAAAAGTACATTTAATTTATTTTGCACAATTGTTTATTTTCCTATTAAAAGTAATTTCAATTACATTGTAATATTACATATTCCTTAAGGAACCTTGACATGTAAGTTTATCATGTGTACACACATATTGGTTGCTCATTACTACAGTAGATGTGGAATTAGCGAATTGAATGACTGAATATTTTAGATTTTTGATTTTATTTTTGTATCATACTTACTATTTACAATGTATTAGAACAAAAATGTTCCATTACAACTGTACTGTGAAAATTGAAGTTATGCATAAACAATTTTGTTCATAATTGAATTTTTTATTTCAAAATTTAAAAAATTTTCAGTATTTAAATTTATTAATAACCTTCATAGAAATTTTTGATTCATAAAGCAACTATTTTATGTATATATATTTTTTATATTATTTTAGGGTAGTGGAATTGATGCGTCAAGTATTGTAGAAGGCATGGTTTTCAAAAGGATAGTTGAGGGAGACATTCAGAAAGCTGAGAAGACTTCCGTAGTTGTTTTTACATGTCCTTTTGACTCTCAAATGACTGAAACCAAGGTACTGTTAGATATTCATCAATAATTTATTCTTTTAACATTTGAATCAGATATAGTTACTTTTTATACTGATACTTTTGAATAATTCTGTATTAAATTTGGCATAGTTAGTATATCAATATGAGACTGAGAAATTTAAAAATAATTTTTTGGTCTGATTTAAACATTCCTATTTAAAATACATTCTTCCTTCTGTGATAAAATGAAATTGTTGCAGCAATAACAATATTCAAAATTTTAATTATAGACTGTTTTGATTATTGTAAATGTATTAAATCCTTTCTGCGTGTAAAATTAAATTTTAATTCATTTATTACTATTGTGTGCTATTATTTTTATGCATAGAAAACCCTGTAAATAACAATTGCATAACTCTTAAACCTTGTTCAATGTTATCCATTTTATATCGATATGTGTTATGTTACCGAAACATTTAATTCAAATTATGTTTATTCATTTAATTAGAAGGCTTTCTAGTCTAATTATGCTTTTGAAATCCCTTTCTCTCTGTAATTATTTTTAAAATGAATGGAGGGGAGGTGACTTACTTGAGGTCTCTTACTATGTTTAGTTTTACCTATTTGGATTATTTTATTAAATATCATAATTAGAAAAAACTTTACTGTTGTATTTTATTATATTATAGAGATCAATTTTTTTTGCAATGAAAATTTTTTGTCAATGTATGATTTTCTAACAATATATTGGAAATTTTGGAGCAAGAAATATCTTTCCTTTTGAATGTTATGCAAAAATCTAAGAAAAGAGTACAGCGAAAATAAATTAAACATTTTATCAACTAAAACAGAAATATTCTAATTACTGTACTAAAAAACAACATTTGTGATTTGGCATTTTTTGTGTTCCCTTAAGATGGCATGTTTACTTGATGACATCATTCTTAATAATAAGATCAAATTTTTTTTTACATTTAAAAGGAGGACGAAAAGTAATTTAAGGAAAAAGTACATGTAAATAAATCAAACATTTTAATAATTGAACAAAAATATACTATTTATGCTCACATCCCTTTTAATTATTTAATTAAACGAATATTTTTTGTCAATATATAATTTTCTAGCAATATATTGGAAATTTCTGAACAAGAAATATCCTTCCAATTGAATTTTACGATAAGTGCTGCAACTAGAGTATCAACATTTAATCTTGATTTCTCACTTGCCCAAAAATCATTACCAATTCGAAAAACTCTCAACTGCTGCATTACTTAGAAGACATCACAATATAAATTCAACTAGAATAACTAAATCTGCATATGGAATGTGTTTATTTTTGAAATTGTTAAATATTTTCACCCATCTTTTATCAATTTCAACATGTTGATTTTCTCATTGTTCTAATTTACCTGAATTTAAATATACATTCAGTTTATAATATCTTGAAACAGACAATTGTCATCAATTTTAATATCAGGCATTTCTTTCAATAAAAATTCAACACTATTTTCAATTTGTTTCCTGTGATATTTGTTTTGAATCATTCTTCAACATTTTGTAAAGATGTTTGGCAAAAATTCTGCACTTTGGTAAACTCTTCTGTTATGCTCAGATTTAACTCATCTAATTTCTGCAATTTTCTTTTTATTATTAAAGGAATAAATTTTTCTTCAAATTGTGATTTATATTGAAGGACAAAAACGTTCAAAATAAAACTGAAATATATTCACCTTCAATCTTTTGAATAGTTTTGAGGAAAATAGATGCCTAGTTATGTACAAAATACATTAATATCTCCAATAATTCATGATTGTAAAAAGATTCCAGAATTTTTCTAATTTGTCTAAAAAATATGAACAGAGGCTCAAATAATTGTAAAACATGCTTTATAGCAGGCGTTAGAGCAAGCCATCTAACTTTTGAATATCTTAAAAGTTTTTTTGTATTCAACATTTGCATAACAGTTTGGCATGGCTTCTATGAATACTAAGATTAACAGATAATTTTAAAATATCGAAAAGGACACTTTTCCGAGGAAGGACAGAATTTACAAAAGGACTGTCCTCCTTAAAGGAGGACGATTGGTCACCTTAATTTTATTAATCATGCTTTTTTTAAACATATTTCATTCTGATGTTACCTAAATTTTGTATAATCTCACTTTTAAATTTTTTATTATCTCGCATTTAAAAATGCATATTTTATTTAACAGGGTACTGTACTTATCCAATCAGCAAATGAATTACTGAACTACTCACGTGGTGAAGAAACTCAATTGGAACAGGTCAGTGGGATAAAAAAAAATATGTAATGTTTGGTGATTTTTATTTATTTAATTTTCATTTAATTAGTGGGAAAATGGTGTACATGTCTCTTAAATTAGGAACATAGTTACCTCCTTGTTGATCACAGCAGTTGGTCAAATGGATTAATGGAAATTTTTGCACGCATTGAATATTACTGAGTTGTGCCATCACAGTTTGAACATAATACAAGTAAAAGGGTCATCAATTCTAGCAATTTTAACTAAAAATTGTTTAAAGCTTTTTTTGCTAATATACTATTACTAGCTTTAGTGAGATTCGGGATGAAACATATGTATTTAAGTTATTAACAAATATAGATGTAGTTATATTTGTCTTATACTCTGATGAATTTTTCTACTGTAAAATATACATTTTTATCCAAGATGTAAAATTAGCCTGTATCTTCCATTATTCATTTTCAATGAAATAGATTAAACATGTTTTGTTAAATTCTACAAGCATGCATGATAATTTTTTCCATTGATTAAAAAATGCAAATGTTTTTCTTTTCCCTTTAAATTACCCACAAATACAAAAATCATTAATTTCAACATTAAGGATTTTTTTAAAAAAAATTTATGTGCATAATGTTGTAAAAGTATACATGGATTATTTTTTTTACTGTAATCTTGAAATACTTTTTAGTGTATTAATTTTGTAATACTATAAACTAGTTATTGTTCATTAGTTAGAAAATTTTAACTTCTGTTTAAATGTACTATGTTCAGAAAGATCATCATTACGTTCATTTAACACATTTTTTTCAACTTAGTATTAATTTCAAGATATATCAAGAGAACACACACACACACACATATATATATATATTTGTATGTATGTATATGTGTATCCCTATTACATATTGTCTATAAAATGAAGTTAGCACAAAAATTACTGCATTTGGAAAACTTTCAAGTTATTATTAAATGCTCTGGAATGTTGTATTCAAAGTTATTAGAAGGGGAGGAATTCCATTCCATAAATAAAGGAATAAAAATCATGAGGGGATTGGTTTGATTTTTATAGTTGACTTGTTTTGTTTATTCATTAAATTTACATGGAAGACTAATAAGTTTGAAACTGTAAATTTATCTTCACAGCAAATAAAAGAAATTGCTGACACAGGTGTCAGAGTTATTGTAGCTGGAGGAAAATTTGGTGATATGGCTCTTCACTACTTAAACAAGTACGGTATTATGGCCGTTCGACTCCAATCTAAATTCGACGTCAGAAGGCTGTGCAAGACTGTTGGTGCTACACCTTTGCCCAAGTTGGTAGGTTTTAAAGATATTTCACTTTGTGTGTGTAAAATGTTTAATTGTAAATATATTTTAAAGAATATATATTGATTTTTTGCTTTAAATCAGAAATTATAATGAAGTAATACATGGGAGAGATGTTGAAAAGATAAGCTATGAAAAGACTAATCTTTTATATTTAACATGAATCAATTAAATGTAGTAATTGTGATCAATTCCTTGACTTTTGATCTAGATTCTAGAATTGTTTGATTATCAAGGATTATTATTTATGCTTTTTCATCCCTAATTTTAATGTGTTGTTTTTATGAATCTTAGTGAGCTTAAAAGTATGGATATAATTTGGTTCCATAATTTATATAAACTTTGTCTACAGTATAAAATTTTCAAATTAATCCAAAATCTTTATAAATTTATTGACAGGTAATTTGATTTTTCCCTAGGAAAAGTAACTTTTTATTTATTTCATGTATTTTTCTAGCAAGTGTTCTCTTTTAATAAATTTACTGATGTTGAATATTTCTGTAGGTATTAGATGTGAACTGCACATAATATATATATATATGATGATGAAACTTTCTTATATTATTACTAATTGTTATTATATTACCAGATCACTTTACACAAATTATCATAAGCTCTGTCAACAGAAAATATGTTAGCTGTGTCTAATTTTGTCAAATATATATTGATACACATCTTGTTTAAATTTTTAGTGCACTCCATCTAAAGAAGATATTGGTTTCTGTGATCAAGTTTTTGTGTCAGAAATAGGAGATACACCTGTTGTTGTTTTTAAACAAGGTATATTTGTATACTTCTACAATTTTCAATACATGTTCTTATTATGGGTTAGTTTTCTCTAATTTTAAAGCTAAATATTGATTTGGAAAAATATTTTTTATTAATAAGTTAAGTATTTGATTATACATGTATTTTGGAGATTTTTATTTTAAGAAATTTGCAAAGTCATGCTTTCAAGATTTTTAATAGTCTTAGAAATTGAAAATTTTCATCTTTTTCTGAAAGCTAGTTTTATATATTTAATTAAATACATATAAATAAATAAAAATTTTGATGGTACTTTTTTTTTTTTTTTTTCTGTGCTATCAATATTATGCATTTTTTCAAGATTATATTATATGTCGCTTTAGATATAGCTATTTTATTTGTATTGCTTGGATGATGACTAATATTATTTTGGTCTTTATAGAAAGTAAGCAATCTCAAATTTCTACCATTGTTATTAGAGGATCAACTGAAAGTTTGATGGATGAGTTTAATCGAGCCATTGATGATGGTGTTAATAATTTCAAAGCTCTGACTCAGGTGAGAATTTTCGTATTATACATTGCTTGTAAGAAATTGCATAAAAATTATTGGAGCATCTTTTGTTGTCAATTTGAAATATCTGCATACATTCTTTTAAAGAAAAAAAAAGCCACCTTCCCTCAATCATTTATAGTATTTTTTTACATTCTAATTGAAGCAGATATATAGTGATAGTGAGTTCTTCAATTTTCAATGCTTGAGTTTCCATTTTAACAATTATTACACATTTACTTTTTTTAACTTTGAAATTAAGGAATAAAAGCTATTAAACGTGACTCTTTCTTGTTTTAAAAATATGTATTATAGTTTGTGATGTATAATTTAGGATAAAATTATTTTTTTTGTTGTGGTGTAGGAATTATTATTTTGCTATAAAATTTGTCAGCCCATTCATATGCCAATTGGGAAATAAATATATAAATTATTATTATTATTAATTATTTTTTTTTTTTTTTTTTTTTTTTTTTTTTGTAAAAAAATTTTAATTTTTTTTTTAAATTTTTTTTTTAATTGTTGTTTTTTTTTTTTTTTGTTAATGCATCAGAATTTAAGAGTTGTTAATAAAATGTATTGAACTCTGGATCATTAGCTTTAATCACTTGGTTATCTTCCTGGTAGTTTATCTATAATAAAACTCTATATTCCTGCGCAATTTTTGTTTGTGAAATATTATGAGATGGGATATATATTACATTAAAAATTCTGAATATAACAATTTTTACTGTGTGTTTATTTAAATAAATATTTTTAAATTTTATTTTCAGAATGAATTTAACTCCCATAATTGTAAAAATGCATATTTTGTATAATAGTGTTGTTTTATTAAAACTTAGTCTTGCTAAACAATTACACAACATCCTACTTTTATGGAAATTTTTCTGAATAACAAATCTGTTAAAGAGAATGTTTTTGGAATATACCAGTATGATATACCGCAGAACAAGATAATTCCATTATTTGAAACATTCCGTATTTTATTTAATTGATTGTAGATGTTTCTTTAAAATAGGATGGAAGGTTAGTACCAGGTGCTGGTGCAACTGAAATTGAATTGGCTAAACAAATAACGAAATATGGAGAAGTATGTATATGTATATATTTCCCCTCTGTCATATTTCTTATACTTTTTACTTTGTATTAAGTTTTGATATAAAATACTTGACATACCTTATCAATGTATTTTAGACTCTTCCTGGATTAGAGCAATACTCTGTGAAGAAATTTGCTGATGCTCTTGAATCATTACCTAAAGCATTAGGTGATAATGCTGGATTGAAAGTAATTATTCAAAGACTTATATTTTTTATTTATCTTTTACTCTTTATTATCAATGTTGATTGCATCTGTTTTATTTTAATGTTGATTTTTCATATTTTTAAGCTTTTTGTTTTTAAAAAAGCCTTTTTTTTTCCCCCTCCAGTCTAATGAAATAATTTCGAAACTGTATGCTGCTCATCAAGAAGGAGATAGAAGTATGGGTATTGATATTGATGTAAGTTATTAAAGATCCTCATTTTTTTAACTTGAATATGTTAATTCAATCTTTTAATATCCAATATATTAATAGTACCAAAGAATTTAAATTATTCTTCCTTTAGAGCATTTGTAATTCAAATAATAAAAGATGAATTATTTTTAGAGCGGTCTCTTTTTTTTTTTTTTTTTTTTGTCTAATGCCTTGAACGATATTTATAAGTTCCTGACTTTGATGCATGTATGCAATTTTCCCCTTATAAATATTGGAACATTTTGCTTTCTAAAAAAGTGCTGATATTAAATGCTTACTATTCTTTAATATTATAGAAATGCACTCTTATTTTTAATATTTTTAGTTTAATGGGCTTGTAATTAAAAGTTTGAATTTAATTTAGTATACCCATTAATCACAATAGGTTAGTGCACGTTTATTTATTGAAGGAGGGGTATAGCAGTTTTTTTCCTGCTTATCAGAAAAGTTCAATTGTTATGGAAATATATAGTTTCTTGGTTTAAATTTCAATGTTCCATATGCAGTACTATCATTCTTTAAAAGAAAAAGTTATTTATTTAATCAATTTGCTTGGTTAGTCAATAAATTACTGATATTTTTTATTTATATTTTTTAGGGTGAGCATGCAATTAGAAATGCAGAACAGGCTGGCATCCTAGATTTGTATATTACAAAACACTGGGCTATCAAAAATGCTACTGGAGCAGTTAATACCATTCTGAGAGTAGACCAGGTATTACTTTTTATTTGTTGTAAATGTTACTTAGTATGAATTTTTTTTTTTTTTAAAGGAATTAATTTTTTTTCATTCAATCTTACTCTGAGACTGTTATGCTCAACAAATATATTGTGCAGCTGAGAGAACAAAATTTTTCATGGATTTATTATTAATAATAATCACAAGTTATTTGCAATGTGGTAGCATTTAAAAGTCATTTCAGTTTACTTTACAATTGCCATTAAATTTTGAGATTTTTAACCATATGTGTTAATTTTAGATCTTTTACAGTTCTAATTATCATTAAAAAGTAGAAATAATTATAATGGATAAAATGGTGCATGTTGCTCTGATTCTTTAAATAAATATATTCATAGTACTTACATAATTACTTTTTATGTTTTCAAGGTAACCAATCGCATAGTTAATAATAAAAAAATATAGGTATGAACTTGATGAAGAGTTCAATAAATAGTTAAAAGTTAGAGTCTGCCTAGGCTTAAAAAATCCCATCAGACAATGCCTGTTTCTGAAGCCTTTGGGCTTGAGGCACATTACTAGGTTGTGTCCAGGCCGAGCGACTAGCTGGCCTCTGGACTCCTAGTGGTATTCATTTACGAATTCAGGGGGGGGGTGAAGATCTTAGTTGACCCATGAATGGGGATTGGTTGATGGGACCCGTGGAATTTATTTGACCTATGATCAACTACCCAAGCTTGAAACCACTAGGAATCGGACCTAGGTCAGCTGGGCTCACAGTCAGGCGTGCTTACACTACACCACCATGATCGCTAGATAAGTAGTAAAAGGGTACAATTTTTCTCAAATTAGTGATGACTCTTTATGTAGAAAGTAATTTTTCCCTGAGAATATATTACATATTTAGAATAACAGGAAAATAACTTGCATGCGAGTTTCATTTGTGTATAAATAACTTCATTGTACTATTAATCCAAGTTAAATCGTATATGAAAGTTCGAAATTGTGCTGTTTGGATGTATTTTATTTATTATATAGAACTTTTGTTATTTAAGTTACGCAACATTTATAAAAGAATACATTTGATTATTTTTATTTTAAAATTAATTTTTTTAACATTTGTTTTACAGATAATTATGGCAAAGCCTGCAGGAGGGCCCAAGCCACCTCAAGCTGGTGGAGGAATGGATGCTGATGATGATTGATCCATCGCAAATGTATAGAACATTTAAACCAACTCTCAACTGTTTTTTTTTTTGTTATGACATGCTGCGCTCATTAACTCTGTTAACATTCATGAACATTTTTAATTACTTCTTTTTGCATTGAATGCTTTTGTCTTCAGTAAAGAATAAATTATGTAAAAAAGAGACAATTCTTGTTCTGTATTTACTTTTGTATGAAAATGTTCCGTTTCAACAATCACTTGAGAAAAAAACGACAATAGAGATGTTTGCATTCATCATAGGTGAAAGGTAATTATCAGAGTAAATACATAAGTACCTCCAAATAAGGAACACCCAATGGACCAGACATACTGTCCCTTAAATAAAGGAATCCCTTACAAGAGGTGCTTGCGATACTTTTACTGTTACCCAAAGTTTGGAAATGTGTAGAATTTCCAAATTTTGTCAGCACTTTTTTAATGTCCTGGAGAAATGAATTTAATATTTCTGAATAAAATAATACATATATCAATGAAATACATTGATAGATGGAATTGTGTCAGAGAATTTTACTTTTATCATTAATCTGAGATATTCTTTCTTCGCACTGCTATTCTTTCCCTTCTGTTGCAATTACTGTGGTGTGGGAAAAAATTCCAATGTATTTAGAATATTAAAAGATAGTTGTGTTTATATTTCAAATATACAAAGTTAAAAATAAAATATTTTTTGTATATTACATTCATAAAATTAAATATATTATTAAATATATTTTCTAAAAAAAAAAGCCAAGTAGTTAAATATGAAAATCCAGTCATTGTCCATGCTACAATTTCTTAAATTATATTTCAGACATCAGATATTAAAAGACTTATCAAAAATAAATATTACTTATATTTAATCCCTGTTTTTTCTATTGTATCATGTAATTTTTGATGCATATTATCTTCCTCGAAAGGGTAAAGAGTGTAATATTTTATGAATTGTCTGGATTTAAATTGGATAAATATGTAAAACTATTTTCAAAATGACTGGTTCATATTTGAAATTAATACACTGCATTTTCTGGTCAAAATGAAAGCATAGCAAGTTATCTTAAATGAATGCTTACTGGAAATAATCAGAATAGATGTGCAATTAAAATGGACTTTTCAGAACATAGTGAGCTATGTTCTTATGCTCATAGTGAGCTATGTTTCAATTGAATTCCATTAAAACCCATCATATAGAAGGGCTCCAAGTCCCTGCATTAGCAAGATGTGAAGTTTGTATTGTCGGATATCAGTTTAGATATTGTCCTTGTCACTTGGACCTTCTTATTTTTAACATTTCATCACCAATAGCCCTCATGTTGCTCCTATTGCAACATTAATAAACAATCATTCAAGATATTGGGATACTTGTTAGAGAAACATTTTATCAATAAGATGTGCAAGTTTCTTATTGCATATGCATATTTATTTCAAGGAAGCTTATGTATAAAATATACTAATTTTGCTAAATCTTTTTTTAATATATACGAAGCATGTCCTTTCATATTATGAGTATGTGTGATTAACTTGAATCCAGTATTTGATAGGACTTTGACATTAATTATAACAAAAAAATGCATTTGAAAATGCATTTTTGGGTGAAATAAAAGCTATGATACCTATTTACAATATTTTTATTACAATTTAATTTAAAATACTAAGGTTGCTATTAACAAGGTAAATTACTTATCGCACTTGCAATTGTAACTCAAATATAACATTTTGGGTTCACGTCATGCTATCAATGCCCTTGGATGCAATGTTCTAGCCGAGCATTTAGTAGTACTCTTATTGACTTTCTCTTCGGCAATTTTAAGTTTTAATGGAAATGATCATGCCTCTTCTAAAATCACAGGACATAATCCTTTGTTTTGGTTTGATTGCTGAAAGTGATAAACTAATTATTGGTTTTGAGCACTCCAACCAAAGCAGGAATTAACACCTGGCGTGCAGGTGTTCTTGGTTTCCAGGAGAATCAAACTCTAAAGGTCAAAATTCATGAGAAGCAGAAGTGTTGTTTGCCCATTCTCGCAAGTCCAAATGTCTTTAATGAGGACCTGAATTACTAATGAATTTGCTATGTGAGGTCGCCACACATTAAGGGTTTGAACTTGAAGAAGAAGACTAAACACACATAACCAAGGGTAACTATATTTTTTATTAAAATCGAAGAAAAATATAAACTGTCAACCTGATGAGCTAACACAAGAAGAGAGCCATAAATGGAGGAGAGAACCAAGTAGTCCGAACGTTGATTCATCTCCCTCCGTGAATGTTTTCTAGTGTTACCTTAAATAATGATAGCAGAACTAGTACACTTTATCTTCAAGTAGATTCATTTAGCTTGCTCTTCCAGAATGGCTCTCTCTCATCCTCATAGTGGTTGAATAGGCTGGTGGTGATCAGCGGTCGCCACAGATCTTTGACAATGTTTTTTTTTTTTTTTTAAGATCCATTATAATTTGATGATGTATTAAATAGGATTGCTTAATTAAATGAATAAATTTAATTAAGGGAAATTATCAATGCTTAAATCCATACTTTTCTGGAGAATTTTGTTTAATTTCTTGCTTTGCTTAGTGATCTGATCAGTCACTTTTTTCTACTCTTCGTAACTTGGAATTGAATTCATAAGTTCTTGGGTTCAAATTCTCATTCCACAAAAATATGAACAAGTGATGATGACACTCTGTAATTTGACTCCTAAAGTCGTTTTAAAATTATTAAATTGGGGTCCAGCTCAAATGTTTTCATATACTAACTAGCTCCCCATTTCAAAAAAATCAACCACAGTAAAACTTATGCTCATGGTGCTCTTACCATCATAAGGAAAAAGAAATTTTAAAAAACTAAAGAGAGAAGAAAAGAGTATTTTATATATAAATGTTTTTTATTCAGTTTGCAGTGCTTCATTTAATATTGTGTTGGGCTTCTTTAGAAATGTTATCGAATTTTGATATATGCGAGAATGAAATTGATGTTATAGAAAAGCATAACAGGCAGGTAAAATAAAACCGCATTAAGTTGGATCCTTTTAACTCAGATCACTGGATAAGTTTGCATGATTTTTTTTAATAAGAGAAAGAATCTGTTAGTTTTATTAATGCATTTGGGGGAGGGGGTGATTGAATTTTTTAACAGCTATGAATCTTTGAAAGAGAGTGGGGGAGGATAGTTCTACAAATATTTTGCGCAAAACCCACAAAATCTTCCACCTGTTGTCACCAGTGACATAGCATACGATTCCACATAGTCAAAATGGAAAATGCACTAAAACAACTTTAAGTGCATTTCTATTGTTCATAAAGTAGACGTCTTTATTATCTGTAAATGTGAGTGACCGCGGTAGCCTAGTGGTCACGATCTCGCTGCCTGCGTTTTTGTCGAGTCTTAATGTCATTAAAGAATTGTCGTGTAGCGGGGGTGGTGCGCAATAAAGTCTTTTGGGACTCCAATTCTTCCCTTTAGTGTAATGTGGAAGTTTAAAGAGGGAAGTGTCGTTTTCGTCAATTGAACGGTATTTAAAATTACGAGATCCGTCCCCAATAACCCTCGTGTTGCTTCTTTGCGCGATGTTAAAAAACAATGTGTTGTTCAAACAAGTGTCGATTTGTTCAATATATAGATGATTTTCTGTAAATGTTTTATTTTATTTCATTCTTCGGTTTATCCCAACCGGCTCTGGCTTCAGTTAATGCCACTCAACGAAGTTTTACAGTATAGGAGTCCATTAATTAAGGCAACATTTATTTAGCCATTGAGAGAGATTTATTCTAATTGAAAGAAATGTTGCTATATTTGAGACAAAATGCTAATAATTTACGTTTTTCGTGTAAGGAAAAACGTCCTCGTAAATAATTCAGTGATATCGAAAACAAAACGCGCTCCAATGATTATTTTAAATCAAGCAAATTTCGAAGTGTTTTTAACTACATTATCCATTAGCTCGAATTTCAATATCAAGGATATAAATGCCATTCGAATTTCTAAACGATAATTATTTTTTTTTTACCTGAGTTTAGGATTTTAATATTTTCTCATGCATAAAACATTTATAGGTAATGAAAAACTTTAATATAAATTGAAATCAAAAATTTAAAAGATGAACGGTAATTAAATATGAAATTTAATTCTTGCAAATAATGTAACTGGTTACTTCTTTTAGTATTCACTGAAAATGTAAATTGAAACATTTGGCGTTGCTATGATTATTAACCGCAGTCAGATCCCATTAAACACACGAGTCTGCTTTACGCGTGGTTTCACAATGGTTCTCTTGATAAACAATGACATGTGATTTTACTTCTAAACATTGTGTCATCATAATTCTTATTTTCTTTCTATGTTATGATTAATTTTTTGTTCGCTTGACATCTCGACTTTCTATTGAGAGTATATTTTGATTCCTTTTTCTCCCCTGTTTTATGTTGTTATGTATCTGAAATTACGTCGCTTCCGCACAACGTTACTCATATAAAAGATTAGTTGGATGGTTTTATTGATTTCGCACTATAAGGCAACTCGAGGGCTAATGGCGACAGACCTCGGTCAAGTGACGAGGACGACACCTGAGTTGGGACCTCCCCCTCTCCTAACTTCCACACCATGTTAATGGGAGGACTTAGAGCTCCAACAGATTTAACGTGCATCATCTGCTACACGGTGGATCTCTAGGGTATCAAGGCTCGAAAACCGCCGTCCGTGACCTTGATCACTAGGTTGTGGAGGGCTAAAGTAATGAAAAAAAAATTTCAGAAAACTCTCAATACATATGAATCACCATTTCTTGGAAATCCACTTTGGATTATTTCTTTTGCAAGTGATTATTTTCAAGATTTCGTGGTTAGTGAGATTAGCTGTATATTCAATCATTTTACATTGGTCAAATTTTAAGAGTCGCACAAAGATTTTTTTCTTGTAAAAGAGTAATTTCTGTAAAAATTAAAAATAATGTCAGAAGATTATAAATGCAAATAAAAACCTTATATACGATCGAAGAAAAATTCAACAAATTTAAAAAAGGACTAGCAAACATTTCCCCAGAACTTAATCTACCTGAGTCTACACTACGTGGATATGACAGTAGAAAGCACTAATCTTGACAAATATCTGTTTAATTTTTGTTAATAAAAGAGATGGTGTACTTTTACTTGAACCAGTGATTATTTTCTTGAATTAACCAGTTATACTGTAATTTTACGCAAATGATCGTTATCCAAAAAATTAATATCAGTGTTGTAACTTACGTCATCGCTCTTTTTTACAACGTTTTTCTGAATTTCACTTGGTGTGTGTGTGAGTGTGTGTGTGTGTCATCAAATTTTCGATCGTTAATTTAACCAACTTCCCATCAAGCTAGAGCTTTGAAATTTTGGGAATCGTTCGTACTCGCCTAACAATGCAATATTTAGACGTTTGCGATAAGTTTTAATTAATATTTTCTTTAATAATGCAGTTTAGCCCAATCACTTGACGCGATTTCAAAAATTTGCTCCAAACTTGGCTGGTTTTTATTTATTATTATTATTATTTTATTTTTTGTTTAACTTAAGTCCGTAAAACGGAACAGGGTAGCCACATTTAGCAAAATATCGCTAAGTAATTCTTGTCGCCAAGGGTGGTTGGGTAAAAATGCATTCCATTCATTTAATTTACCGGATGAATTAATTAATTTTAGTTAGTTTTAACGTTTTTATGTATTTCACTTGGTGTGTATCTGTCTGTGTGTGTATCACTGTGTCATCAAGTTTTCTATCGTTAATTTAACCAACTTCCCAGCAAGCTAGAGCTCTGAAATTTTGGGAACTGTTCTTACTTGCCTAACAATGCAATATTTAGATATTTGCATCCAGTCTTAACTAATATTTCAATAATTTTTTTAATAAACTTTGCCGCCATATAAAAACGTTGTTTTTAAAAACGTTGGTTTTTAATTCGAATTATTCATATTGAAGCTGTAACTCGCTGTTTGCTTAACCCGTGATTAACTGGTAGTCGGGCTCGTGTTTACTAAATCGCGGAATATGAGTGCAGAAACCTCTAGTCTAAGAAAATATATGGCTTTTAAAGTTCAAGACTAAAATCACAATTTTGACAAAAACTTTTTGTTCTGATTTGGTTTTATCCATCGCGTAAGAAGTAACACTAGGGCTATTGACAACGGACCAGACTTCGTCATTTTGAACCTTGGTCAAGTACCGAAGACGACACCAGAGCTAGCAGCTCCCACTCTAAACTTCCACACCACGCCACAGGGAAGATTTTGAACTTCGACAGATTTAACGTGCATCAGCTCCAGTGGGTGTCCTTAGTGGCATTGAGGCTCAAACCCACGATTCGACAAAAACCACCGTCCGCGAACGCAGCCACTCTTTGTTCAGAAAGCTTAAGTATTTATTATTTTTTTAATAAAATTTTTACTGTTTCTGTTTAGGATATAATTTTTTTTAAATATTGCATTTGTTTGATGACCGAAAGGAGACGTTAGTTCACAGAACTGTAATGTTTTGATATATTACCATGCAAAACTGTGGATCGCTTTCTTAATTTTAAACTTATAAAAATTATGAACATAAGCTGTTTCAACACATATTATCTACTTAAAATATGTCTTAAGAGGCCTAAAATTCTTGGAGCTATATTTTAAGCACTGAATACACATTTCCATTTTCTTTTTGAAGCACGAATAAAATGAACCGTACGAAATATAAAATTAAATACTTCTTTAGTACAATAGGAAAAAAAAAAAAAAAAAAACTTCGGCGAGTCTGTATTATAGATTGCATTCAATAAAAACTTAACTGAGCAAAATAATTTATAAATAAAAATATATGTATTCCAACCAACATGGGATGAATATTATAACTACTCTCTATTTTCATTTTTTAAAATCATGTAACATTTTCAAAAACTATACACAAGACATATACACCCAAACATAATTCGAAATAAAAACCAACGTTTTTAAAAATAACGTTTTTATATGGTGGCAAAGTTTATTAAAAAAAATTATTAAGATATTAGTTAAAACTGGTCGCAAATATCTAAATATTGCATTATTAGGCAAATAAGAACGGTTCCCAAAATTTCAGAGCTCTAGCTTGATGGGAAGTTGGTTAAATTAACAATAGACAATTTGATGACACACTGATACACATACATACAGACACACACCAAGTGAAATACATAACAACGTTAAAACTAAAATTAATTAATCCGGTAAATTAAATGGTTGGAATACAGTTTAGTCAAACCACTTTTGGAGACAGGAATTATTTGGCGGTATTTTGCCAAATGTTGCTAAATTGGTCCGCGAAGCGGACTTAACATTCAGCCAAAAAAAAAAAAAAAAATTCGCCAAGTTTGGCAATTATTCAAATTGCGCCAAGTGATTGGGCTAAACTGTATTATTTAAAAAAATATGAGTTAAAACTTGTCGCAAACGTCTAAATATTGCATTGTTAGGCGAGTACGAACGATTCCCAAAATTTCAAAGCTCTAGCTTGATGGGAAGTTGGTTAAATTAAAGATCGAAAATTTGATGACACACACACACAACAAGTGAAATTCAGAAAAACGTTGTAAAAAAGAATTGCAATTGTTCTGGAAATAGTGGGTATTTTATTTTATTTATTTATTTTGAATTTTCAAAATTAGCTGTCTGATTTTTTAGACGTTTACATTCTATCCAAACATTCCTCTCAATCATATCAAGTTTTAATTCTGCCAAGAGAACATCTGTAACCTTGAACATATAAGTATTAATAAAATAACATTTTCTTGCAAGCATGAAGCAAGCTTTTAAATTGTTTAACAAGTTTTTTAAGTTGTTTAAATTGTCAAAAAGCTTTTTAAATTGTTACTTTACCATTAACTGTCGAATGGTCTGAAAAGAAAATACAATTTATACGGGTTTTAGGTTAAAGTTCTGTTCGAAAAGGTTGGTTAACACAAGACCTTGAATCTTCCCATAATATCTTGTTAAACCATTATTACTTATAAGGAAATGTCAGAAAATTTCTTAAGATATTTATGCCCAGAATCATTTTATGACGTAATCACATAAATTTTTTTCAGCTTATAACATGAACATAACGCGTTCCCTTAGTAAGACCAAAACACATTCATAGAAACAAATATACAGTTTCAGAATCTCATATTAATTTATTGTTCCAAAAAGAGCTTTTGTTAGCGTTGTGGAAAATAACATTATTTTTGAAAACGTGCTGTTAATATTCGAAACATTTACTCAATAAAATTGAATAAATTTTCAAATATATATATATTATATATATGAAAGGTCTTATTATAATATCTTCCGTTATTATAATTGAATTTCTTTTTCCATACAATATTTAAAGCTTATGTCTAAAAACGTACATTGAACCATGTCTCAAGAAAATGCGGATATATCGAACGAAAATTTAAAAAAAAAAAAAAAAATCCTCATAAAAGTTCATCTCAGATTTATCAGTTCGTAAATCTATTGAATAATCCATAAAGATTTAAATAAAAATAAAAACACTTTTTTGTGAAATAAACTATGCAAAATTCAAAATATATCATTTTGTTTGCAATAAAAATTATCTCTTTATCTAGATAAATCCAAGAAACTTTAGAATGTTGTTTTTGATACATGTTTCATGGTTGTAAGGCTATGGGAATATAAATAAATGGGAAGAGGTGGAGGGAAAAGAGAATGTTGTTTTAAAAATTGTGTTAATTCCTCTTCTAGTTTTATAATAGGTTTGCAGAACTTTTGGTAAAGTTCATGACACATAAAATGCTTCATATAGTTGTAAATTTTGGCAGCATTTGAAATTCTATTATTTTGTTTATTTGAAAATTATATATATATATATATATATATATATCAAATGAAGTAGATAAAAATAAGCTAAATATCACGAAATTAAAATATGTGAAATTTGGAAAAAAACGAAAAAAATTATGGAAGTATAGAAAAATGGAAAAAAATCTATTGAATGTTGTAACAGGTTTCGGATTGTTAAGCTGGGTTATTCTAGAATAATAGGCCTAGTTTTCCTCATCATAAAACATGTTTTTAAAAAAACAGTTATAAAACCAAAAATAAAAATTATCTATGCGTGTATATGTATGTATTCCGTATTAGCCCTTATATAACGCGATGCTTTTTGAATAATCATTATTGCCCTAAATTCTTCTTTTCTTTCGCCCCTCCACACCAATCTTTATAAAGAATTTTAGTGCCGTGTTACATTCGGGCTAATATTGTACATATAATCTGAAATTTATGCGTGATTAAACAGAAATACTGTAATGAAAAACAAATTAGGAACGAATCTGTATATAAAAAAAAACTATGTAAATCTTTACACTGCCATTGAGTGTGTGACAACAATGTATCACACAAGTAGAAAGGCGCAGAAACGCAAAACTTGGCATGTTGAGACTATGAATGTTTATGATGTTCACTATGAAGCGATTTTTTCGAAATTCGCTTCAGATTCCTGAAAATTTAATGTTAAAATTACGGATGAGGCAAATTTTGTCTTCTTTTCACGTAGGTGTTTGAAAATTATATGTTTGTTCCTTGGAGAAAAAGGTAGATTTTTTTTTTCTTTTGAGATTGTTATAACTACACATTTGTTTGTTTATTCTTGTAGAATTACAACTCCGGTTAGAATTAATCATTTAATGATATCTAATTGAACTTCTTACTATTAAGCAATATTTTCACCAAAACACTCCAAATTTTTACAACAGCTCCTGTGATATTAACAAAATCCTTCCTTTCAAAATATCCCTACCTATTGTACAAATCCTAGAATTAAAATCCCATAAAATATTCTTCTAAGTTCTAATATTACGTGGTTTATTTTTTTACTTTCATATTCATCTGTGCGTAGAACAGGTATTCTAGCTTATACAATTATATAAATTAAAACCTTTCTCCAATACAATTAACAGTACCTTAACTAATAAATCAAAAAGTTTGCAAAAGTTTGTTATTAATTTTAAAAACACCCCTCCCCCCCCCCGATAATTTTTTTCCCTCAACGCATCATTTGAAGTTTTGCTTAAGATTTATTTCTGATACACACACACACACACACACACACATATATATATATATATATATATATATATATATATATATATATATATATTCGTTGGGCATTGAGTCATATAAGTTCCGTATAATGTCCTGCGACATCTCGTTCCACAGTTGCTGTAATCGCGCCTTTGATTCGACAAACTCGTAGACTGTCCAAATAGACATCCTTAATGATACTAGATATGCTTGATCGGTGACAAATCTGGGGATCAAGCAGGCCAGGAAAGAATGGATATGTAGTTGAGGTATTCCTGTGAAACCCTTGTTGTGTGGGGGCGAGCATCATTGTCCTGTTGAAAAATGGTCCCTGGGAGCCCTGCCATGAGTGGCAAAACATATGACTGAAGAATATCACGAACGCACCTCTGGGTTATCAGTGCCGTGGATCAATATTAAGAGGAATTGTGTGTTGCTGGCGATGGCACCCCATACCATCACACCAGTTATGGGAGTGGTGCCGCTGTGCAGAGAAGGCACGATTGAGACGGTCACCAGGGGGCCTCCACACAAGTACACGATTGTTACTACTGCCCAAATTGAACCTGGATTCATCACTAAAAGTGACCTAATTCCATTCGGTTGTAGTCAAATCCCTTCGAGTGCGACACCACTCCAAAAGGAAGCGACGGTGAGTGGGTTTCAATGGCAGTACACGTAATGTGCTCCGCGATAGCAACTGTCCTTCAGCCATGCCCCTTGCGATGGCTCGGACAGACACAGAGACCCGTCGTGAAGATGCCGCTGTATATGGATGGTGGACAATGAAACAGGTAGCACTATGCGTGTATGTCGTATGATGTAACGGTCTTCTCGACTATTGGTCTGTCGAGGACGTCCTAAACCTGGTCACCGTATAACAGACCTCTTTCTTGTCCCCTGTCCCTACACCTCCTCACAGTAATGTCAGAACGGCCTGGGTGGCAAGCTACTCGTCGAGCTGACCATCTGATTTCCATTATCCTTGTGATTCTTTCCCTCTCTAACTCTGATAGCTGCTCATGATATCTCTGATGGCGGCGTAATGGCATCTCTAGTTGAAAAGCGTCCCTCTACAACAGATTAAATGCACGGAAACTAGCAGCCAACTTGTTTCATAATCCAAGGAGAACGAAGTTCAACGCTCTCTGGTGGCATTACGCAATCACGCTGCATTTCTAATTATTTATATATCTGTCTGACACGTACCTTCACGCTAAGTCTCGTAATTATCCCATTCTTACTTCTTGGTGCGCAACTTTTTATGGCAATGAGTGTGTGTGTAGCATTTCTTTTTTCCTTAAAATTTCGAAAAAACTGTTAAAAATTAACAATTCGAGAAATTCATAAAAAAAAAGAAAACGTTCAAGAGAAGAAAGTGACAAACATCTAAAATGATTCTTGAAAGAATATCAAAAATTAAACTGCGTTGTATGCTCAACGCAAGAATTTATTGACATTGTGGTAAGGGTTTCCCATTCGAAAAATAAATATTTCAGAACAATCTGAGAATGACGTTTCAAGGTTTAGTTATGTTTGTTTTATAGATGAAATGAAAGAATATTAAAATAAGGAAATAATAAAAGGATAATGTACATCCATCCTTGTATTTAATTCAAATGAAATAATTTTTTTTTATTTTAAAAATAGTTTAAAATCAAATAATCATCTGTTTTTTGGTATTTCAAGCAAACAATGGATAGACACCTTTTAAAATTAAGAATTAATATATATATATATATGGTAGGGGGCTTTTAGTAACGAGACTGAAGCTGCTGCAATAGAAAATATGCAAACCAGCTACGTGTTGACTGCTATTTAATACAGAGTTCTTCTGAAATTAGATACCTCTCGCTTCTGTAAAAGCAAATCCTTACAACTATAGCTTCACTGTTCTCGCATTAGTTTTTTTTCACCGAAAGATTAAGAATATGAATCAATAGAGCAATGAATCGCTGCGAAAATTCACATGAAATTTTAAGAAATGCCTACTGAAACTTAACACATCAATCAATAACTTGCAGATTAAACCCAGAGATGGCGACCGTTAGTAAAACCATTATGAGCTTTCAGAGTACGTATTTGCAAACGGTGTCAAAATTTTAAGTCGATCGGACCAGAAACAGCCGATATCGAGGTGAGATAAGTCGTTTTGTAGTTTGTTTTAGATGGAAAAATCCGAGTTTCGTGGTTCTGATAAAACATTGTTTTTAATAGGTAAAAACACCGAAGCGAAACAGTATTGAAAAGTATTACCCGGACTCGGTCCACCTCAAAGCAAGATCTTGTCGGTGGTATGCCAGTTGCCAAACTGGTCGTACGATCACAATGACGACGGAGACGTCAGGACTGTGGAAGCCGCGACCGGAAGTGTGGGGTAAGTGACAAAACTTAGTAATGAAAGATCTGGTGAGTCTCCGGAGATTGCTGAGGACACAGGATATCATATGGAGGTATATCCTTCATGAAATGAGCATGAAAAGGTTTTTCCAGCTGGGTGCCGCTGATTGTTTTCGATGGAACAAAACAGCAACGAATCGATGATCTGAAGACCGTTATCGTAATCTTCGCAACAAAAGATTTCTTTGAGGAAAAAGATTTGGAAAACTTGTGGAACGATTGTATAACCCTAAAAGGTGATTAACAAAAGGTGTTATGTTGATGAATAAAAAAAAAATTTGCAAAAAAAATGTTGTTTTTTAATGTTAGTCTCGGGAGTTATTGATTGATGAGTTATAATTTATTGAAAGAAGTGTATGGCAAAGAATGTTCATCGCATACACGTGTTTTTGAGTGATTTAAGCATTTTCAAGATGGCCAATAAGACGTTGAAGATGATTCGCGCCCGGGTCGCCCTTCTACTTCAAAAACGGATAGCAATATCGAAAAAAATCGGTAGTCTGGTTCGGTCTGACCGTCGGTTAAGTATTCATGCGATTGTTGAGACTGTAGGAATCGACAAAGAATCCATACGGCAAATTTTACGTAACAATTTTAACATGCAAAAAGTATGTGCTAAAATTCTCACGCTGAAACAACAAGAAGCTCGCAAAAATGTTTGTACTGACACTTTGAATGCAATTGAAAATGACCTAAACTTACTGGAAAGGGTAATAACGTATGACAATCGTGGTTTTTTTTTTTTTTTTTTTTTTCCTTATGATTCTGAAATGAAGCGCCAATCCCTGCCCTGAAAGAACCCATTTTCTCCGGGACCCAAAAAAGCTCGAATGAGCAAATCACAATTCAAAGCAATGATGATTGGGGTTTTTTTCCCCAAATTTCTGTGGGATTTTGCATCTTTATTGGTTCCTGAAGGTCAAACTATTAATCAACATTACTGCCTCAGAGTTCTTGCTGAACTCCGTGAAAGAATAAGGAAAAATCGACCCGGATTATGGAAGGACAAATCATTCCGCATTGTTTGTCAAGAGGTTTCAAGCCAAGCACAGCCTCCCAATGTTAGACCATCCACCTTATTTGTCGAATCTTGCGCCATGAGACTTCTATTTGTTTCCTAAGGCAAAAGCTGAATTAAAATGAGCATGATTTTAGTCCGTAGAAGCTGCGAAAGAAAAAGTGGCATGCGTCCTGAAGGAGCTGACAGAAGAATGCTTTCAGGACTGATTCCAACAATGGTAGATTCTCACGGAGCGTTGTAGGGATAAAGGAGGGTGTATATTGAAGGTGATGATAAGTAAATATATATGAAATCAAAATAAAATCTTTAAGGCATCATTCTTGTTATTTAATAGCCATACCTCGTATACGGGTATACAATCGGACTCTGTTAACCTGCGGCAGTCGAGATCCTTGGTTACTAATCCTCGAGTTGCAGTATTAATATACAAGGGGTGATCCAAAAAAAAGTTTACAAGGCAAATGAAAAAGTATTTATTAACAATAGAAACAAGATACAAATGGGAATCAAGAGACACATCTAGCCTTCACTTTTCCACATAGTCGCCAAACTTATTTAGGCATTTGTCAGAACGTTCGACTAATTTGTTTATCCCGTCTTGGTAGTAATCAGGGCCCTGTTCATTGAGCCATTTCTCGGCAGCTGTTTTCACTGCATCGTCTGAGGTGAACCGTGTTTCGGATAAGTTTCGCTTCAACGCCGGAAAAATGAAATAGTCACTTGGAGCCCAATCGGGGCTGTATGGGGGGTGATTCCAGACCTCCCACTTGAACCTTTGCAGCAATTCCTGAGTCTGGCGAGCTGTATGGGGCCTGGCATTGTCATGCAGAAGAATGACGTCTTTGCTCAGTAATCCAGGCCGTTTGCATCGGATGGCTTCACGCCATTTCGTTAAGGTGGCACAATAACGATCGACATTAATGGTATGGCCACGCTCCAAATACTCGATTAGGATAACACCAGTCGTATCCCAGAAAATGGTTGCCATCACTTTACCGGCAGAGGGTGTGACTTTAAACTTCTTCCTCGTCGGTGATCCAGCGTGTTTCCACTCCATCGTGGCTCTTTTGGATGTGGGGGTGAAGTGATGAAGCCCTATTTCATCACCGGTAACGATGCGATCAATCAATGAAGTGTTGGCCGTCTAAATGGTATCGCTGAAGAAATGTGAGGCTGCACATCATTCGAGTGGCCTTATGCTCCACGGACAACGCACGTGGAACTCAGCGGGCACAAACTTTGGAATATCGCAACTCATCGGTTACGATACGATGAACGTTACCATAACTCAGGTCCAACTCTGAGGCAATCTCACGCACGGTTACTCGTCGATCCCTTTGGATGATTTCTTCAACACATGCCGTGTTGATATCCGTCCTTGAAGAACTTGGACGGCCGCTCGCTTCCATATTGCGGTTTTCCACATGCTCCTGCCCGCTTGAAAAGAACGACACCATTTCGCTATCTGTTGTCTACTCATTGCTTTGTCCCCGTATACCTTAACGATTTGTCTGTAAATTTCGGATGCGGCCACATTCTTGGCCCATAAGAATCGAATTATGGCTCGCACATCTATGCGAGACCACTTTTCTAGACGTGGCGTCGTTACTGTCGCTCTTAAGTGTCTGCGTACTGACGCTACTTACTCGTAGAACCACTGTAGGACAACTAGCGCCATCTGTAAACCACCATGGGTGGAAATATTCGCTCCACAATTATTATGTTTCAAATGCTTCTGCTTGTAAATTTTTTTTGGATCACCCTTCGTATATTGAGTAATAATATAAATTCCTGCAATGATATGAATTTGCAGCGTTGCATTTATGCTCTTCAGAGATTATTATTTCGAAAATCACTTATACAAAAAAGAGTTTTAGAATCCTTAAGATTTGACCAAAAAATGGTTGAAAGAACAACTAATCTCATTGACTGCGAAATTTTCACTTTCTAACCAACATACCAACATTCATACCACCATACTTTCATACCAACATTCTAATCTAAAACAGGAAAAATAAGATATATTAAAATGATTAATTCTCTTAGACCTATACTTTCAAAGGATGCGTCTCAAAAACAACTCTTTGTTTACCTCCGCTTTGTCAGATTTTATATTCTCTCTTTTGTGACGAAAGTCACCTCTTTCACTTTAAAATCAAGAGACTTGTAACTCTTCGCTCCTTCCCCCTCTTGCCTCAGACATTCAAAGTGTGGACTTTCCCTACTTTTTTTCTTTTCTTGTACCTTATTCTCGTTTCTTAGCCAACTCTTTACTTGGATTTACATCGCGATCTGGTTTTACGACCATAGCTCATTTTAAAACTCTTGTCTTCAATGATTCGGCCTCTTTTTTTAAAATAGCCTCTGCTGGCTGAGATTTTTGTTATCTTCTCTTGAGCTTTTGCTTCAAAGCCATGTTTTTTCCAGGTTTATTGGTGGCATTCTTTCTCTCTCTCCTTCTTTTTGATTCAGGTCATTGCTCGCCTATCTTTGGGTGTTTTTTAAGGTTTCTTTCCAACAACTCTTTTGCTCGTATTTAAGTGCTCAAGAACCAAATTTGACTTATTTCCTTTCTCATTATTTGATTAATTACTTTTTTGAATATTGACTTCTGCTTGTATTGGGCTTTTTTCCATTTTGTTATAAAGTAATTATTCCGAGTAGGACAGGTTGAATCCATAATACTAGTATAATCCGTTTTCTCAATCTCAAACCTGAGACAGTATTTTAAATTGCTTTATCTCTATTTTTGACTTTACTTATTTATTTATTTATTTTTCTTGATATTTGCTCTGTAGATTTTAAATTTCTGTCTTTAGTTCATAATGTATTTTCAGAGAAGAATATTAAAATATAACAAAAAACATTTTTTAACGTACTAAAGGTATTTCACAAGAAGGACCTACGAATAACAATTCGGCGAATATTTACTTTCATTATTATAAACATAATTCTATTGAGAGAGATAATTTATTATTTATCGATATATAGATGATTTACTTCTATTAAGAATTATAATAAGTCTACTGAAGATAAACCTAACTTTCCTTTTTATCCTACATATTTAAAAATAATCTGAAATAATAAAAGTAAATATGAAACAGAATATTTATACTTACTAGTGAAAATAAGAGTTAATAGAATTGTTTGCAATATTCATGACAAGAGAGGCAGTTTTAAATTTCATATTAATATACACTTTCTGATGTAACTGTTTTCATGTTTCTATTTTTAGAAGAGCCATCTTTCAATTATATTATTATAAAAAACAATTTAGTAAGTTGTAATAAACTAAAAAATATCATGATAAATTAAATTTATATATATATATATATATATATATATATATATATATATATATATATATATATATATATATATATATATAACTATATATATATATATATATATATATATATATATATATATATATATATATATATATATATATATATAAATTACAATTAAAGAAAGGGAAATTACAATTAAAGATCTAAAACTTGCTATAGATGATTTGCAGAAGGATTTTGTTATCGTTTATGAAGATAAGGTTCCTGCAAGTTATGCAATTATTTGCAAATTTTACTATCATAAATTTTTGAGTGAACATGTAATGAATAATAATGCTTTCCAGTTATCCAAATATAGTAAAAGAGAAATAAATAATCGTCTTTTGGTATTCAATAAGAAGTTGGGCTTACATCTTACAAACATTAAATTTCCATATATTTTCTTAACGCCAAAATTTCACAAAAATCCTGTCAAATTTCAAAGTATTACGAATGGATATATCACTAAATCTGGCAAACTTTTACAATCCATTCTTCAAAAATCTATTGATAATATTGAAAATACTGCTATTATTAAAAATAGTTTTGAAATTGTCAAGAACCTGAAAGAACGAGAGGTATTCTCTATACATGGGTATGATTTTGAAGACCTTTTTACTCAATAGATATTCAAAATTTAATTAAAGTTCTTGTAATTTTATACGATAAATGTCATTTTAATCAAACAATAAAAAGTGAAAAATTCAATACTCTTATTAAACTTGTATTACAAGAGAATTTTATAGTTTTCGGTCAAAATCTCTATTAGCAAATTCAGGGTCTCCCTCAAGGAGGTCCAGCTAGTAATTGTCTGGCCAATTTTTATTTACATTTTTATGAATTACAACAGATTAATAATGATTCTTACTTTCTTTATCGTTACATAGATGATTTAATTATTTTAGGTAAAACTGAGGAATTTAAACCCTAATGTTTCGTTTTACCCTAATTATCTCAAATTATTAAAAACTAATCTTAATTCTAATACAGTAGAATTTCTAGATCTTGATTTGCAAATTGTTGACAATAGACTAATTAGTAATATTTATGATAAAAGAGAAAGATTCGAATTCCGTGTAATCAAAACTCCTTTTTGGAACAGTAATCTACACAGATCTATTTATAGGAATATTTTATTAAACTTTTTATTACGTAATAACAAATTAACCACACATAAAATTCTTCAACAACTGTTTAGATCATGATTATCCAATAAATTTCTTAAATACTTATATACATCACAAATATATTAAACATCTTTGCGAATCGTGATCCATTTTCAAATCCACCACACAACAATAGGTCCACAAAGTCGGCTTGTTAGTGGTCTAGCCGTGAAGAATTTATTTATTTATTTACATTTACACAGCTTACATTTTTACTCATTCTCTGGACCATTATACACCTTTACCATACAACTTATTACCAACCAATAGTTTGCATCCTTTTACACTTTATTACCAATCAAACAATGATTTAAATCTTTTTTTCAATTTATATGGTGATGACGTGTTATATTTTTTCATTTTGAGTATGTGATATCCATCTTGAAGCTTAAAGAAAATTACTAATAAATCTAAAAAATCTCTTACTACTCACATATTTGAATCTTCATTTCTTTGAATTTTTGTAAGTAAATTTTATATTTTGATTTGTTGATAATTTTTAGAATTATAGATTTTATTTTTGTAGATTTTATCGCAGAACTTTTTTGCATCTTTTAATCATTGAACTCTTTTGTAATTTGGATTTCCCAATTCTGCCTACCAAGAATTATAGATTTTATTTTTGTAGATTTTATCGCTGAACTTTTTTACGTCTTTTAATCATTGAACTCTTTTGCAATTTGGATTTCCCAATTCAGCCTACCAAGTCGCAAAGGGGGAAGGTTGGTACCATTAAACTAGTTTAACCCCGCTTATTCGGTCCTCAGCCCGAAATTGCTTTTTGACTTGCTGGGTTCCATATTTTCATCATTTTTACATTTCTTTCTGGATATTTGTTTTTTAAAATATTTTAAATTATTCTTCCATAAATTTTCAGTATATATATATATATGTGTGTGTGTGTGTGTGTGAGAGAGAGAGAGAGAGCGTGAGTATGTATGTATGTGTTTCTAATATAAATTTTATACTTGCATTTTGAATATATATATATATATATATATATATATATATATATACAGAGAGAGAGGGGGTGTATTACTTTTTGATCTTTTTCTTTTTACAATTTTCTTTTAAATTTTAATTACTTTTAAAAGTATATTTATTTATTTTGTGAAAAATATTTTTTTAAAATTGCTTACGGTTACAAAGTAAATTTAAATTAATAATTTTCGTTTTGTAAAATGAAATGTGTTTGGTGGTAAAAACTTTTCTGGCAATAAGTACATCCTAACGGATTGGAAGAATAGCTTAAGCTCGTCCTCGGTGAAATTTTAAAAACCAGTCAATTATCATAGATGGCGCTGACTTCTGTAAGGTTGTTGGCTGATTAATTTGGTGAGGGAATTTGTAGCACGTGTCAATAGGTAACCAGAGGAACGTAGTAAGGGGATAGGAGGGGGTATCACAATTGAAAAACTAGAAAGAGAAACGGTTTTGCAGATGTATTGCTTTGGGGGATTGCTGTCTTTTATTATTATAATTATTGAAAGGAATGGCGGGTGTCAAAAGATAAGAAGATATATAACCTTTCTACAAATACTAGAGAAATCTATGTATTTTCTTTTCTCCCAGTAAAAATAAATTTTGAAGGAAGATGAGACAATTTAAAATGCTAAGGAATAAAGAAGTATGTATCAAATATTTTAAAATTTCAAATATTCTAATAATACTTTTAGAAATTCAGAACATTTTGCTTTCTGGAGACATGAATTAAATGTATTAGAATTCTTAACTACAATATAAAATAGTTAAATGTTTAAAATGTCAAATGAAGGAACAGTTTATTTGTCTTTGAACCACAGATTTTATTATCAGATTTTTCCTTACACGGCGAAAACGGTGTGATATTTATTTATGGTATAAAAAAGACACTCTTTAACATTATGATACAACAGAACGTGGAATTTTCGGAAAAGTACTAATCTCGAAACTACTAAATTTTTTATTTTAAATGTATTTCACCGAAAAGAGCGCCACAAAATGTTTGTGAACGCAATTTGAGGACGAAGAAGCAATTAAAAACAAAAAGAATAAAAATAAAATGAATATTAAAAAGTTCTATGCAGTTTTGAAAAGAACAGATTTAGCCATCCAAGGAGCTCTTTTTTTACAATTATTATTAAATTACTCATTTAAATATAAGAATTAAAGTGAACGATGAGACATCGAGAAATGAACAATAGTAAACTTTTCCGATAGTATAATTAAAGAAAACGATAAATTATTAAATTGAATATTATATCAGCTATATGTAATTAAAATTACAGCAAGCGATAAATTATTGAATTGAATATATTTAAGCTAAATGTAATTAAAATTGAAGCAAATGATACAAATTGAAAAGTGATCTGATACACCATAAAGCCCTACCTAAAACAATAGCCCCTTAGGTGAATTAAAGAAGGGGAAAAATGACTGATAATATATTCCAAGAAATACGAGTAAAACTATTTTTCTCATACAGGGTTTCATGTAAACTATACGTGATACTTATTTGTGCCACTTATTCTTTGGATTACTGCATAAAATGATATTTTGTTACCACATACATGTAAAAGTTTTTTTTAAAAAAAGGTTAATATAAAATGACTATAATTTAGTATATGTAAAAAAGAGCTTGTAATTTCCTATCAGAAAAAAATCATTCTCGGTTTGAAGAGATGTTTTGTGGGAGCTGATCTTTTATTGTTATTAATTAGCAATATTACTGCTCAATTTATTATTATTGTAACAAATATTCGAAATGTATATAATTTAAAAAACTTGAATTTCAGTTTACCTAAGCGAATACAGAATATGCAAGTCTAATATTGTACTTTTCTTTTTTAGTGGGTTCTCTTTAACTCACATTTTATGGCTGGGTCAAAACTTTAAAAGCTTTTTTCTCGTATTTTAAAGTGCCCGATTGAACTGAAATTTTCTACACACGATTGTTTGGATGACAATTAATAATTTGGAATCAATTAATTCTTTAATTAATTGATTAAAACTAATTATTTAAAGAATTAAATTTTACGCCAAGTCGCCAAATTCAATGCTTAATTGAGTTAAAACATTTTACACGTATTTATTTTAGATGATAAATTTAAAAAACGTCAAATAATAAAATAAATTATTGAAACCAATTATTGAACAAATTCAATTCGACTCAACGTTCCCTTTTGCTTTTAAAATTTAAGGTATAAAAAATTATGTTACGCAAAGTGTGAAGTTTGAAAGAAAACTCAGGTTCAGAAAACTCGGTTTTTTTTTTACCAGTGTTATTTATTATCAAATTATATAAGGATTTGTTGGTACTGAGGAAAAATGAAATAAACTATTTTGTACAACCTATTATTGTATTAAAAAGCAATTTATTACGTGGTGTACCTTTCACACACGAGATTATTTTAATTAATTCTTTCGAGAATTAAGTATCCAACAAAAAGTTTTCTGATATTTAACTGCTAATTAATAAATAATGTATTTTGATCAAAATTAATTTATAATTTCTTTAATTTTATACCGGTGCCACAGCATACTTCTATGAGAACTTTACAGAATTCATGAGTTTGATATCCGTAGAAATATATTTCTTTCTGGAGCTAAAGATTTTTAATTTTTCATAATACTCCTTTGATTAAGAATATTTACGAATTAAAATTGTTATGCTTATTCGATTGTATAGGTAATAAGTTTTTACTGGTTTATAAGATTACACACAGACATATACAAATATACCTGATTTGATTTTTAGAATAGATACGGTTGTACGGAATACTCATAAGTTAGATATTTCTATCTCAATTAGAAGAATTCGAGTGATTCTTGGAATTTTTTACACTGGCTACCGTACTGAATTATATTTAATTGAAAAAATACGTGTTTTTTTTTTTAAATAAATTTTTGAAAATTGAGAAAATTTGTGAATAAGTACAATATCTTAATATGTATAATTTAATTCATGTCACACACAATTAGTTCTTCAAAACCAGAATTTTTTCAAGTGATAATTTTGGTTGAAATGATTCATGTGACACATACTTTTTCATGATAAATTTACATGCTTATCATACATGTAATAATGATAAAGTTGTAATTATTGTACACATAGCTTACAAGACAAGTACAGATAAACTTACAAATACAGATGGGACCTTATCAAAATTTTATTATTCTATAATCTAAGAAAATAACGTACTTTTTTGATATCCAAGATTTAGAGATACTTCCTAGAACAGTATTATTTTTAAGAATAATTTTCTCAAAACTAATTTAAACTGAGGTTTTGACTTTTTTCTGGCCATGCTAATGAATGAGGGTAATATGGCGAAATATAGTTAATTTTCTGTAAAAATATTCATTAATAACATTTCTATACAATATAATACATTTTGTTGTATTGATTTTATTTTCAAGATATTGTTTCTTGGAATTAAAAAAAATTAAATGCTAAGTTCTGATCTAACTAACTTTAGAAATTATTCTGTTAATCAGGGAAAGTCAATCCACTGAAAGTTCCATTTCGAGCACTTTGTCCTACTGCACAATGTTCCTCTCTGTCTTTTAATCCTACTATTAAATACTCTGTCGCATGCAGTGGCGTAGCATTGGGGGTTCAGAGGAAGTTATGGCCTCGGGAGGCACAAATGCGGGGAGGGCAGGGAGCTGGCTAATCCTGTCTGCAACATCATATTAACAGTGCGGAAGTGGTTCAAAATAGAATTGTGAGATTCGACCTAAACAAATATACTTACACTTATGTGAAGTTAAATAAAATAAAAACTTATCAAATATTTTATTGAAAATAAGAAAATAAATTCGACTTTCTGAATTTCGAAACGAAAGCAGCTGTTTGTTTTCTTTATTTTTAAACCTTTCAATGGTTATGTGGTTTTACCCATGTAAAAGGTTATTAATTCGCTTTAGTATATCAAATTATGAATAATTTAATTTTAACACGCGTAATGCATTCGTGATGTTATTGTTATTTTTTATTTCTATAAGGGGGGCAAATTTAGAGTTCGGACCAGTTGGTAGAAATCCACGCAACGCCACTGGTCCCATGTCTGAGTCATGTCATCGACAAATGGGACTGATATAGATAAAAGGATGTCATCGAGAGCGACAACCGAAGCTACTCAGTTTAATTTGATACTCGCAGGTAGGACATCAACAGGAATCAACATATACTAAAGGTACTGCACATACTAATGGTACTGCCTTCGCGCAATAACAAGGTACTATTCACTTGCCACTACAACCATCTTCTCGCAGTTGTTAATTAAAAGTTCTTTTCCGCCTCCGCGCAGTTGAACAGAACCTTCTCGTCCTCGTTCCCTGGAGCACTCTGCCTTTACAAGCAAGAGCCGCCACTATCCGTCTCTGACTGCAGCGCCCTCAGGTGGTCGGTGTTCGCTCCAATCCTATACACACACACACACACAC